>VYZV01015832.1:145774-185435 GCA_013401275.1 Pandion haliaetus | reverse complement strand
CCAAACCCCCCCAAAAAAAAAAAAAAAAAGCCCTGAAGCAAACCATAGCAGATGCTCTCCCCTCTCCTATTCTGAAGCTTGTTTACATCTGGAAATGGTTACTTTACCTCAGAAACCAGGAGTTTTTCAAGGGTGATAAATCTGTTTTCCTGAACTGGAGATTATTACTGGTAGAAACTTGGCAAGAATGAGCAGATGTTGTCTCGTACAGTCAAAACCACAGCTCTGTTACACAGCGATTCACTTTTGTGACTGCCTAAAGGCTGTCCTGATAAACCCCTTCCCCTTTCAGGGCCTGAGCCTTTCAGGAGGTTCTGTGTTCTCTGTTGCCTGTAACCCTGTGCGTGTGGATGGCTGTCACTGAGAAGAAGGGAGAGCATCCGTGCAGCTTTTTACTTTGCTGAGACCTTGCCGCTTGCTGCTCCTCTTCTGCCACGCCATGGGGAACTGTGAAGAGAAGCCCGGCAGTGGAGAAGTTGGTTTAAGAGCAGCAGAAATATAGAAAAAACCAAGAAGGGAACAATTGACAAAAATGTATCGCTGGGTAGGAGAGGACTGGCAAGAGGGAAAGATAGCCATAGACCCTTGATTTTTTTTTTTTTTTTTTTTTTTTTACAGCATGGTGCTGAGTGGGTCTCCTGAAGCTTTCATTGTGTTAGGGCTTCTGTGGGCACATGGTAGCTAGAGAAGTGCTGGAAGATACCCTCTCGGTGTGGAGTGGGAAGGGGTCTGCACATGCCCCCTTGTAATCACAGCGGGGGAGAACACAGCAGAGTGTCTTGCTTTGCATCACTGATTCGTCTAGTCTGGAACTGCTTTTTAGTTCTGAAAACAATTTTAGATTTGAAGTATGTGGTTACAGTTGGGAGATCGCGTACCACATCCGTCAGAGATTGCTGGTGTGGGCAAGGAGATGAGGATCACATCTTTCACCCGTTACCTGGCCATCCACCATCTTTGTCACCTGCGGTGCAGGATATTGACCTCTAGCTGAAATACAGGCTTTGGAGGAAATGAAGTTAATTTTTAAACCTTATTTTTCCCAGGTCCTGGCTGTTCAATTCCTGTTCCTGCAAACCAGTCGTTTTGGACCCGGGAGGAGTACTCTCTTCCAAAACTTCCTAGAGCATCTCACAAAACTGTAATCCATGACAATAAAATGTGGATCGTTGGAGGCTATGTCTTCAATCATTCTGACTCTCAGAAGGTTTTAGCGTGAGTATAAACCTAGATAGTGAAGTCAAAGTAGAGGAACTTAAGATTTGAGAATTATTTTTAGAAAATGCCATCTGACATGCTGTGCTTTGACCTACGTTCCATCTCCAGGAGAAAACAGCAGTAATCAAAACCTAGTCTTGGGTTTGAGAGGTGGGAAAACACTGCTAAGGGGTGCTAAGTTTTGAGAAGAAAATGCATAAGGTTTGTGATGTTCAGTGAGGTTTTGATTCATCTGCCTCTGACAGCATTTAACTATTCACTGTATATTTCTAGGTTAGCTTCTAATTTATATCTGGCCTTGTGTTCAAAGAGGGTAGTTTTGCTTCTGTGTTATTAGCTCTCCCCTTGTATCTGTGTGACTTCAGAGTGTTTGGCTCCTTAATTAATACATACTGATTACTATACGTGTTTATGCATGGCGGATGGGATACCAAACAGGGAATGGCTTTTAGGATGATGACATTTATGCAGTTAGTTGAGGAGATTTAATAGAAACTAAGATATCAAATAGTAATTGTGTACCTCGTGGAAATCCCCCATAAAAAACATTTCAGGCTTCCTCTTGAGCTTGATAGTATTTGGGCAGATTTAGGTAGAAGCTGGACTTTTTTCCCAGGGATACCTGCATACCTCCCTTTCATGGACCTAAGTGAGAGCTGTGTGCTCTGCACACACGTCCAGAGGTAATAGTTCTTGTAGGGGAAGTTAAAAGAGGAGCTGAAAATACACTTAGTTGTCAAATAGTTGCTGATTACATCCACAGTTTACTATTTCTAAGTCATGCCTGATTTTTCAACAGATATCCTGTGGCTTCATTGCACACTTACTCAGATTATTTTATCTTATAAGGCTGTGAGCCTGGTGAATATAGTTCATTTTTTTATCTAAAAAGCCACAGGCCATTTTCAGAGCAAAGGGTTTATTTTGTTTCAAGTTCACAGAAAAAATATGCTTGAATGATAGAGACGTAGTTAAAAAATGCCTTTTAAATACTGGCAGGTCTTTGGATTGTTTTTCGGGTTTTGTTTTGTTTTTTTTTTTTATCAAGTAGTTGGAACTTAGCGTAAAGTTTTTCTGCTCTTTTGGGTGGATCATGTGGTGTAAGTTGTCATAGCTTAATAGACAATGCGTTAGCTCTTGGTTTTGCATGGGAAAGGTGACTCATGGTAAAGCAAATCAATACGTGGACGTTAAGTAACAGAGCAGGATTGACTGGATTTTTTTAATCCATAAGCAGTCTGTGAGTGCTTTGTGCATGCTGAAATCTTGGTAGGACTTTTGTTAAATAATTTCCCACAAATCCTGGAAAGGATGAGCAATAATTTTCTTGACTATATTATCTACTTCTCAGATAACTAATTCAATTTTTATTACACAGGTATGATCTTATTTCTGAAGAGTGGCTTCCACTGGACAACACTGTGAACTCTGTAGAGATGAGATATGGTCATTCGTTGGCCATCCATAAGGTAAGTTCAGTGCTGCAGACTCACCTCCCGGCTGATTTCCCCCTTCTTCTCACCCACCCCCCCATGCCTTTTCACAGATCAGTCTTGCTTTGGGAGAAGCATTTCTCCTTCAAAGGCTCATCCCATGGTTAGCCCAGTCTGTGTGCTTGTGCTCCAGGGAATCCTTGGACTGCTATCCCAGGAAGTCTGTAGTGCCTTTGCTTGTGTGTTCCTTCTTTGCCCTTTTCTCAGAGATTTTTACGGCTGACTGAGGTCAGTGAGTCCATTATTTCCTTCTTACTGTCTGCGCTTGCAAAACATGCCTGATGGCTAGAGCTTGCTGGAGTTCAGCTGGTTCCCCAACTGCCTTTTGTGTAGACCACATAAATATTTTTGAGCTTTGTTGTCCAACACACGAAAGCAGAGCTGGTGAATTAGGGATTTTTGGAGCCTGCTCTGCTTCTGCAGTAGACCCATGATTCTATTCTTCCGGCATCTGAAATGGCAAGTGGATTCAACTGTTTCTTACCTCATTTCTCACCTGTGTGCCTTGCTGTGGGTGCAGGCCATGTGAGAGCAGAACGGCCAAGTCTTTGAAAAGGAAATGAGCTAATCCTTTACTGATTTTTGGTTTTGGAACGTTAATTAGCTCATCACAGTGCAAGCTTATATAAAGCATAATTATAAACACTCAAAAAACTCCACACAGCACTGTTCACAAACAGAACACTTGAAGAACCTGAGAAGGATGGAAATTCCTGCCTGAGAGGGCTCGATGCACATTCTGCAAATAACTGTTCAGAAGTAGGGTATGATCCAAAAGAAGGATCACATCCAGAGAAGGGCAGTGAAGCTGGTGAGGGGCCTGGAGCACAAGTCCTATGAGGAGTGGCTGAGGGAACTGGGGTTGTTTAGCCTGGAGGAAAAAAGGAGACTGAGGGGAGACCTTATCGCTCTCTACAACTACCTGAAGGGAGGTTGTAGCAAGGTGGGGGTCAGTCTCTTCTCCTAAGCGATAGGACAAGAGGAAAGGGCCTCAAGTTGCATCAGGGGATGTTTATGTTGGATATTAGGAAATATTTCTTCACCGAAAGGGTTGTCAGGCATTGGAACAGGCTGCTCAGGGAAGTGGTGGAGTCACCATCCCTCGAGGTATTTAAAAGACGTGTACATGTGGTGCTTAGGGCCACGGTTTAGTGGTGGACTTGGCCATGTTAGGTTAATGGTTGGACTTGATGATCTTAAGGGTCTTTTCCAACCTAAATATTCTATGATTCTGTGATAAACGGGTTTACCATCAGCGATGGACAGTGATTCTGCCCAAGAAGTACCAGCTATAGTAGAGAATTTCCCTTTCCAAGGTTACCACCTTGTCAGTAGGGAAACAGGGCTCCACTGCACACTTTGGTGGATTCATGACTGACTCTGAGGTTCCTGGAGAAACCCACAAAGGAAACTGGATAGAGTTTTGGAACTGAGCTCTTACAGGGTGATTAATAAAACCTTGTCTCACTATCCCGGCTCCCCTCTTTCCAAAGGATCCTCATTTTTTCAGTACATTAACTTGGAAGCCAAAGCTTTTAGTGTACAGACACAGAGAAGTTTCCATCACAGCTGCCTTGCTTCCCAGCTATCTTCTGCTGATTGCATTTGCAAGCTATGGGAGGGATTCAGCTTGCTTATTAAGTCACCTGACTTCAGGTGCCTCACTTTGGGTGCCTCTGAGCTCTGTTTATAGTGAAAACAGACCTAGTCAGTACAGGCAGTGAAATCTAGAGAGCAAGTCAGCTCACCCAAAAGTAGGCACAACTTCTCTGCTTTTGATCAGTTGAATTCTTCTCCAGGTTCCCCTATATTTTACGTATATATGTTTAGACACTCAGCTAGCATAAATTTTGATGTCTGTCACCTGATGGTCAATCCTGCCCCACGTACCCCTTCCCCTCTGTACCTTGATGTAGGATGAATTGTGCGTGTTGAAGGTATTCTGACATTACAGGCTTGGGTACAAACCTTGGCAGTCGTGTTTGCTTTCATATCAAATGTGACTGGTGAAGGAGATAATGTTTCTCCTTGAGAGAGGAGAAAAACTTAGGCTGAGAGAAGATAAAATATAATAACTTTGTTGCTTACTTATTAGCCGTTGCCTAAATGCCCAACTCGTTGGCCTCATTTTAAATCGTAACTTCTTTCAGGATGATATATACATGTATGGTGGAAAAATAGATGCGACAGGGAACGTGACCAGCCAGCTGTGGGTCTTCCACATTCCCACCCAGACCTGGGCTCAAGTGACGCCGAAAGCCAAGGAGCAGTACGCTGTTGTTGGCCACTCGGCACACATCGTCACCCTGCAAGACAACAGTGCGGTCATGCTCGTCATCTTTGGGCACTGCCCTCTTTACGGGTACATCAGCAATGTCCAGGAATACAACCTGGGTGAGTGGGGCCCTATCTACCATTTGCTTCAATTTTAACAGTTGGTTTGAAAATTATTTAAGTGGTTCATATTCAGATAGCAGAACAATGACAGATACGTTCCTCTTCTATTTGTATTTACGAGAAGTTCAATCTAGCTTCCAGTGTTTGTATAACACAGTGAGCAGGTAGCCGTATGCCTCCAGCTTTATACAGCTTGTTAGGTCCCAAAGACAAAAAAGCTGTAATTGAGAGACAAAGCAGGATAACTGTGGGACAATTTAGATGAATTTTCCTCTCCCTCTGAAAAAGCAACCACTTTTGAAATTATTTTTGTATCCTGCGAATATGAGAATTGCTGTAACAATTCAGACCAAGTATCTGCTTAACCTGATACCCATGTACGCTGTAGTGAATGCTTAGGGGAACAGGCAGTGAATTCCTAGACTTCCATATCTCTGATATGGTCTGATCCCCATGTCTCTGGGAATAGTCCAAACTCTGACTTTAGGATCCAGAGATTTCCAGTATCACCAGTGGAGAAGCGTAGGAATCTCTCCAGATGAACTGAACTCCTACCTAACTTAGCTGCTCTGAAATGGCTCTCTGGAGGCATGTCCCTTGCTCCACTGACAAGGTGGAGAACATAGTTAAGCTCAGGAAGTTCACAACGTGTATGTGCTCGTTATTGTCAGAAATAGTGGCCCTATCTGCACATTCAACCTGTTATCCTCGTGCTTCAGTCATCCTCATCCAGAGGATCTACTGGAGCCTGCTGTGGTTTGCTGGTGTCCACATGAGCGAGCTTTCTTCCTCCAGGAGAAAGCTAAAAAAACCTGAGGATGTGTGGGGCAGTGATTTGTTTTCCTACTGTTCTATTTCTCCCACGTGTGATCTCACAGACTATACAGTTCCTTTGCCTTTTGTGTTCCTGATCTGCCCTGGAGTTAGGAAGCCTGTGTAGGGTTTCATTCTGCACTTGCTACAGAGAATTGGTGTGTAATTTGGCATTTTTGTTTCAGTTGCCATTATATTATGTCTAGAGTGCTTCAAACCAATGTTTTTTTAGCGAGTGAGATACAGGACCATTAATCACATATTAGTTTTTAACTGCAATGTTCTTCACAGTCATACTTAACTTGGCTTCAGTGCTGTCTGGCTTTATATGTATATATCAAATAAAAGTGCTCTTGGGTCCTATTCCAAATCAAGCCACGGTGCTGGCATTTTCACGTCATTGAAATGCAATATATTATTTCTGTACTTTTTTTTCTCTCTCACTTAGCTTGTCTGCAAAATGTAATAAATGACTGTAGAAGGGATATTTCTGGTCTAATTAAAAATACTTGACAATACTTCTTGACAAGAAACTCCTTGAAGGAGAATATTTTTGTATATGAAGTCATAGAGACAGCGTCTAGATCTGAGTCAAGGCAAACCCAATTTGTTTCACCACCAGATTTATCGATAAGTTATTAATGGAGATAAATTAACCATGTTCCCTCACTCACATTTTTCATTTTTCAGACACAAATACATGGAACATTTTACAGACGAGTGGAGCTTTGGTGCAAGGAGGGTATGGTCACAGCAGTGTTTATGATCCAAATACAAGATCAATTTATATCCATGGAGGTTACAAAGCATTCAGTGCCAACAAATACAGGCTAGCAGATGACTTGTACAAATACGAAGTTAATTCCCGTATGTGGTAGGTAGTCTTCTTCCTCTATACCACCCTGTCATTTTTGTTTGTAGTGGCCAAGGGGATGGGGTGTTTTACAAGGGTACAGTAGGACAGAGTTACGTGCATTCAGGATAGATAGTATGCTCTTGTATCTGTTATTTTTATGTCCCTTTATGAATGGAGAATCATATAATCACATATAATCAAGCCTGTGAACGAGCCAAGAAATCCATTTTAATCTATTGTTGTATTAAAGCTGAAAAGAAAAATATTTGAATGGATTTTCTTGCCAGCAGTACAGACTGTGCATATGAGTGCAGTTACTGCAGTCAAGTGAGTGATAATTCATTCTGCAGTTAAGACCACAAAAGAATTTCTATTATAACCCCATTTTCTTCTGGCTCTGTAACTGCTTGAAACGTTCATTTCTGAAGCTGAAATCTTCTGCAATTTGTTTCTGCCCAAAGGTGACTTTTATTAAGAAGCTATAGTAAAACTTCACAACTTTGAGCTATAGAGGTGAAACACATTTTCCTCAATATTTTTTGTTTCTTAAAGTTGTTTTTAAAGGCTCCTCCTGACAAAAAAGACTGATCTTTTGAATTAACACATGTAAATTTGAGTCACCGTATCTCTTTTTTTAAGAGTTTAAAATAGCTTGTATTTCTGCAACAACTGTTTATGAGTCTATACTCACGAGTAATGTAACTCGTGACTAATTTCCAAAAACCTTCCTTCCTGCTCTGTTGTACAAGCAGTTATAACCACGCTTCCTTTCTTGGTTTGTTTGATCCTCCGCTTCAGCCACGAAGTGGGCAAACTGGCTGAATAGGCAGAAAATGTCACAAATGCGACAATATTCTTCCAGACTGCTGCAGCACCAACTTCCTTGTGTCGCGTTTATTTTGTCAGTCTCGAGGACTCTCGGAACAGGCGAGCAGTCACCTTGCAGCGAGGTGTGTAGGAGTGCCTGCGCCTCTTTCTCCAGCCTTTTTTTGGTGTCACTGACTCCTTTTTTTAATTCTTCAGTAATTTAGGCCCTCTCTCCCTCTTGTGACTTCACGGAGGGGCAAAAAAGCAGTCCCCCGATCTCCATTTTGGCAAGCGTGTTTCTCCCTGTGTTCCCTGCGGTGTTTCGACCAGCAGCTTCAGTCTGACCCTGTAGCGCTGGCAGGGACAGAGTAATGCTCGAAAAGCCCCTGTGCGCTGCGATACCACTGCTAGTGCATTAGGAACAGGTCCCTGGTCCAGGTCCTTGATACACCATTTGCTGAATATTTCCTTGTGGAAGTCTGGGCTTCGGTGCAAGCTGCATTCGGGATGCTGCCGTTCTGCAGAACGGCCGCTGCGACAGCCTGCAAACAGTGACACCGCTGCCCGCGACGCAGACGTGGCTTCATCGGGATTTTCCTGCAATCGCACCCTCTCAAAATAAGAGGGAAATTCTATTAAGGGTGACCCTTTGTGGTCAGTGCCGCTAATCGTGAGGTCAGTGGCGAGTTTGATGAATGCTTCCCGTGATTTAGTCGTGGATGAGGCGTTGAGTTTTGCAGGCATTAAGCTGCAGGGCAGCTGCATAGATTTCTTTAAAATAGATTTGTTAGTTTTGAGCAAGAGATGATGCCTGGTTTGAAGGAATTCTTTAGGTTACTGTAAAAGTAGAGTTACTGTAAAACATTGGAGTCCTCTCAGGCGGTGTCCATATGAGCAGGTTTAGCTGACGAGGCTCAAAAGCCCAGTTAGTGTGAAAATTTGAAAATCCCTAGGGAAGGAATTGATGATTTTAAGATCCATAGCTTTGGAAAGAGGCTTTAATAGATATATTTCTCCTATAAATTGGCAAGCAGATGGGAAGATGAGAGAATGAAATTACAGGAGGAATTGAACTATCTGGAAAGGAAGTTGTTAAATATCTCATTAGGAAAAGAGATTACACATTACCCCCCCCGCCCCCCACCACGGCCCCGAAACCTCCTTCCACTTGGATTTATGGATTGTTTTGTCTTTGCCAGGTGCTAATCAGTTTCATTAATACATATATTTTTTTTATTTCTGAAGGACTATTCTTAAAGACAGTAGATTTTTTCGCTATTTGCACACGGCTGTGATAATGAGTGGAACCATGCTGGTGTTTGGAGGAAACACGCACAATGACACCTCCATGAGCCACGGTGCAAAGTGCTTTTCTTCAGATTTCATGGCGTACGATATTGGTAAGTTCTTGCAGAAATAATAATAAATTCTTGGATATTCAAAAAGAGCTGTCTTCAAGAAGACTAATTTCCATGCTGGGTATATTATACCAAATGCTACTAAGCATACTGCAGAAGAATGTGTAATCAGGAGAGGCTCATTTAGCTTGCTATACATTACCAAGCAAATGAGCTGGTGCAGTGATTTCTAGGCAAATACAGCAGCAGTTATTTGGTCAACAGCTTATATGCAACCTTGGGCATTAAAAATTATTATTTCGTAAAGCATATTGTTCTACCATCTCAGCCATAAAGCTGTCCTGATATTTTGAGTGTGTTTTAATGTATGATTTATCAAAAAAGCCGGCTGTTAGGACAGTTACAAGCACTGGACCCTGCTGAAGCTCAACTTGTACATTGCATGCTCTTGTTTTAACTGCAGGCTGGCTGACTTGTTTGGCTGTGCTGTTTGTAATGTCAGTTTGTTTATATGTATGCTTTATAAGCATAAATATCCCCATAAGTACTATTTACCAATGAAGCCAAATGCTTAGCTTTTATTTGGAAGGGTTGGATTTTGATGAGTTTGAGTAGCCAGAAGAGGGCAGCATTTATTTGTGAATTTGGAGTAGAGAGACATGCATTTAAGAAGAAAAAAAAAAAAGAGATGAAATTGTATGAAAGAAGGTGCTTGCACATCCAGATAATTCACACTGGTGAAAAACACCATTCTGTACTCGTATCACATTCTCCCTTCTGCTCTCAGAATTCCTTAAATGTGGGCTTTTGTGATTGATTCCCTGGAATAATCATGTAAACCTGAATTCTCGGAGTGACTGTCCACTGAGGTGTCACTCCTGGTTTGTGAAAGGAATATATATGCAAGTGGATGGATTACTTTCGGCAGCAGGGTTTGACATCCTTGTGCCATTTTGCTGTCTGTTACAGGGATCGTTCCCTTTTGCTTCCTGTGATTTCAAGTCGTATCCCTGTGGAATTGATTGTGTGTTCCTAACTAGCTTAATTTTGAGTTTTTTCTTGAAGAATTAAAATGAGGTATTTTGACAGTCACGAACAGAGTAAATTTTTTTAAACTTTGATAGCAATAATGATAGATTTTTCTTGCTATGTTTTGCTATCTTCCTGACCCGTTGAACTATTAGGCATAAAACAGAAATTGCATTAATTTGACAAAATATGCCAACAACTATGTTTGTTTTGATTCAGTTTCATTTACATGCAGGTTCCTGTTAAATGAAGTAAGTGTTGTAGTAAACTTGCCCAGTCCTTACTCGTTTAACATTGAGCATTAGAGCTTGCGTTGATTGCCCTTCCCATGACAGGGATAAGAGGTGTTCTGGTGCTCTTGGGTACCCTCGTTCCTTAGGGTAGAGAGTCTAAGCCTGGAAAGAACAAGATTTTTTCTTTTATTTTCTCCCCCCCCACCCCCCAAAAAAAGACCACTTTTTCTATTCTTTTCATGGCAGGACACCTTATGCACAATTTGCCTTATCCCATTGGACCAGGAGCACTACCAGGAATACGTTAGGGCTGATCGTTAATGCTGCAGCAGAAACACCTATTTGCTGGTTCTTCATGCATGTTCTCTGCCGTAATTATATTGATCATGTTCATGTAGGTCTCCATGGGAATAAACCCGTATGCTGTGGGGAAGCATTGTAAGTGTCAAAGACAGCCGTGGCTGTGCCACCATAGATGGATATGGCTATTACGTCTTTAATAGTCACATGTTTATGTGTTTGTTATCTACCCCTGGATGCTCCCAAGGCTCAAGGTAGCCAGAAGAAAACCAAGCAGCAAGGTCAATTGGTAACTGCGTGCCTTCGGAGGAGAGACTTAGTAGTTGGCTGTCTTACTCCCTACTTTTATAGTATGCTGTCTGGCTAATTTGCTCATTTTTAACATCTTGTTGAAGGCAATATCTTTGTGGTCATAGTGATGGTTGGAGGACTGGAGAAAACTGAAATTAAAATGCAGTCTAAAACAAAGGCTTCAAAACCAGGTCTTCTCTCTCACCTTTGCCATTAAAACTTATTTCTGCAGTAACTCATTTTATTTACCTCGTCAAATTTTTCTGGTTTTCTCCTCAAATTTCTAAGTAATCAGACCACATGCATTGCGTGTTGTGAGGACGTATTATCTCCTTTTATGTGTGCGTGCGTGATGGAAACATGTCACTGAGGTGTGTGCCGAGATTTAGCAGACAAGGTAGATCTGAGAATGCATTAATGCTTCTTATCCTCTTATCCTCCGCTTGACCGGGTTGGGGCATATTCAATCCAAATTGTCCAGGTAATGCCCAGTTTTGGAAGGTTTCAGGATAGCAATCCAGCTGTCTGCGTGCATGTGCGTTTCTTGTTGCTTCTCAGGACAAGCTTTCAGATTGCCTTGATGTTCAGGTTGAGTGAGCACTTGGGTAGAGCAGTCTCACAGTATTTTTCCTATGTTCTGCACGCTGCAATGACTAGTTAGCGCTTCTTATCCCCAAAATTGGTGTCTCTGGCTTCTGCGGAAGAGTTTCCTGCTCTGCAGCAGTTTTGTCTCTGGGTGGACAAATGCCTTGCTTAATCTTCTACCTCCTCCCATGAACAATTCATAGCAGCAAAGGAGCCGAGGGGGAGTTGCAGCCCTTCCCTCGCTGCATGTTCATCTCCAGGAGGGAAAAGGCAAGGGTTGTGCTTTCTGAAGGTCACCTCCCTTGCATATGGGATACATCTGAAACAAGAATAGAAGCTTCACAGACAGATTGTCTCAAAATGCAGTTGCTGTGGGTTAAGTAACTGTTCTTCTTCATTTCTAAATAAGTTTTAACTATACTTTTTTTAAAAAGCATGAAATATTCATGTAAAGGCTATACTCGTGTAACGATCTTTTCTCCCCACAGAAAAGAAGTTAAAACTCTTTTATTTACCCCATCAAAAATTCAGTTCTGGTAACAGAAATAGAAGGGGACTGGATGTTTTCACAGCATTTGTGTTCTATTTGAATAGTATATGTAATAAATCCTGTGCATTGTAAGTTTTAGGCTTGGCTTAACTCGTAAGTCAAGAAGGAGAGGATTCTTTGTAGTTTCAGAATTACTCATTTTTTTCCAATACTTGATCTTCAGTTAAAGATGGGAAAGAAGCTCAGAAAGCAAAACATTCCAGGCCTCTATTAATCTAGAAAAATGTGTTTCTTGGCCTCACATAACTCACAACTTGATGGATAAAAAAAATTGCAAATTGCTGCCCAATTTTGCTGAAGTCTCCTGGTAAAAATTGGAACCATGCATGCTTGTTTCAGGAGTGATACTGAGCTAGGTTAAATTTTTTGAAAATTGAGCAAATGTTGTTTAAAAATAAACTTCAAAATCGCAATTTATCAAAGTATTCAATCCAACCGGCTGGATCCTATGTCTTTTATTTATTGGCAGTCTTGAGCAAAAGTTTCTGCTGGAGCAGAGGTTAGGGTCAATTGTTTTACCCTACAACTCTCCAATTAAATTTAGTGAAAAATTAATAAGGTGGTTTTTCTTTGCCCTCTCACTTTATCTACATGCTAGTTTGGGTTTGTGGGCTTTTTTTTTTCTTTTTTTTTTTTTTCCCCCCCCAGAGGTCAGTCCATGGCACAGCAGTTTTATCATGTATTAAAGAATGTTCGAGTATTTGAGGGCTCTGTAGATCTTTACAGCTGATTGACTTTTCTGTCTTAATTGCATAAATTGCATACAACTGCCTGTGGGACATTAGCCCCCAAGATGATCCCATTCACTTTATGAAGTTTAAGTGATATGAATTGGACTGAGTTTTCTTGCTTTTGTTCCTTTGATTGCTCAGTGGGTTATATGTTTCTTAGGTTTGTTTTTTTTTCATGCTGCCTAAAGGAAGAAATTACCTGAGAAACAGTAAAAAATGAAGCAGAACGCAAAAATGTTATGCTAATTGAAAAAGATGGAATAATCTCACATTATATTAAAAGTGAAAACCAACCACAATTCCTTAAGCTATGATGAGTGAAAAATATTTTTACAAACATGGATATCTACCCTCTGGGAACATAATTGCAATGGGGAAAGAAGGAAAAAAAAAACCCCTAAGTGTCTGTTCTCAGTGATACTGGTTTGCGGCAAAACTGCAAATCATTCACAAATAAACAGATAAAAACTGAACTTGTTACACAGTGAAAAATTCCCCTAGTAAAGGAGAAAAAGCAATTCAAGCCACCACCATTTAATGACATGTCATTGCCAAAAAGCTAACAACACCTTTGACACAATGCCCTGAAACTTTCCTTTTGCACGAGCTGTTTAGGTGGTGGAGCGGGGCCGTTAAGTCCTTCCTTTCCCTTTTGGTCATACCTTGGCAGCTGGGGTGAAGACTTAAGTCTTAAATCTTGCAAAAGAAGATAACGCAGCCCTTTTGTACGCTGTCCTGTTTCACTCAAGATATGCAGTTTGGTGGGGGGTGGAATGCTCTCTCTCTCTCTCCAGTTATTAAAGTACTTTGGGATCTTTGAGGAAGGCATGCGTTACATAAGCTGAGTTATTAATTATACTGAGAAACTTTTCTGAAATGAGCTTTTCTTAATCCTAGCTTGCGATCGGTGGTCTGTTCTTCCTCGCCCGGGTCTCCATCATGATGTGAACAGGTTTGGACATTCTGCTGTGCTGTACAACAGGTGAGGTTACAAACAAGCTGGGGGGTGTTGACATTTTTCATAGCTCAATAAATGTATACATGTAGATCAGTAACACTGGGACCAGAGGGTCGAGGATGTGTTGCAAACCTCTCAAAGTTCTTAGATCTTCACTCCTGTGATGTCTGCAGTATCCAGCTGTCCCTATCAGCCCTTCTTCTTCACTGGACTAAACTGGCTCGGCTCACTTAATTCTTTCAAAAATGTGTTTTTTCCGTATTTCTATTCCTTTTTCTTATATGTACACACACACATATATTTCTATTACTTATGTATTTCATAATTTTGTAATTTCATTTATTTAATATTTCTATTTCTTCTTTGGCTGCAGGGACAACTTTTCTCTCCAAACCATACTTTGACTCAAGGTTTCTAAGTTTGTCCACGTTTCAGTTTACATAGCTTATCCTGTGTGGCTCTTCTTTACCAGTCACATGATGTACAGTATTTAGGTGAAATCGTAGGTGAGATTTCTGCCGTTAAACATTGTATCACTGTAGTAATATCTGTGTGCTCAGGTGAACATCTGCGTCTGTGGAACCAAGTTTGAGAAACGGTATTTCCTAGGAGTCTTTCATTCTGGTTCCTTTATCCTTTGAGATACTTTCTGTAAATCAGCAACATTATTAAAAGCTCAGTTTAAGCCAGGCAGATAACTGGCGCTGCGTTGAAAAGAAAGGTGTGCTTCTAGATACTCTTTTTGTCTCTAAAATCTCACTCGCTGTTTCAGTGTATACTGAATACCAGCTGTGCATTTGCTCCCGTGAAGGACAATTAAGCCTATGCTGTAGTTCTTTCCTAAGATAGGATGAAAATCATATTAAAGTTACTTATTATTCCACCGAAGCTTTTTTTCTGTTGCACTGACTCTTTGCTGTCTTTTGAAATGTGCGTTTACAAACATGGATGCACAGGGGTTTTTGGGTGGGATTGTTGTGTAACTACTGAAGTTCGATGTTTTGCTTGAAGCAGTTGTGATACTAAAGGCGGTTTAAAAACTCCACGTTCTCCCCCACCCCCGAAAAACATTACTTTGGGTTGGGGTTTTTTTTGTTGTTGTTTTTCTAGTTGACACGATGACTCTTTGCTCACTTGCCAACAGCCATGAAAATAACTATGGTTTTGTCACAGCGCTGTAGCAAGATGTGACAGCACTGAATTGTTTTGTCACAGTTTCTGAATGCTGTTTAATGCTGTGATACCATCTCCCTGGTTTTTAGCCTTCCTCCCTCTCTTGCCGCTGTTCTTTACGGGAGGATCCTGCATTTCTGCAGCATTTCACGTAAAGGCACGTTGATCAGGTGTCACCCAGAGATTTGGCTGAAGGGGAAGGTTGGTCCAAGACCTGGGATAGGTTTGACTTTGTCTCAACACCCATGTGTTGAGATTCTCTGGCTTCTCTGAAACAGTGGAACTTGACTGACCTTTTCTTTGGTGCCTTCCTTAACCAAGAGCTATTTATTTGGATTTATACATGCTGGAACACTTTGCTCGCACCTTGAATCACATTGACTTGCAGCAGTGCGTGGTTTATCAACACAGGCACAAATGTTTCTCTCTTTACTTCCATTTTGTCTAGCACCATGTATGTATTTGGAGGCTTCAACAGCCTTCTCCTGAGTGACATACTGAAGTACACACCCGAGAGATGTGAAGCTTTTGACAACGAAACGGCCTGCTTGCGAGCAGGTCCTGGCGTCAGATGCGTGTGGGCTACCACCCCTCCTCGCTGCGTCCCCTGGGAAATGGCGACGGTAGAGCAGCAGCAAAAGGTCTTCGAAGACTGTCCTCCCAAGCCAGGTATGTGTCACGTTCTTTCCGTTTCCCTTTCCAAAAGGCATGTAGGGTCTTTTTTCTTTTCCAAATTCTGTCTTGCATTAGTTGTATGCCATTATCAGAGCAAACTTAAGATGGGGGGGGCTGTAGTTGTGCTTCCGTACGTGCCCTGGGAGACCTTCCTCTGAGCAGCGGCTGCAGCGATGTGGAGATGTTTCCATCTCTCACTCCCCCTGAAGCCGCTTGCTTGTGGTATTTTTTTTATTTTTAGTTTTTCTACCGTGCTGCTTGTACTTACTTTCCTATCCTAACCAAACATCATCAGTCAGGAATCAGGCCTGGACCGTTGCTCTGTAGATGTTTGCTCCAAGAACTGACCTTGTGAGAGCCACCAATTCACTGATGAGCACCACAGGGCAAGAGAGGTGGTTCTGGGTCCTGCGGCATCATCCTGTGGTCTTCAAGAGAGACAGCAGGAGTAGTGTTTTAGGAAAAGTTACTGTATTTTTCCTTCTACAGTATTCTATGGCTAGGGGCATACAAAAAGAACATTTGTTTTAAGGTCTGATTCCTGTGTTCTCTCTTAAGATAATTTTTAAACAACTTTTCAACGCTTTATCCTGATGCATTTGTTGCTCGGAATCAAATTACACAAACCTTGATTCTGTAGTAGGTGGCAGCCTTTAATTATTTAAAAGAAATTGATGTAAAGGGACATTGCTTTGATGGGCTTTCAATGTACAATAAATTTTCACAAAATACAGGCCACAAGCAATTGGAAAGATGAAGTGGAAGTTCAAGCTTTGCATGAAAATGCTCCACGTAACTGAAGGCCAGACTTGCAGCAAAATGGGCCTGTGGTGGGAGATGTTCATTGTCCTTGTGAAATGTCCTCTGGCATCATTTGCATGGGCGTTGAATGACCACGCATGCCCGGTCTTAGTTCATGCGCTTCCATGTCTTGGCACGTTTTCTGGTGGTGTGTTTTACGGCTCCTTGGGCACGAAAAATGATTGATGCTGCAAATGAATGCAATTTTCTATCAGTTCAATCGCATGAAAGTATCTGATTTACTAAGTAGTCGATAACAGAAAATCTACAGGCACTACTGTTTGGTTATATCTTTTGCTATATATAATCAAGTTCTTAGAGCTCTGTCAGGAAATGCCTGTTTTTGGTCATGCAGGTTTTTTTCTTTAATAGTTGTAGACAATGAAAAATGTGATCAGATTACAGACTGCTATAGCTGTACAGCAAATACAAACAACTGTCAATGGTGCACTGACCAGTGTATCTCAATGCATAACAACTGCACAGAGGAACAGGTAAAGTCTCTCTAATACTTCTGTAGTTTAAATTTAGCCTTTGAAATGTCAAATGTCCAGATGCCTTCATCTGTCAGTATCATGACCCCTGTTGTTTTGTCATTTCCAGTCCATGTCTAGCTCTAAACTGCTAACGTGCTTGAATTTTTTTCAAGTTGTTCCAAGGGCTTTTCATAGGACTCTCCACTTAAGTTAGGAGGATGGCTCTGGGCCGGGGAAGAGGTGGAGGTTTCACGGTGGTGTGATCACTCAGTAAGGCACATAGCCACTTGGGTTTGCCATCAATAGAGCCTTCCCTAGGAAAAAACCCTAACCCTTTTGTAAAAGCTCTAGTAAGGAAAATGTGTCAGATGACAGCTTGGGGGAGTATCTTGAATAGACAGCACAGGCTGTGTCCAGTGTCACGGCTTTTGGATATGTAGGTTGCTTTGTAGGTCTGAACTGTGAAGTGTAGCGTGGTAGTCATGGCTGTTATAAACCGACATTGGTTGGATGGGAAAGAGCCTCATCTGTGCTATTTATTTTAGGTGCCTATTACTCTGTATGACAGTTGTCCTAAGGATAACCCTGCCTATTACTGTAACAAAAAGACAAGTTGTAAAAGCTGTGCCATGGATCAAAACTGTCAGTGGGAACCTAGGAACCAGGAGTGCATTGCTTTACCAGGTAGGTATTGGTTGTATTTGTGTAAGAAAAAAACCCACAAATTCAGAGAGTCCAAAAGTTGTGGGGTTTTTTGGTTGGTTGGTTTTGGTTTTTTTACTCCCAAATCTGTAATCTTTTAGTGCCAAGCCGGAGTAAATGATGTTGTTTAATCATACCGCTTTTGGTATGAAAATTTTTTTCTAGAAAATTCAGAAAGCCTGATGGAATATTTTTCAGTTCCAATTGTCTGGAGTATGATCATTTGTATAATTATTAGGCTGTATTTCATCTTCCTCTTTTCATTTGATAAAAGCAGTACTGTTGATATGATAGGCTTCTGCAAGATATTAGATTTAATAATGCATGCTATTTAATTTTAGAAACTAGAATTGTGCAAAAGCATGATGGCACATACTGGACGAATTAGGCAAATAACACCTAAAGTGTATCAAGAAAATTTCCAGCAGGAGCTCATAGGAGTTGATTATTAGTCCCCCTGTAGTAACTCCTCCCCCCCCTCCAGTGACTGGGAGAGAAATACAGCATCTTCAGTGATTAACATTGGCAGTTAATAAAATACAGAGAAAGGGGAAAAAAACCCAACACAGACAGGACATGGAAAGCCCTCCCACAGTAACTCTGATAGGTGTTGACGTGTCCAGGTCTGGAAGCGTGAAATATGAAGAGACTTCAGAGAAGAGCCACGAGAGCGAGAAAAACATCTTTTAATGAGCTAGATAGAGAGTTTGGTCTGGTTAAGTTGTTGTTAAAAAGGGGGTGACTTGATCGTATGTGTAAAAAGCCTATCTGAAAGATTGACACTTGAGAGCTTTTTAATCTGTTAGATAAATGTAAACCAAGATGTTGGAGCTAGACATCAGCTCTGCAGAAATTCACACTGAAAATGTCCCATCAGGTTTTTTTTATAAGAGAAGTAATTAACCACAAAGTATAGGGAGTTCTTCAGTAGTGGGCATGGCTGTGCTCAGGATGAAACAGGGATTAATCTGGAAGTTCAGTACTGTGGACAGGATTAACACAACAACCCTCTTCTGTCGAAAGACATCCTAACAACTGTGGCTGAATAAGTGGCTTTAAGCCATCACCAAAATACTCATGTGCTCTTTCTTCTACAATGATTTTAGTATTTGATGTTGTAGTAAGTGCTTTGACTACCTACTGCAGCTAAATGCTGACGTTGCACTTCAGCTCCCCAAACCAGCTTTCTTTTTCCTCCCTTATTATTATATATAGACGCTTCTGAGCATGCTGATAAGTCATGCTAGTTTGGCATGGGGCTGTAGGTTTTATTTTCTGGAAGGGCTCTTTCACTACTTTAAATGTTGTGAAGGTCANCCCCAGAAAATATCTGTGGAACAAACTGGCATTTGGTTGGCAACTCCTGCTTGAAAATTACAAACGCCAAGGAGAACTATGATCATGCCAAACTGTCCTGCAGATCCAACGGTGCTTTGCTGGCTTCTCTCACGACCCAGAAAAAGGTAGAATTTGTTCTAAAGGAGCTGCAGAAGATGCAGTCTTCGGTGAGTGCTTTTCTTTTATGTCCCCTGAGTAATTAAGCTCTGACTGTGGAAAAGTCCTTCCTGTGGTATTGTATGCTCTGTACAGAATAGACATGCCGCTTAACTGAAAAGGACTGATTTTTCTTTTGAAATTCAACATACCCTGTGGGTGCTTTTGAACTGAAATTGTAGAGAATGTAAATGAGAAAGATAAATATAAACATACATGGTGCCTCAAAGGTATCGCTTTCTATAATGAAATCACACATGCATTTCTCTTGTGGGATACATGACTGCAGCAGGAGTCCTCTTGTGACTTGTACACAATATTTTATAAATAAAGGTCCCTTTGGGGCACCGGAGGTGTTTAATGTAAAGCATTTAAAGTTATTTATTCTGCTTAAAAAAGCGGCTGTTTAAAATGTCAGCTTCTTACTCAGCAGAGCTGCTTCGCTTATTTGGCGTTATTTATGTTTGATTTAGTGGCAGGTGCTTTTCTGTCGGAGCCAGTGAGAAGTGAATTGGAATCTGTCCCTCTTCATGCATCAATAAAATAAATACATATTTTTTTTCCACTCCCTGGCAGAAGCGTGGAGGTATTCAGGGCAGGTTGTGTAGGTGGTGCTAAAGCCCTAACAAAGAACAATGCTGTGCGGCTTTGCTGAAATCCTGGTTTAGGCTGCAGAGCTGCTGTGGCTTGACGACACATCAGAGTAACTCCTCTTGGGTCCCAGAGGCCACTGTAGGCAGCGCTGGCAATCAGGAAGAGTTTTATATAGGAGGAATGAGACTGGAGGCAGTAGGATTGCTGCTTTTCAGAGGAGAACGTACTTCAATACTACAGTGAAATGTTCCCTTGTTGAAGTGAGAATATTTCCTGCTTTTGATTCCCTTTGTAATTTTAAAATGGCATTTCAACAATTACAGGGTTTTAGAGGGGATTCAATTTAGCCAAGAAAAAGGTAAGGTGCAATTCAAGCAAGATTGTTTGTTAAACCTTTTGTAAAGAGGGGAAGTCAAGCCTGGGATATTGTAAAAGTACGTGGTTCTAACAGCTGCAGGTGTTTCTGGATATCCCAGTGGTTAAGTGTAGAGTAAATGCCTGAAGACACATGGCAACCCTTCCCTCATAGTGTTTGAACCCTTACACGGGGGAGAAAAAAAGTTGTTAATTTATGGGGGTTCTTTTCATGTACAGTATCATTTTAAAAATGAGCTTTAGAAATCTAAAGAGACTGTTAGCCCTTTTTAGTGGACATTAGTGTTGAGTGCTCGTAATGTGGGAAAATACCGTTGCTAAAAAGCCAGCCTGTCTGTGGTACTTGAAGTTCTGCCATTCAGTGGCACGCTGCTGCTGTGCTGAGGGGAGGCTGTACTTTGCAGTTGCTCCTTTTTCAAGTAAGCTGCTTATAGATGTTTTGTCATAATAAGAAAACGTGTTGGTGTTGGCACATAGTGCTGTGTAACGCTGTTGCTGTTAGAAGTTGCAGCTCTAAGGTTTAAGAGTACATAAAATCAGTTTGAGGTAGGTGACGGTTATATATAGCAGTAAGGGAAGATGTGTGGTCTAAAGCCTTCCTAGGACAGCTGTGCCACCGAAGCGCTTTAATGGGGAAAAGATTTTAACAGTAAAATAACATATTGTACCAATGCAGTTACAATGCTTCTCCCCAAAATAAAAGCGTGCCAAAAATTAAATTGCCAGTAGAAATAATGGTATTATGGGTTCTTCATATTGAGAATTTTATTGCCAGCAATACTAATTTAGATTTGACCTGCTCTGTCTCTCTACCCGTCCATATAAACACAGTCGTAAACAGCAGAGGTCTCCTAGTCAGATTGTAGAGTAGGTAGATTGTATCATTTAAATTGTATAGGGGACTGCTAGTTTTCTTCCTCATGTCAAACCAAAGCTCCAGAATTTTTTTCTCCTGTGTCTCGCCATTTATAGGAGTCACAAACATATAAAGAGCAACTTGCAGCTAATTTCATAGTCAGCCAGTGTGAACGTTTGACTTGTTCTCCTCCTGGCTTAGATAACTAGAAATGTAGTTTGAAAAAAAAAAAACCCAAAAACCCCAACCCAGTAATTGGTGTTTCCTGAAGGATTTCTCTATGTCTGTGGCATTTAATTCTGATAACACTGAGAAACAAATATTTCCCTTACTACAGTTTTGCAACACCTAACCTGGCAAAGTTGTTATGAGCATTATATGGTGGTGTGTATTTTCTTTTAATACCTAAGGTAATAAAACTGGGTATTAAATCTACCATTTTCCTTTATTTCTAGCCCAAAACTTTGACTCCATGGGTTGGACTGAGGAAAATCAACGTGTCATATTGGTGCTGGGAAGACATGTCTCCCTTCACCAACACCCTGCTCCAGTGGCTCCCCGATGAACCAAGCGATGCTGGATTTTGTGGTTATTTAGCCGAGCCTTTCCAGCAGGGACTGAAGGCAGCAACGTGTATCAACGAAGTCAACGGCAGTGTCTGCGAAAGGCCAGGTAACAGTATCTAACTTGTGCATCTCATGGGGAGCAGGTTGACTAATAGGTATTTATATTTCCTAGAGAATAAAGAGGATTCCATTATTACATGTAAAACTAGCCGCATCATGACCTTGCCAAAGAAAAGAAGGTCTGAAAAAGTGGCTTGTGTAGGTATTTCATACAGAACTGGAGTTTTTAAAAACAGGTCTACACTTACGCTGTTAACTGTAAAATGCTTGAATTGCATTATGGTTTAATTATTTTTCTCTGAATTCCATACCTGAATGTGACATTTAGGTTAATTATGGTAGGGAGCAATTTCCCCTTCGGAAAAAAAAAAAAAAAAAAAAAAATAAAAGCTACTTTGCAGTTGAACTCCTCTTTCTCCCCTCCCCTGCTGTGTAGCCAGAGGAGGATTTTATCAAAGTTTGAAATTAATTGGGCAAGACACTGTGAAGATATGAGAACTTTTCCCAAAAGCAAATAGGTTCTTTTTCAAAGTCTTCTAGCTTTGTTGGAACTGCGTATCTTGTAAAATGGCTTGGTCTGTTAAATCTCCATTATAGCTGATTATTTCTGAATACCACTTAGTGCCTCTTCGAGTTTTAAGAAAGTTGACTGATTACCTAAAATTTCTAAGTAAGCTACACTACTTTATATCGTTCTTTGTGGATGTGCGGGATGCAGGTCGTGAATGTGGAACCTGAACTCAAAATTTTGTATATTTTAACTTGCAGCACTTTGGTTTAAGCTTTAGCTTGGTTTTTATGGTCTGAGAACAGTCACTTGAAACAGATGACAAAGCATTGGCTCACACCAGAAACTCCTGAGTTAGTTCCGCTTTCAATACTCGTTTTATGTGTGGAACTGATCAAATAACTTAAAACACGTCACAGTGTGCTCAGCTAAAATGTTGGGTTTCTTCCCAGCGCTTCGTTTGGGGGAATAGCTGAGGAACACGTGAACAGACTGCAGAGAGATAAAGACCACATTCATAACACTATTTAAATAGTTTTTAAGGTGAATACCTTCAAAAGCGTTAACGCTCGTGAAGGCTACACAGTAAGAGAAATGATTTTGCAGTACTTGGTGCATTTCTCCTATTCGCCGTGATAGAAGATATCTCCAACTCCATCCAGCAACATCGCACCGCAAACGAAGTTTTTCAAGCCTGCGATACTGCATTTTTTTTCGGCCTGAATAACAGGCAGGGCTTTTTATCGTCTGTCTTTCTATCTCGGGGCTCGTTACCCGTTTCTTTCTGGAAGAAAGCCGACTCTTGTCCTCTTGCCCGCAGCAAACCACAGCGCCAAGCAGTGCCGCACGCCCTGCGCCCTGCGGACGATGTGTGGGGAGTGCACGAGCGGCAGCTCCGAGTGCATGTGGTGCAGCAACATGAAGCAGTGCGTGGACTCCAACGCTTACGTGGCCTCTTTCCCCTACGGGCAGTGCATGGAGTGGTACACCATGAGCAGTTGTCCGCGTGAGTAATTGCTTTTGCGTCTGGACGGGTGGGCTGGAGTCTTGTATTTGGTGACATTTGCTAGCATGAGTCGTCAAACTCTGCACATGGGTCGTACTGAAAATCCCCTGGACAAAGGTAACAATTACCTGACCCCAGGAGCTTTTAGTGTGGGCAGTTCAGTCCTGCGCCGTGTAAAGCGTTAAGCAGAATTGGGTCCTGGTTACGGGAACTAGCGATTAAACTCGGTGGCAGATAGTGAAGGCTTTCAAGTGAAATGATGAAATCTTCACTTTTGTTGCCGATGGAGAAGTACTTGTTTCATTATTTGAATTCCTATCCTTCAAAATAATTGTTACATACAATACAGTTTCATGTGATTAACTACTTTTTGTGTCGCTCCTGTATCTCTCTTAGTCATATATGGGGCCACATAATTTAATGTTAGATTACCTGTATCAAATCCCAATTAGGGTTTGCACGACTGTTTTATTCTGAAGTATTGTCTGCGTATAGCCCACAGTAGGAATTTCTAACTTACTTTAAGTAAACGATATTTTTTTTTTTCCCATTTTAGGTAGCTGTGAGTAAACTGCAAAAGACTTATGATGCTTGGGAATATTGCTTTCTGTTTTCAAACTGTGAGGAAATAGTCCAGAAATTTTAAAAAGGGATCAAACAGTTTTAGAAATTATTTTTATTTATGTTGAATTCTTCAGGAGCTGAGTGTGAGCAGGGGAGACAGGAAAGCCGGGGCTCGCAGGGTAGCAGAAGGAGAGGAGTGCCTGTGTACCCCAGGAAGGAAGTTGGGCAGTTTGAGTTGCTGCAATTGCTCCAGGAACTCTTGGAAGCTGATGAGTATAAGCTGAGTAGCTTATGGCTAAAAATATGCTGGGTAGCTCCTTGTTGCAAGATAAGAGATGGAGAAAACTAGTTTTGGGTAACTGTCAAACATGAGAATGTGAACTTCCCGTGTTGCCAGAGGCCAAAAGTTGGAGGAGGCATCAGGCAGGAGATGAGTAGGCTGAAATAATGGAAAACCATGTTTTTCTATTACTTTTTTTTTTTTTTTAAAGGCAAATATTGTCAATTTAAACATCAAGGTAGAAAGTCTGCTCGTCTTGTAGATTCTTCGTGTTCCAAAATATTTTTTTAGATGGTATGGGGAAAGGAATAGAATGACTTTTCTATATGTAATGAGTTTGTCACCCCTGAAATACAGTCCCACTTGAGAAAGGAATGGTTAAAGGGTGGCCATGGTTTTTTCCCTGATTTACTTGATTGCTGGGCCCAGGGGATCTGTATGTGGCACTCTGAGCATCCTAAGAAGACAAATTCTCTTCTGTATTTGTATTCTGTGCTTTTTGGCTCGGATAAATACTTGAAGTAGCAGTGTGTGATATTAAAATGTGTGGTAAGAAGAGTCTCAAAGCAATTAAACAAGCTGGTTTTTAGCCTTTGCTTCCGGATGGCTCATCTTATCATCTGATCCATTGTAAATCAATCGGAGATCTTTTGTAGTTGGCAGCATTAACCTCTGGTTTTAGTGGGTGGCGTGTAATGGTTAGAAAAACCTTATGTGTGTCTTGCATTGTTTCAGCACTCACTGATTAATGTTAATAGTTATCTTAGCTTCTAGAATAAATATGCTGATAGGAATGAATATATGCATGTGTGTTACTGTGAATATCAGAATAAATATATACAGATTTGGTGACATAAATACTTAAGGTCACAGAGGACATACAAGGGTTTCTGTGTTCGTTGTCGTCTGTGTTTTGGGACAGTGATTTAGCCCACAATTTGATGTTTGGTTTTGGGTTTTGTTTTTTTTTTTTTTATAGCTGAAAACTGTTCAGGCTACTGCACGTGTGCTCACTGTTTGGAGCAGCCCGGCTGCGGGTGGTGCACCGATCCGAGCAACACGGGCAAGGGGAAGTGCATCGAAGGCTCTTACAGAGGTCCGGTCAAGATGCCAACCCCGTCCGCAACAGGGAAACACAGCTTGGAGCCCGTCCTTAATGTCAGCATGTGTCCTGTGGAGAACAACTATAATTGGTCTTTTATTCAGTGTCCAGGTAAATGAGCAACGTTTAATTGTTCAGCCATTTCAGCCGTAGCAACAATTAAATACAAGGGGAGAGACTTTTTAAGACTATAGCGATGTCTGTGTTCCCTCCTGTTAACGGGGGGGAGGAAAAGAACTTGGAAGACAAACAAGCAATAACACATTTTGAGATGGAAGGAGTTGTGCAGGTGTCTGCAGGTGAGCTGCAGAGGTTTGCTACGTGAAGACTTATCTATGCAGTACTGCAGTGAAATTTGTCCTTTCCCTACAAACCTTTACCAACTTTTTTAACTTTTGTGTGTTTATTTGCTTTAAGGTTGTTTGAAAGAAAGGCAATTCTTTCTCTGAAGGTTGATTTAACTTTTAGTAATTCTCAGGATCATTCTGAAATAAAATTTTTGACACCAAACTTACAGAATAAAATTACCTGAACTGCTGCTACACCCTTTCTTCTCCATTTCTCCTTGTAAATCCATCCCACCGGCTACTTCTAGTCCCGTCTGTCCAATATGCATGTAAGGTTTTGGAGTTCAGTTTTCTATGTGTTGCTTTTAAATTTCAGGTTTTCAATACACGCTTCTGTTTTGAGTTCATGTATCGCTAGCAAGACTGCAAGAGCCTCTTTGGAAGGTGCATGAAATGGTTTCGTTCAGTCCCTGTGGAACACAGACTTCTGAGGCTCTACGTGAAGCGCTGTATTTGAGCACTAACACTCATCTTTTTCTGTTTTCTTCAGCCTGCCAGTGTAATGGGCACAGTAAGTGTGTAAACGAAAGCATCTGTGAGAAGTGTGAAAATCTGACAACTGGCAAACACTGTGAAACCTGTATCTCGGGCTACTACGGCGATCCTACTAATGGAGGAACATGTCAGCGTAAGTGATGTCTTAAGTCTTCTTGCGCTCAAGTCTTTGATGTTTTTCGCTCTTTCCTCATTCCTTTGGTGTCTTAACTGAAATTATATCCTGCTGATACACTTTGTCTTTCCTGCAAGCAAGGCACAATCCTTTTTTCTTCAAATCAAAGATACAGAAAAACTCTTTGACTTTCATTGCACAAGATAAAGATGACTTTTTTTACCCTCCTTTGTAAACTTTAAATGGCCACAGTGAAAAATGTGTGCGTTTTAGTGTCTGACGATCCTGTTTTGAAAAGAAAGTGTTAATCCCAATGTCTTGAACGAATTTCTGCTTATCTAAATTCCACGTTCTATAACATTCGGTTAATGTGTTCTGCGTTTATTGTTACAATTGTCTGCTTCATAAAAGGCTTGCTATATTTCACTGAGGAGTTGGCTGGATTTCAGTTGAGGATTAGGTGATGCCTGTTAAAATTGCATTTTAAGTTTGTAAAGTGCTTTGGGGCTCTCTGGCACAAAGAACTTTTTTCAGTTGTGCAAGATCCAGTTAACAAACTGGGAAGAAATCTGCCTTGAAGGACCAATACAGGTAATACTGAGAAATGAACATGTAAGATTTGAAGCTTTGTACTAGAACCTTGCAACATTATTCTGAATTACTGTGAATTTTGTAGTGTTGTAGCATGGGGAGACCAGTTGTAAACCAGAATCCAGCCGTGGTAAGTGATATGCAGATGTAAGGGAAGGTGCTTTTTGCTCTGAGGAGCTTTAATGAAATATAGCTAGGTGGAGTGACATAATTCGATACAGTGATGGAAAAGCTAGAACAGAAATAACGTTGGTGTCAGAGTAGTCTCAGTACTTCCATGAAATGAGTGTGGGTGGTTTGGAGGCATCCCGGAAGAAATAAGTGAAGGTGATAAATGAGGGGACATTGAAGACTTTGAGTTGCTCCTTCCAAATGTGGAGACAATCCAGTAGAAAATACTTGGCAATTCATTTAGTATGTTTACTGGAAGTACCATCGACCTTTCGGATGAAGATGAGAGTCAGTAGCTGGAGCATCAATGTCCTGTTTCCTAAAGCAAGAGCAGGTTGGTGATGTTTGAGGCTCTGAAGAAGAACCTCCCAGCAGACAGATTCAAGGAAGGAGGTGAAAAGATCACAGACAGGGGCAAGGCTGCCTTACTTAGAGAAAAGGGTGTTGCAGTAGCTGGGATATGAAATTACAACAGACAGCACAATGGCACGGGTGCAAAGGAGAAGGGGCATCTCTGACACTTTATTTCAGAACATTATCTGCGAGGTTAAATACCGCTGATATTTGTAAACTCATTTCACGTGAAGATAATTTGAAGTGCAGGAATAAATTGAGACTGAGTTGGTGTCCTGGTTTCGGCTGGGATAGAGTTAATTGTCTTCCCAGTAGCTGGTATAGTGCTGTGTTTTGGATTTAGTATGAGAAGAGCGCTGATAACACGCTGATATTTGCAATTGTTGCTAAGTCATGTTTAGACTAACTCAAGGATTTTTCAGCTTCTGATGCCCAGCCAGCAAGAAGGCTGGAGGGGCACAAGAAGTTGGGAGGGGACACAGCCAGGGCAGCTGACCCAAAGTGGCCAAAGGGGTGTTCCATACCATGTGATGTCATGCCCAGTATATAAACTGGGGAGTGTTGGCCTCAGGGGTGCATATCGCTGCTCGGGAACTAACTGGGCATCGGTCAGCGGGTGGTGAGCAATTGCATTGTGCATCACTTGTTGTGTATATTCTAATTCTTTTATTATTATTGTTATTATTATTATTCTTGTTTTCTTCCTTTCCGTCGTATTAAATTGTCTTTATCTCAACCCATGAGTTTTACCTTTTCCTTCCGATTTTCTCCCCCATCCCACTGGATGGGGGTGGGGGGGGAGTGAGCGGCTGCGTGGTGCTTAGTTGCCGGCTGGGGTTAAACCACAGCAGTTGGCTTGAGAAAATTCACAATTCTATTCTGAGCATTCAGGTTTAATCATTGGATCACAACATGCCTTTTGATATTTGTTGCTTTTCTATGCATGTGGAAATGAGAGTAAGTTACTTCAGACTCTTTTCGCATGAGGATTGTCCAAAAATAGTTTGTTGTTGAGATAATGAATGACAGACTGAAGTCATCCACATGCCTGAAAAAGAAATTAGAAAATGTGTTGGGAGACTGTGAAACAGCATTCGTTCATTATCTGATGAAACTAGTAGCTCATGTCAAAAGTGCTTTGCTCTCAAGTGCTTTGGGCCCAGGTTTTTAATTTGCTGTGATTTAATGCTCTTTACTGTGAAGGCGAAAGAATGAGGGAAGCAGGAAGCAGGGCAGAAAGACCGAGGTGGATCGGAAGAGGGAAGGCGAGAGGAAATCATCCCATCTGATGCAGCCAGAGCAACTGCTGGCCAGTAGTAATTTTTGCTTGGCGAAAAGGTTTCCAGAGAGGAATTCTTCAGATAAGGGTTGGCTGATGGGCAACAGAGCCAACTTCTGCTTTTTCCTTCCTCTGAGCCATGGTTCCTCCTTCCTGTCCCGTTAGTGATGTGCTGATGCCGCTCTTCCTGTGCATTTGTGTGCAATGTTGTGTGCCGCTCTGTTTTTAGAGCCCGCAGTCACATCCGTGCTGGAGATGGTTGTTGGTACACTCCGTCCTGATGCACAAGCATCCGTGCGTTTGCACACTTAGTGCCTAGTGTGAGTCCTTGTACTTTGAGGGGCAGATCTGCAGCATTAGCCCAATGGTCCCAGCAGCACGGGGACCATCAATATCCTAAAACTGGTAAATATTCAGTGCTGGAAAAAGTGTTGGTGTTTGGTACTTCCCATTCTGCTGAGTCATCAGGAATTTGAGTGATGCTGTTGGGATAGCAGTAGCCTTTCAAACAGGTAAGGCTGTGCAGAGCTGGAGGTGGTAGCGATGGGATTCAAAAGCCAGGGTAGGATGAGGAGAGTGGATGGAATAAGGTGCTTTTTCCTGCTGCTCTGTGCCACCAGGGCAGGTGAACACTGCTATATCGCTTGTGTTGAAAAAATTTTGACAAACCGCAGTTATTTCTCTGAAGGATTTGTTTGCATATCATCACAGGCATTGGTATTTGCAGAGCTGGGCAGATAATAACTAAATGGTAGGTAAATCACTCCTCAGCGGTTGCTTTTAGGAAGTGTCCAATGTAGAGAAGTGTTAATCGTGAAGGGCAGGAAATGCAGCACATGAAATGTAAAAACAGCTGCAAGGTGCTTTCTCTGCATTCAGGATTTTTTGAATTTTCTGATTAAAGTTTCCCATGAAAATATGCTAGGGGTAGATAAGAAAGTTATTTGCAAGAAAACGGAAGGCGCTATTATACCTGAAATCAGATTGCTGCTGCGGCAGCGCTTCTGAACGCCTCCGTGGAGCATTTGCTGGTGGCCCACGGTGAGATGCTGGTGCCACGGTCCTGCCTGCTCCCCCCTCCCAGGGCTGCAAGGGGGCTTTGGAGGACGGCTAAAGCACTTGGCATGGAAAAATGGTGTTGGGCAGGTGAGTGAGGCAGTTGGCGTTGGTATGCTGGACCATCACAAATGCAGGAAGAGGGGCAGCGATCGCAGTGAACATCTCTGAATGAGTCTGTGAGCTGTGGTTTGTTAAGGAGGTGGAAGGACACTTGCTGTGAGGTGGTTCATTGTGAGACTGTTACCATGCTTCACAGTCAAAAAGCCATTTCCATTAATTTTGGTTTTCTGCTGTAGCATTAGACTCAGGAGGGAAATTTTCATTTTTAGACTCCACCGAGGGTGTCTAGTACATTTTGTCAATAGTTCATTTCCAAACTTTATGGTTGTTTGAAAAGCTGTGAGAAAATTTCTCTTTGGGAGTATGCCAGTCCTTTAGTGAATGATCTCCAGTTGCGGGGCTCGTAGGAAAATGGATAAGTAGATAGACTGTTGTTTTAAATAGAGATATTTGAGTATTCAGTCTTCTTGATAAGCATGTGGCTAAAGAGCAGGGTGAGGAAGCATTAATGTTAGTTCTCGGGATGCTGTCATCTGTATCTAAACAACATGAAATTTGGAATTTCTCCTAATTTTTATGTATGTTAATGTTGAATATTGATCAAATTTCACTTTGCTTACCATTTGGAAAGCATAAGGAAGGAAGTACAAGACATTCTCAATAGTATTAAGAGTTACTTTTTTTTTGAAGTGCCACTAATGAGAGGTGTGTTTGCTTCACAGATTACAATTATTTTGTCAAATCTTCATTCAGTCTACTTGTTCCAACAATAGGCCTTTATGCTTCTTCATATTTTGTTCCGTGTTGCTGCTAGGAAACCACTCATCCACATCTGAGAAGCACAGTTAAGTGTCCCAGATACAATATAGCTTCCATTACATGCCAATATAAAGAAGACATCAAAAGGATTCATAAAATAAGGTCCAAGGCTTGCAAGGATATTCTGGATGGGGACTTCATTTCTAAGAATCTGCTGGTACATTGAGTGGCACATGTCTCCTTAATGAGAAGGCACATGTCTTCTTAACAAGGAGGCACCAGCCTTTAAAGCATACTATTTCCAGCAAGCTCAGGGACTGCAAATGAGGGATCTTCTCTTTGTGTACTTTTCCCCTTCTTATATTGTACACTCTCCCATGCGCAGCTCCAGATGAGTGCACCTTCCCATTCATTGGTAGAATAACTTGTAAAAGGCACCTACCTCCTGGAGAAAGTTGTTGTATCCATTCTTTAGTGAACATTATATCAAAGGCAACTGCCTGCGTTGGCTTTGTTCTTGTTTGTTGTTTTGGTTTTGGGGTTTTTTTTTACATGTATCTTCTCTACTTTGTTTTGAATAAAGGTCTAAAAGCATGTCAACGTTAGGTTTTTAATTTGAATCAGGAGCATTCTTTTGCAGCAGATCTCCCGTACTTCCTCACTGTCATACCTTGGTTTGCATCTTGAGCAGGCTCAGAGTGTATGAGCTGGTCCTATTTTGGGCATGCCACAAACCTGAGGTAGTCTAGGGGCGTGCTGTTTTGGTTCAACCATGGCTCGGTGGCATTCAGCTCGTGAGACCAGGCTAAAGCTGTTCTAAAATAGACTGGGGAAGCGCCCCAAACCACTTACCATCATATTCTTAGCACCAGCCGTTTTACACTGCGGACGCACTGACATTTGTTGATAATTACATTATTTTCTCGAAGGCTATTTATTTCTAGAAAAAGCCCTAAAAGCACCATGAGCTTTGCTTTCTTTGCAAAAACAGTCTTCTCAAGAGTTTTGAGTTTGACTGAAATGTGTTAGCGAGCCCCAAACTATCCCAAATACTGTGGTTTTTCTTACAAGTTACGATATCCCTATGCTATCTAACAACAAGAGAGGAAGTTAAATTTTTGAGGCTAAAAAGCACAGTCTGATCATGATTTCATACAAAGCACCAGTCCTGGAGCCTGCACTCACTCCGTTTTGATGCACGGTTCTATTTTTGGCTGCCTTCTGTATCACAAAGAAACCAAAGAGTACCAAATGGGTTTTCATATGCACTTTAATTGTTGATGTGTCGCAGTTTGGCAACTAAAGGACTTAATTGCTGTCAAATCTGTTTCTCTTGCNCAAGTGCAATGGCCACGCGTCTGTCTGCAACACAAATACAGGGAAATGTTTCTGCACCACCAAGGGAATAAAAGGAGACGAGTGTCAACTGTGAGTTTGTTTCACTTTGTTATTTGAAATCAAAAGGCCGTGCACATACCAGCATGGAACCCCTACATTTTTTAATGATTGTATTTATGATGTCTCTGCTCATCTCTTCCTGCTGACGGTTGACTAACTTCATTGACGTTGCAGCCAGCCGTGCTTCCCCTGGGGGATAACATGAACAAAATGATTTCCTGAAGATTTCCATTTTTAACAACATTTCAACTAGGAATGTCATGCAGAAGGGATGGGATATGAAAAAATAATGCCCCCACCCCCAAACTAGACGTACTACTTTGTCTTATCCCTCAATAGTTTCTTTTTAATTGGTAGATTTTTACTGTCTGTGCACTCTGCTGTTCTGGGGGAGTGTAAATATATCTGAAATAAGACTTTGACATTCAAGCATTTCAATGGAGCATTTTCAGAATAACAAATTTGCTGGAGGTTTCTCTGTAACATAACAGAAATGCTTTTAGTGTAATGTTAGTGGAAATAATTTCATTTCAAATAATTGCATTGCCAGGTCCATTTTTAAATGTGTTGCTCATATGGGTAAGCGTTTATAGGACTACATCCTAGAATAGCCGTAAATGGAAACTTTAGGTTTTGACTGTAGCAATCCAGTTCCACGCATGGTGAAGAGCTAATAAATACATTTCAAATGGAGGCAAAGGTTAATATCCAGAATTTTATATTTCATTTCTACTACATACTAGTTTGACTTGCAGGGATCGTGGACTTTCTTCAGCAGCCCAGTATAGCTCAGACATCCATCTGGGGTTTTTTAATTGTGTACCATTATTGGCACAGGTGGTGTTTTCTGATTTTTAGTTGCTCGGAATAAATAGAAGTGAAAAAAACCGAGTCCATTTATTAAAAAATACGTGTTCTTTTTAGGTGCGAAGTCGAAAACAGGTATCAGGGAAATCCACTTAAAGGAACGTGTTACTGTGAGTACGCTTGGGATTTTGTTTGGAGATAAAAAATGTGTTTGAAGTTTAAAATACCTTATTTAAAACTAGTTTTGGTTGCCTCAACATCAGTTTAAAATACAGGGGATTAAGGGAAGGACTAAAAAATAGTTTTAAAAAACTTCAGTTTTCACAACAGTATTGTTTAAAGAGAATGAAAATGCTGCTCTTGATAAGGTCTGTGTGACAATTGGACCTTTCAGAGCAAACTTCTGAATTTTTTTTGGTAAAACTTTGAAATATAATCTGCTCTTCTGCAGAACACTCTAAAATATTTACCTAATAAGTCAAAACCAAAGCATGTCTCTAGAATTTTTGTAAGTGCAAAATACTCTTTTTCTTAAAATTCTTTTCCATGTTAGAATGGCTCAGGTTTCAAAATTGCCACATTTCCTCTGAAATGAACAGTTGGATTCCTGAGCAGTTTGAGAAGGTACTTTGCCAAGATTCAGATTACTTAATGGAAACTCTCCAGCTTCTATTTGCAAATATTAGCAATCAGCACACTGGCAGGCAGGGATAGATGTAATCTTAAATTACGTAAAGATGCAAGTCTCAAACAGTATTTTTGTGCAACACAGAAATTATCAACATGCTGTATTTACCTAATTTGATTTCTGCTTGCATAGCCAGAAAAGGGCACTGATGGCTTCTCATGACAGTCTCTTTGCAAGGATGACCTGATTCGTTGCTACCAATGGCAGGGGTGATAAGTGTGCAGAAAGGGGAAAAAGACAGAACTTTACAACTCTTACAGGAACAATCTCGTGCTATACAGATTCAGTCTCACTTGGTTTTCTTCCTTGAAAATTTCTGTCTTGCTGCTTCATGGGAGTGGTGGGTAGATGTCAGAAGGTTCTCTAGCTCGTTTCTATCCAACGAGGCATCTCCAGGAGGCAGTAAGAGAAAAACAACACCTGGTGTACAGCTTCGTATTTATTACTGCTTGGAATATCTCTGCATGGGTTCGGGAATACATACAAGTCATAATACTGCGTTTTAATAAAAGGATACTGTGACTGGTGGATGTATGCCCAAAACTGGCTGGGCACTGTTGATTAACAGAGGGGTGATACCCCAGCCCTAGGCAGACATGAGCGTAGGAGGGCATACAGGTAGGCCAAAAACTGGTCCTGGCACACCTAGACATGATGTGACCCGGAGTAGGATGGCAGCTGGGTCCGTGAACAAGTAGCTGCTCTGTAGAAATCCTCCCTGTACAGTCCACTGATGTCCAGGAACTTAGCACGCATGGAACTTAGTCCCCTCCCAAGTGCGGATTATACAGTCTATTTTATTTTGCTAGTATTCCCTTAGCACGTGGAGGTATTGCAGGATGGAAAAAGTAAATGTCTTGGCATGTTTTTAAAAATGTATAGGTATGAACAGTCATTTAGAATAAGGCTGGAGGCTATTGCTTGGAAAATGTAAGCAGAATCTCTTTCTCCTTTAGACTCAAAAAGAGGTTTTTGTCCCTTGTGTGGGGAGTCATACATAGGTGACAGTGTGGTGACTCCTAGTCGTGCTCTCAGTGCAAGAAACACTTCAGCACCATCGTGCCTTGCTTTGCAGAAGTTTATTCTTTTCCAAGACATGGCATAACTTTCTCCGTGCATTCCTTACAGATACTCTTCTCATTGACTATCAGTTCACCTTCAGCCTTTCTCAAGAGGATGATCGCTATTACACAGCAATCAACTTTGTAGCAACACCCGAAGAGGTAAATTTTCTACTTTCCCTTTAAACTTCATGCTTTGGGTATGTGTTTGTCATCTCTTGACCATGGAGGTGATGAATTGTTACAGTTCTGCGATTCTCCGGATGTAGTCTCTTCACATGACATGTATGTCAAGCTCCACAGAGCAACCAGAACTTTTTTGAGCTTGGGTTGGCCATGCAGTTTCAAATCTTCATGGTAAAATTTCCTAAGGAACCACAGCTGATTCTTTACGGTTATTTGAACAACTGCTGAGCAACTCTACTTTGGCTTGTTTTTCACCCAATACATTATATCTCTGTTCTTCCCGTTTTATTCTATGCATGTGACTTGTTTTATTCTTTATTATGCTTTCCTTGGGGAGGAGAATGCTGCTTTCAGAAAATGTAAATAGTTCTTTGTTTGATGTATTTGCTTCATGTAAATAACAAATTCCAAGATTATTTTTTTTTCCAGTGAAGATTTGCTAGGAAAATTTTTACAGTACAGTAAAATTGTTATTTGTAAAATGAGTTTTCTTTTTCTTTTTTTTTTCTCCCCCCCCCCAGCAAAACAGAGACCTGGACATGTTTATCAATGCATCTAAAAACTTCAACCTCAACATTACTTGGTCTACAAGTTTTGCAGGTAAAATGAGCATGATCTAAGTTTCTTGGTAGCTTGTTTCAGTTACCAGTTTTCAACAAATGCAAATTTAATTGGGGAAACTTTTTTTTTTTGCCTATGAACTTGTTCTGTAATGGTTTTAAAAGTGAGGCCTGGGGGGCAGAAGTAAAATATTAAAAAGAACTATGTTTTTCTGTCGTAACAGTGTATTTTAGAAACGTGGAAGGTGCAAATTTGATTTTTAGTAATGCAATATTTTGGCATACAGTGATTTTGATAATGCAGTGCAGCTTAAAATAGTAGTGTTCAGATGAATAGTTAATTTTGTAACATTAAAATTCAGAAGGTTTTGCCCTTTTTGTTTGCCACTTAAAAGGTGCATTGAAACATCTTTTCTTGCTACTTTTCAACATTTGAAAACAGCTGGCACACAGGCTGGGGAGGAAATTCCAGTTGTTTCAAGAACCAATATAAAAGAATACAAGGACAGTTTCTCCAATGAGAAATTTGATTTCCGCAACAATCCAAACATTACTTTCTTCGTTTACGTCAGCAATTTCACCTGGCCGATAAAAATACAGGTAGGAGCTGTTAACGTGCGTATAACTATTTACAAGTACGTTTTTGTTTCTCTCAAGCAATGCGGCAGCTCGGTGCTTTGTGTTGTCCCAGCTGAACCAGCTCTCAATATAATTCTGCAGCAGACAAAGGGTTTGAGGTTCCTGATTAAGAGCAAAAAGGTGCGTCGTCATCTGATGTTGCCTCAGCCCAGCGGATCTAAAAAAAGTGCTGTGAAATAAAGTGGGTTGTTCACTTATTAACATGGCTATATTCTAACAAGGTCTCTGACTTTAAATGTGTGGATACTGATGTTGCAGCAAACAAACACGCATACAGCCAAAACCCAAGCCCGGAATGAGAAAACAGAAACGGTCTTAGTGTTTCTTTTTGATGTCTAGTTCTCAAAAGGCACAGCTCAAGGGTCATTCCTCTTTCTCCTTGCGCTGCCCAAGACTGGTGGTACCTGCAGAATAATACGAAGCTCATTCTTTCCCTTAATTCAGTGCAGTCAGTTAACACACACGTTGCCTCAGGTGTCAGAGTGACTGTGATGGTAAGGCTAGTGCTGAAGAAGCAGTGGATGAAGCTTGGTGGGTCATGAAAACACTCATAGATCACAGAGTGCAATCACAGACACTCTGCAACTGCTGTGGCAGCTAATAATTCAGAGAAACCTTGGCCACCTTCTTGCTGTGGGCTAAGTCAACTATCAACCCGCAGTGCACTCAGAGTGATACAGGCGCCCACTGAAGGACAAAAGTACTTCTAGGCCTGGAACAGAGATCTCAAATGAGGCTCTGTATATTTGAGTTCTGCCTTTTTTAAGAAGCTTGGTCAAATGTGGGAACCCCAATTCTTCCGTCTTCACCCTTATTCAGCCAATTATTGTGTGAAAGCTGACAACTTCACATTCATGTACTTGATATTTCAGACTTACCAGTCACACAAACTCGCCGTAGGGGTCACTTCCAACAAAGATAATGCACATGATAATATTGAGCGAGGAAGTGAGGTCCACCTGGAAAAAAGGTCCTTAAGGTATAGTGATATCTTTCAAGGTATTTTCTGAACTTTTTAAAAAAAAAATATTATGAATAATTGCAAAATGTCTGCATCACCTTCTGGTAAAGATGGTGGGTTTTAAGTACTTGGGAAACTTTGTCTTGCTGATTGCAGACTGGTGGATTTGATAGGCAGACTTGGGACTGCGTTTTGGTTCTTTTCAATATTACTTACAATATTAGTAGTCATTTTCTAGCTGGACAGTTCTTACTTTACAAATTGGTCAAGTCTTAGTTCATTGTGAAGTCCTAACTTTTAGATATGGAGGAGTTTGCAAGAGCTGCAAGGTAAAACCTTTATGTCATTGGATACTCAAGCAGCAGGTACTAAGCCTCATTGTTTTCATATACGAAAAGTACTGCTTTCAGTAGAGAAAGAAACATCCTGCGTACAAAGGTGGGCACTTGCGTAACGGTTTATTTAAATATTCAGGCTTCTCTTGTATCAAATTGGTAATCACAGGAGTCAGAAAAAAACCCCTGTATTTTATTTAATTTACGGGTTATGTTGGCTGATAGTTTACTTGCCATAATCAGTGCTGGACTGTACCTTACCTTGATTTATTTATTTGCTATTTCTTGATGCAGAACTGTGTGTTAGGACTTTGTAGATGTTTAAGAACAGTGCTGTCTCCTGTTTCTTAAGATCTCCTGTGTTTACTTTGGTCTCCCCGCTACCTATACTTGCAGTGAATTTCTGCTAGCTTTTCCTATGCTAGTGTTGTCCTTGAGCTTAAATGTCCCCTCCATCATCTTTGGCAGCTGGGTCTCTGGCTTTCCCTGGATGAATTTGGACAGGTCATATCCTCTTTCAGCCTTTAGTGTTTGTTTGTTAGCTTAAGCAAGACAAACCCTCATCATCTTGTCCTGTGAAACCTGAATTCAGGTTCAGTTGTCTCATTTGTTTTTCCTCTGCGGTCCTTTGTCTTAATGTCACTTGTACAGTTTTGGTCAGCCACGGGTAAGGTCATGGAGATGAGTTCTTAGCGTTGCTTTGTACAGCAGTATCTCTAGGTTCTTTTTGGACTTTTCTAGGCCCTTTTATGGCAGTATTTTACTTTGCTCGTTCTCATGGCTGCAGCACTTAATAGTCCTTATTCAGTTTATTATGGACTAATACACCCTGTTCTTTCACAGCATTGGTTTCCAACTGATGAGCTCCCAGTCTTGATAGCAAACATTCTTCTCAGTCCCTAATAGCATTGTAAAATGTTATCCCGCTGCTGTTACGGGATAATGTTGCCAGTCCTGAAGATCATCAAATTGTTCTTCTGTGTGGTTCTCCTGAAGATCATCTAGTTGTTCTTCTGTGTGGTTCTTTTTTCCATATTTTTATTGATGACTCCCTTCAACTTTGTCAGCAGATTGTGACGTTAGCACACTTTCTTTTGGGGTGTGTGTCAGACCCCATGAATATATCAGTCAAAGTCTGTCCAAATGCCATCCTTGAACTAGCTTCTGTCCTCTTTAACCACTATGATCCTTGAAATAATCTTCACCACCTATATCTTGTCCAGGAATTTCCAGTGTATTGATATTCATAATGAAACTTGGATTAGCTCAGCTGTACTGCCTATGTCTATACAATTAATTAGTTTTGCACACAGACAATAGTGGGCTGGCATAGCACAAATTACTGTTGTCAGCTGTATTGCTTGCTGATTTCAGTTTTTCACTTACTACTTCAGTTCTTTTATTCAAAACTTGTCCAGAAACTTTGCCTGCTATTGAGGTCTTGGGAGCATGAATATCTAGATTCTCCCTCCTCCTCTAAATCCATTTTAAATTTTCCATAGTGCCATGCTCGGCTGGTAGATTGCTTTAACAGCCTTGCTACCAGAGGCGTTATTTCATGTGCCATTTCTTTTGGAGTGCTGCTGGAATGCACGCTGTCTGCTTTCACTGACTTTGAACACATCGAAACATTGGAGTTTTTTCTCCACCTTGGTTGTGTATCTTTTTATAACCTCGTTCCCATTAGACATCTTGCCTTGCACCTATGTTCAGTGTCCTTGTCCTTAATGAAAACTCTAATTTAGTTTTAGGGATGTAGCTGATTGGTTTTAATCTCTTCCCTATCCTTAAGCATACCCTCTTCCTTTTCCCTTTCTGGTCTTCTTTACTTGTATGGCTGAAACATCTCTTGCTATTTTGTTTAACGCTTGCTGAGGTCTAGCACAGCTTGACATTTGGCAGTTCTTATTTTATCTCTGTATTACTTGCTGGCTTCTAAGACATTGCTAATGAATCCTTTCCTCTCCATAATATGTAGACTCTTCAATTGTTCCTAATGTCCTTTTTGAGGTTAGTTCTGAGGATACAGCTTTCAAATAGTTTTGCGTCTTTGACCTGAGAGAAATACTTAGATGGCTGCTTTCCCGTTCCTTTACCTCCTCAGTCCACTTGATTTTACTGTCTTACTCAATTTCTCATTGTTAGAAAGCGTGAACTTTGATTCTCTTACAACACTTGCCTCGTTTTATCCTTAATTTAATATGAATGTGCTTGTGTGCACTCAATCCAAGGTAATTTTATATCACCAGCTCTTCTTAATGTCCTTGTTACTCGCCAAAACAAAGTCTAAAATAGCATCAGCTCTTACTGGATGAGAGACTTTTTGTGAAGAAGTCTGGCAGCGATACTGCATCCAGGAATATGTGATCCTTACTATTTCAATTAGCATGCTCTTTAGTTCGTATCTAAGAAAGTTTTTCCCCAAACTGATGTTTTTCTGTGTTCTTTCTCCAGATACCTATTCGTGTTGAATGTCTCGGTCCTTTCTTGTGCTTGCAATAGCAGTTCTTCGTTACTCTGTGTTGTGGTTTCGGGTTCAGCCCAGCCGGTAACAAAGCACCACGAAGCCGCTCGCTCACCCCCCACCCCCTCGCCTGGCCACGTTGGGATGAGGAGAAAATCCAAAGGCAGGCTTGTGGGTCGAGACAAGGACTGGGAGGGATCACTCCCCACTTATGGTCACGGGCAAAAGACAGGCTCAACTTGGGGAAGAAACAAAATCAATTTCATTTACTACAAATCAAATCAAAACCAAGGGTATTAGGAAGGGAAACCAAACATCAGAACACCTCCCCCCACCCCTCCCACCTTCCCGGCTCAGCTCCATTCCCGGTGCTTTCTACCTCCTCCCCCCGGCGGCGCAGGGGAACAGGGGATGGGGGTTGAGTCAGCTCGCCACACATCGTCTCTGCCGCTCCTTTCCTCAGGGGGAAGATTCCTCACTC
>VYZV01015832.1:119595-145720 GCA_013401275.1 Pandion haliaetus | reverse complement strand
CCATGGAGTTACGGCCATCTTGGGGAGCCTCCGCTCCACCGTTCACCTCCCTGGGCTGCAGGGGGACAGCCTGCCTTCTCACCACGGGCTGCAGGGCCATCAGCCTCCTCAGGCGCCCCCTCCTCCCCCTCCTTCTTCACTGACTCCAGTATCGGCAGAGATGTTCCTCTCAGGTTTCCCAACCCCCACACTGCCGGTTCCCCTTCTTAAATCTGTTCTCCTAGAGGCACTGCCACCGTCACTCCCTGTCTGGGCTGCAGAGGCGGGTCCGAGTCTTTGGGGCCAGGGAAGCTTCTAGCAGCTTCTTAAAGGAGCCACCTCTGCAGCCCCCTCCCCCACTACCAAACAAAACCGCGCCACACAAACCCGTAACGCTCTGCTATGGCTTTGTCATCCTTCTCCAATAAGCCCCCCTGTACCTCCTTTCGCTGGAGTTCTCATCGTAGCTCAACATAGCATTCCTCCCTCCTTTCTCCCAGCAACACAGCAGCATTGCTCGTCTGAGTGTGAGATAAAGCCAGTTTTCTTCTGCATCCTTTAGCAACTGTTGGAGAGTCAAGTCTGCATTTTGCATTGCTTAACATGACAAACAGCACGGTCTGCTTCACCAAATCCCAGAGTGGTTGAGATTGGAAGGAACCTCTGGAGGTCGTCTGGTCCAACCTCCTGCTCAAACAGGGCCACCTAGAGCAAGTTGCCAAGGACTGTGTCCAGGCAGCTTTTGAATATCTCCAAGGATGAAGATTCCACAACCTCCCTGGGCAACCTGTGCCAGTGCTCAGTCACCCTCACAGTCAAAAAGTGTTTCCTGATGTTTGGAGGGACCCTCTTGTGTTTCAGTGTGTACCCATTGCCTCTGGTCCTGTCACTGGGCACCACTGGAAAGAGCCTGGTTCCGTCCTCTTTGCGTCCTCCCTTCAGGTATTTAGAGACATTGATGAGACCCCCCCAAGCCTTCTCTTCTCCAGGCTGAACAGTCCCAGCTCTCTCAGCCTTTCCTCGCAGCAGAGATGCTCCAGTCCCTTCATCATCTTTGTGGCCCTTTGTGGGACACTGTCCTATGCGTCCCTGTCTCTGTTGTACTGGGGGGCCCAGCACTGGACCCAGTACTCCAGGTGTGGCCTTGCCAGTGCTGAGTAGATGGGGAAGGATCACCTCTCTCGACCTGCTGGCAATACTTTGTCTAATGCAGCCGTTGCATGGTAAGCAAATACTGTTGGTGGCCTCTGTGGCAAGGGCACATTTCTGGCTCACGTTCAATTTGATGTCCACCAGGACCCCCGGAGCCTTTCCTGCCAAGCTGTTTTCCAGCTGGGTGGCCCCCAGCACATACTGGTGCCTGGGGTTGCTCCTCCCCAGGAGCAGGACTTTGCACTTCTCCTTGTTGAAAGTCATGAGGTTCCTGTTGGCTTGTTTCTCCAGCCTGTCAAGGTCCCTCTGGATGGCAGCATGACCCTCTGGTGTATCAGCCACTCCTCCCAGTTTGATGTTGCCTGCAAACTTGCTGGGATATACTCTGCTGCATCATCCAGATCATTAATGAAGATGTTAGATAGCATCAGACCCAATATTGACCCGTGGGGTACACTGCTAGTTACTGGCCTCCAACTAGACGTCATGCCACTGGTCACCACCCCCTGGGCCCAACTGTTTGACCAGTTTTCAATCCACCTCACTATTGCCTCATCTTAGCCCATATTTACTAGGTCTACCCTTGTGAGGGATGTCATGTCTCCTTCATAAAGAGCCTGTAGCCATATAGATCTGCTTTTGGCTGGTATCACACTGCATTTTCAGTCCATTCACCATCTGGTGTAACCATGCTGTCAGATTTGATGCCACATGAAAGCTTTTCCACACTGGATGCTAAGACACTCGTACAGTTTGACGCTGCACTTCTAACACCACCCAGAGGTACTGCTTTACTCTTTCCCCTTTCTTTTCCCTCCTCACCGTCCCAATAGTTTTCTTCAGAGCAGTTGTTGAGTAGGAGATGGTACTATGAAAAGTAATGGTTCCATAGAGGAAAAACTAGAGAAAAGTCAGTAAAAAAGTATGATTTGTCTCCAGGACTGACTGTGTCCTTTCGGGTCTTGTGCAATCTTCCATGGTGGATTGAGCTGCCCTCAATTGCCCTTAATTGCAGTCTGTGTTCCTACCTGTCCTTTCTGTACCTCTTTCCTATTTGTTTTCCCTAATTTTTTCCTTTTTTGTAAAGTCTTGGCGCTCTGTAGAAGTTTATCTTCAATAAGATAAAATACAAGATAACTCAAGGTATGGATTTTTGTGACAAAGACTTCCTACCAGTCACTCCTTGACTGGGGTTCACTACAGGTTTTAAAATAGAGCCATGGGGTGACGACTTACTTTTTGACCTCTCTGCTTTCCTGACCGCTCCTTCAGCACTCACCCCCAGCTCCTTTCTTTTCGACTTGTTAATTAAAACTACATGTTGCAGTATGGCCATGATGCAAACTGTTTTTCTTATCTCTGAGGCTGCCTCTTACAGTTCTGCTCACTGCAGTTCCACTATTAAACTTTTTGTAGCTACAGAATGTGTTTGTTTCCCTTTTGAAATTAAGAGTGTTTTTAATGTAAGAAGTATGATGAAGTCAGTGAAACTCCACTACTGCCAGACTGCTGGAAAATATTCTCTATTTGTGTGTGCGCGCATCACCTTGCAACTTACGCATGTGTTTGGTCTGTTCCTGTGCAGTGCAGCATGTCCAACCGGGATTGGGTTTTTTTGTTTGTTTGTTTGAATATTATAATAAACAATCATTGTATGTACACTCTCTTATCCTGGCTTATTTTCAATTTAGATACAGTAGATATATCTAAACAAAGTATTCCTGTATATATAAAATCTTGAAACAGAAAACTTCAGAAATCTACAGTCTTTACTGCAGAGCAATTCACCTAGAATCCACATTATTTTTTTTTAAATATTAGAAACTTTATTCTGAAGTCCTTGACTGAAATCTGTCTCTCTTTCCCTGTTTTCTTGCCAGTTAAAATCTAGACTTGGAGAGTATAAATGCTCTTTTGTGTTAGAGATAGCCGTGTCCCTGCCAATGCTGAATTCTGGCTTTTTTTTTTTCCTTCTTGCTCCACCTCTCTTCATAACCACTTGAGTTTGGGGGGGTGTTGTGAAGTATATTGGTTTAGGATGTCTTTCACTGCCTGCTTTAATGACTTGAAAAGATTATTTTGTGAAAGAACTACAGCTGCAAAATGCAGAAAGCCTTCAAAATACAGCAATCTGCTTCCTAATACCTCCTGTCTGAGCGATTTCCGAGTATGAAAGCTACGTTGCGGCATTCACTTAAAACCTTAGCTTGCCAAGCTTTCTTGAAAACCCAGGTAAGGTCTTGTCGAAAATGTCTCTATCTCTGTTCTCCCTGCTTTGCAGCACCTCTCTGCTAACAGACTTTGTCTGGCACGGCCACGGTGGCTTTATAAGCGCTGTGCAAACCCCAGCTGTTTACATTTCTCTCTTTTGCTTGGAAAGCACTGCCCTAAATATTCCTAATCTTCCACCAAACTCAGTGTGCACCCTTTAGAAAAGGACATAAGTGGATGTTGTTAGGGTTGATGTTTTTCTGTAGTCATGAAGATGTAATATGATCTTTTTCCCCACTATTTTTTCCTGTTTTCTTAATCTTTGTTGTTAAGTTTGCTTTGTTATTCCTTCAAAATATATCTCAGATTAGAAACGAGCTATAGAATACAAATAATCAGCTATATTACGGTGAGGAGCAAGGAAATTCAGTGCAGAAACTTTCAGAGGACTTCTTTTCATGGGTTTCAATCCAGGCAGAAGTCAGCTCACTCAGAGGTGAAACTTCAGTTCTGGAGCTGACAAGTAGTTAATGGTGAGAATTTGAAACTCTCTTTGCTACTTGTGTAAATGTCAGCAGTTTTTAACAACGTTTAAACTAGCATGTATTTACCTGGAGCAGATTCCAGTGAGTCCCTCTCCTGAATGCACAGGGGGTGAAAATTAAGAGTTACTAATACAGCTAACTTCAACCCCTTTTCAACAGCTGTAAGCTTTCTGCTCTACTAGTAAGAAAGAGTACTAGAGTACTTTACTGTAGTCTAGTAAGTTCTGCTTACTATTGAAGGTGTTTTCTACCATTCACTAAATATAAACTTGTGTTCTTGTCTTGTTTCATGCCCAAACTATTGTTTTCATTAACACTCTGTCCCATTTGATTTTATTTTTTTTTTTCTCCCAGATTCAGAGCCCTTGCTATGAAGCCTTTTGCATTGATCTCTACTTTCTGAGTATATGTAAGACGCCTAGGAGCTGATTAAGGAAAAAACACAGTTTGTAATTGTATCATTAACTGGCAATTGCCTCCCCTCTTTCCCTTGTGTTGGTTGAAGTATTTTAATTTGAATGCGCTTAAATGTTAATTATGAGCCAAATGCTTCAAGGAACAAAAAGAGGCGAACGGATTTTGCAGCCTCTTGCATACAAAATATACCGTTTGCAAAATCTCACTAGATATTCGCTATCTGTTGTGTGCTCGGCAATTCATCGTCACGTTGGGCTTCAGAAAAGTGCTGCCGTGACAACGTAGCATTGCTGCACGTGCTGCTTGGTGGAGCGCTTCCACAGCGTTAGACAGCTTACGCTGCTTGAGGACTGGAAGTATTTGATGACTGGTGGGAAATTTTCAAGTCACTTAAATTGCTGCCTTCCACTCTTGATTTCATAAAGGCTGTAGTGGAAAAATAGCTAAAATTGCCTGTGCCGTTTACATTTTTCAGTTCCTTAAACTTCTGCATGGGCTCTTGAAGCTTTTTTTCTGGGTTCCTCCAGTTGATTTATTTCAGGAGTGTGGGTCTATACAGCCCCTTCTAAAGTGTTACTCCTTTCTACACAGAAAGTTAATGCACTGTGGATAGCTTAATTCAGTCACACAATGTGTTGTCATAATTATCCTCGGTATTCCAAAATACGCTTTTTGCTGTGATAGGAAAATATTTGTGAACCCACTCAAAATGTCGAATTGCTGTCTAGTTCATCTGCTGAAATTGTGAATGGTGAACTGAAAGGTGGAAACAATTTATCTCCCTTAAATCGATCGCTGCTATCCAAGGAGCTGCTAAAAGTTCAAGCGCAGAAACTGTTATAAATGGGAGACCTGAGAATTGAGGACAGCCTCAGATACGCTGTAATTAAATCAGCCTTTCATTTGCAGCACTTGCTTTCAGTGGTGGACTGGGTGACTGTCACTAACCTGGGTGTAAACTCGCACATACACGGGTTGTGCAGCGTGCCTGCTGCTGCGCGTGTGGAAACCTCAGTGTGCGCTGTCCCAAGGAACGAAATGTAAACAGTTGCGTGCAAACCTCTTGGATGATGTACTCTTTAATGAACTACCTTCCTTTGGGGCCCTCCCGTCACTGCCTTATGTTGCTTTTGTTGACTTTCCGTTGGCGCAGACATTGCCAGGATGGCTGTGTCCAGATTTGGAAGCAAAATACGCATTTTAGTGCTCCAGTTAAGAGCTGCACTGCTGCAATTGAATAAGATTTCAAATAGATGTGGGAATACGATTCTGCTCTGAATACGCTTTCAGAAATGACACTTTCTTGGATTCTAGTGCTTTGTATATTAGACCTGTGACTACTAATTACAATACATTTTTATGACCTTTTCTTCTTTGCTTAGTTGTTCGTCTAAGGGAGCAGGAGAAGCTCTGTTTATTCCTTTGCATCAGAAGACTTCTGCTCTGCCTCTCATAGCAACCGAAGGGTTTGCTCTGGGATTGTATTATTTTCACTAATGGCCTCCTTTGACCTGTCAGTTCCCACTGGTTTACAGTGATATGCTGAAAATGTATGTAGGAATGTAAGAGAGCAGATTCTCTTCACATCTCTTTGCCTTTGCAGAGCTGGCAATAACATTGTAAATGTGTCTTTTTCTTAAGCCACTAGATATTTCCTGTGTTAGTATGTAGGCAAAGTTCACGTGGAGCCATATGCTGCTGGTGTCAGCTGGATTTCAGAGTAGAGATGAATTATAAACTAGACTGAGAGCCTTCTAAGGAATGGCTCTCTGGCTGATTAAAGCAGGCTCATTTTCTCTTATGCTGAACGTGGCTATTTAAGTTGGAAAGAGTAGCCAATGCTTTATAAAGTGCCAGGAATTACATTCCTAAAAAGTCTTCACAATCCTCAGACAAAGCTCTTACTCTGATCTTTATCATCATTATTTTAATGTTTCATGGTTCTTGTGTCCAGCAGTATGCAAATACGGAAGTCTTCCCAAGTTCTCATTTTTCAGAGGAAATCTCCTTCATTAAAGCAGTTTTGGATTAAATTTCTTCTTCTGATACTCTTTCCCTATCCTGCTATTTCTGTTGGCAATGTTACTCATAAAACAGGTGGTCTCCATTAGCATGAATCTTAATACCAGTTTCAGTTACGCTTTAATTTTACTTGCCATTCGGTGTTTAATGTGGTTTGGGAAGCATTTGTTTTCGTGCAGAGCTAAATGATGGATGACACTTCGCTACAGCCAAGGAAAGCTTTGGGGTACCTGAGCTCCTGCCAGGTGGGGAAGACAGTACCCCTCGGCTTAAAAACGGAGCTGGAGGAATGTCGGATCCCATGCTTCCAGCTCCCTTTTATTTTTGGCTTTCGACCTCTTTAAGGTGACATGAATATTGCCAGCAGTGATGCTCTCTAGGGTTACCTCTTTGAGGTTTACAGCCTCACGAAAAGGCTTTGATAATGCACGTAATAAGATAGAGCGAAGAAAGCATACCGCAGTTAAAAAGCAGAGACTGTAACTGACTCTAATACACGATTTGTCTCTGGAGGAAACATTAGATATTTGATACAGGGCATAAATATCCCTGAGGACTGGACATAGCCCGTGGAGGTTTCTACCCTTTCTCTAAATTAATGTCGTTCTGTAATCAAAAGCCACAGGCTAATCAAATGAAAGCTCTCAGGGAGGGTAAAGGGAAAGAAAAAATTTCTTTGTTGTTGGCCAAAGAGAATAAAATACATATGGATAGGTAGCGATTGCTTTGATAAAATAATTATGTAGGCTTGAAACCGTACGGAGAATGGTGATCTTGATAGCTTTTCTGCTAGGTCCTCAGTGTGCCTCATGCACCTTTAATGAGGACTAGATGTAGGTGCGGAGATATAATCATCCTTAGCTCTCTGCCCCCCTTCTGTTCCAAAAAATGTTCTTTTTCTTTTGCTTCTGAAAGCACTGGAATGCCAAAGTTGTTTGCTAATGATGTCCCTTGCCTTTATTTAGATATAACTGCAGGTGCTTTTGAGCCTCTTTCACTGCATTGCTCTCGCTGTGGTGAGAGGTTTGCTTTAAACTGAACAATGAAACGTAAATCAATTTGTTAATCTGATGAAATTGGCTGTTGAATGTAATTACTTTTGGAGACATGCAATTACATGCTGATTTTTCAGAACAGGCAAACTGACATCTTCTGCTGGGGACGGAAAGATTTAAAACAGAACAGTTGAATAATACTTTAAAACATGAAACAGCTGCTTCCTTTTTATCTGCTCCTGCCTTCTTATTTTTAGCATCAACTGATGACATTTTTCTCCTTTTAGAAGTTGTTCCCTTTCATATTAAGCTGTATTTTTGTTACCAGCTTCTTAAATCCTATGATACTAGGATTTCTCTCAAAGGCAGTTAACCCTTGCTAGGACATGTTGCAACTTGGGTGCTTTTTACTGGAGGTGGTGGCTTCAGCAGCCTTGAAAATTCCTCATGCTAAACTTTCCCTAAGTGCTGTATTGTTGCATGGGATTTTTATCCTTTTATCCAACCACTGAAATCTTGGGGGTTTATATCTACAACTTGAGCTATACTTGGGATGAACTGTAGTAATTCACGTTGTTTGCGAGGTTTATTGTAATAACTTCATACAGCATTGGAAGTCTGCTCGTGTGGCTGTTGCAAAACTTTTAACTGCATAAGTAAGAAAAGTTATAGGAGAAGAGAGAGACATAGACTGAGGTTCAGATTTAATAATACCGGGAGGATTTCTCAGGCTGAGGGGTTTTTTTGGATATGAGGGTAAGATCTGTATGGATTGTCTTACTTCTAAGGAAGCTGATGTCTCTCTCTCTCTCTCTCTCTCTTTTTTTTTTTTTTTTTTCTTCCCCTTTTAAGATGCAGGGCTGGAAAGCATAATATCAAAACCCCACAGAATTAATTTTCTATGGAAGCAATGTCCGCATTAGGCAATTAATTTCTCCTGGGTGAGGCCCAGGGTGATGATGTGCTGGTTGCTTGCAGTTGCTGCACTTCTGTGCTGAATAGCTCTTGAAAATACAGACTGCCACCGCTGAATGTAAATGTAAACCTCAAGTTCAAATATATTTCAGAAAATGAGCAACGTGGGCCGTTGCTGGGAAGCTTTTACAGCTACCAAAAGAGCTAGATATATTTCCTTATATGAAAGCTTATTTAAAGAGTCAAAGAATAGTAAGCAGAGTTAATGAAGAGGAGAGAAGTGCACCGCTAATAAAATATAAGAAGCTGGCATACTCAAACACAACAGTAGATACAGCCTGGCTAAACCACGGGGGAAAAATATATCCCATACTAACACAGGATGACAAAACCAAAAAGCCCCTGGCTTGTTTAGCTAACTGGCATGAAGGCAGAGCCACCAGCACTCAAATAACAGCTCTCAGATGGCTCTGTGGGTCTGCTTTTGTTAAAAACAAACCATTTCTGGAATGTCGCTAAAACTTCTTTTTCTCTCCTTTAGTTTCCTGACTTCATATTATTAACGTTTTTTTCTACCATGTTGGCAAATCTTGCTCACAGCAGCGTTGCCAAGCAGTGCGGAGAGTTGGGGTCAGGACAGTGTAGTACTATCACGGCCCTGTGTAATAATAAATTTCTGGGACGATTGGCATTTTTGTTGGTTTTTTTTTTTTTTTTCTTTTCTAAATTGGTTTCTTTTTTCTTTTCTTTTTTTCCTTAATTATGAGTGTCATGTGTAGTTATTTCTTAAAACAGTTTGGTTTGCATACAAGACTAGCACCCTCCTGGTTCCTACACCTGGACCCGAAACCTCTTTAAATTACGTGAATATTTTGACCACAGGAATTGAAATAAGTCATGATAGATTGAGTTGTCAGTTCAGCTTTTTTACTGGGAAGTTCTTCATGACAAAATGGTAAAACACATGCTCTAGAAAGCCTTTAGCAATTGATAGTAACTACCTGTCCTTTTTTAACGCTAATATATGAGCTTTTGTATAGGTTGCTCATTTTTCCCTCTTTAGCAGTGTTATTTTTTTCATGTTAAGATTTCTTTTAACACAAAATCATAGCTGAGGCTCTCAACAAATAAAACCTTGATGAGTGAAACAGCCCAGCCTATGATTTCTGACTTCACAGCTTTCAAAACTGTTATTGATACTGCCTAACGAGGCAGCCCTTTGATCAGCCCTTACATGAGCTCGCATACCCTGTGCTCGGCAGCATAAAGTTTCCTTCCAAAGTACCTGATGTTTTTCCTCTGGTTTTGTGTTCAAAACGCAGATCAGGCTGCCAGTTCTCCAGCTCATGGGTATGCAGTGGAGAAAAATACATTTGTTAACGTTCCCAACATTTTATTTCGTAACTCTGCAAGTGCATCATTTAAATCCTAAAATGGCTTGAACTTTAAATTATTGCACGAGGTTTTGGTTATTCTGTCTTTTTTTTTTTTTTTCCCTGCAAATAGGTAGTCCATTGAAAGTAAGGTTTGGGGGGTTTGGGGGTTGTTTTTTTTTTTATTACTGCCACTACATGTAGTAATGTGACACCAGGTTTGAAACAGCATGTGGCTTCGGTATTGTGTAATAATGTGAGAAATGTTGTTGTCACGAAAAGGTATTTTTATTTGGTTATTTATAGAAATATATACTTATTTTACTTTGAACTATATAGTTTATATATATAATACATAAATATATATTACTTATTTTACTACTTTGTTATGCTAAGGAAGTAAAATCCTCAGAATTTCTGTAGAGACTTCTGTGGCTGGCGTATTGCAAACCTTTTGTGATACAGGTCGATAGATGTTTTAAATGTCTCATACCATATGATCCTTAGAAATCACAGCTTCCTCGGAGAGGGAGACAGAGCTTTTTCTCCTCTAATACCACTGCAACACCGAGCTCTGTCTTGCACATATTTCCAGTGTTTTGTCTGGTCAGAAATGATGTGAGACATAAGGTTTTGCCCATTTCCATCTGTCAGCTATTTTGCAGCCTAAAAAGCATAATATTGCTAATACGTATTTACTTGCTTTATTCTTTTTTTTATTCTTGATTCCCACTTGTGTAGTTACATTGCAAACTCTTTAGGAAAACAACTTTTACTTCGTTTAAGCTTTTGGCACACAAGTGGTTATAGACTGTAAAGCTCATCCTTCTGCTGGATTTTCAGGGTCTGAGAGAGCGTTTGAGCTGTTGTGTGCTAAAGGTTTAATATTTTCCACATTGAAACTCTCCAGAAATAGTTGGTATGCTGACAAACGTAACTTATCCTGCACGCAGATGGTGTCAGAGCTCTGCTCGGCACATAGCCAAGGAACGGGATCCTTCACAAATGCATCCACACAGCAGCGTCTGATACTGGAGGGAGGTACTTGAGGACTTGTAACTGGGAAGAGTGGAGTGTTTTAAAGTTAGCGGCTCGCTTTCTGTGTCTAGTTTTGGCATTTTTATTTTTAACAATTTTTTTTCAAAGTAGCTCAAACCTGCCTTGTCTCCAGAATAATCGTTGCAGTCGCGTCTAAATCCAAATCCATTCAAAATAAGGAATACATCAGCGTTTTTCTCTTAAAAAACTCGTACGGTGGCAAGAAAACTCACTCTGTAACCGAACTGTTACTCTCAGCTGCAGACTGTAACCTCTTTTCTCCTTTCCGTGGATCGAGCAACCTCGGCTCGGCCAGCCGTACCCGCTTCCCCTGCAAGCCGCCTGCCAACAACTCTCAGGCGTTTGGGCTAACCCACGAGTGCAGTATCCCTGCTGCCAAGTTCAAGATAACTCGAAACAGCTTTGCAGCATAAACACATCTGAGGTCCAGTGTAAGGGTTGGTATTTTATATAGGTTTTCAAGAAGTCTCCTATTTTTGAACTTGTTGCTTTTAAACTGAACAGTGGCAAGTGTGCTTTTTTTTTTTTTAATGAGGGATTTTAGTGCATTGTTTTTCTCAGCTGAATTTCTCTTCAAGGAGTGAATTCCTTACCTGCATTTCATTTAATAAGCAAGACCTTTTAGCAAAGAGGTTTTTTTTCCTCTAGTTAAACATTTAAAGTGGAAGTGGCATGAAGTTTTTGTGCTGTGCTTGAGAAGGTACTGTTGCTTAGGGGCTGTAGAATTAAAACAGGCAACATATAGGATTGCTCCTAGAATCCCTTTTCAGGTGACTTCTTCCAAACCTGTAGGTCAGTCTTCAAGGTAGGTGTGGACAAGAGTTTGCAAGCAACAAGAAATCCCTTCTTAGATAAAAAGAAGTCCTTTGGAAGTCAGTTGGTTGGGATCAGGAGCAATATGACAACATCTCTTCTATCTTTATTACTTTTTAATTCTTTTCCTTTTGAATTCCAAGCATAAAACTTGCTTTCAAAGGTGTTCAGCTGCACACCATACCAATACCTAGATTTTGAGAGGCTACTAGTAAGTAAAGATTTTTGCCTGCAAGCAGTATGCGAGGCTGGGAGAGTCTTGACCATTCCATTCTGTTTCAAACCCCTTAAAATAGTTTAGAGGAGTTTCTTTTCTATAATTGAAGTCTGTGGTACTGTTTACTGCTAGACATGATTAATGTTGTTAGTCTTTGTCTCTGGTTGATGATTGTAATTTGCCTGAACTTAATTGCCGTTATCGTGAAATACACTTTAGTCTTAAGAGTTGAGTTATATAAAAATTCACCAGAACTCAACGAGTAGAAACAACGGAACAACCAGTTCAGTTGTTTGCCAGAACCCAAATGAGGCAGAACTGTTTGTGTACTGTGCTCTCTGCTTTGGGGAGGGATCATACCCGAAGCTTGGGGGAGTTGAAATGCACCTTAGAGGTCCTCTTCCCCATGGAAATCTACCGTACTGAGGTTGTAATGAGAACTTGGCCATCTCAGCTTGTTGGATCTACTTCTCATCCTCCTGAACGCTGCCTCTTTGCGGAACGTTCTCTCAAACTTTAGAAAGCCAACAAGGATTTTTGCTGAGGTTATTTTAGAAGTTGCTACCTGAATTTTCAGTTACATCTCAGCTGCTGTGCCTATGGAGTCACCTGCAAGGACGGCCTCGTTGGCTGCAATGCAAAACACAGGACTTGGGGTGGAAAGCCACCATCTTGTAGATCAGCCTGAGAAGTTGCACTTTGCATTTCTGGGGCAGAATTACAGGTGTTAATTCCTTCTGTAACCTTCCTTGGATGCTACTTAGCTCCTGGTTGAGAGAAGAGTTGGGACAGTGCCTCTTAACCCCGTACAGCAAGGTTTATCGGAAATCATCTTTCACAGTCCTTTAATACCAACCATGAGCGTGCTGCTGTTGTTCGCAGCAGGCTGAGAGCAGGAGCTCTCGGGAAGGAGCATCCGGCAACTGACCCCAAACTCCAGTGTCGAAAGAGAGTTTACAAGGCTGTGAACTCTCGCCTGTGTTTTCCTACAGCCTGACGCCACCTCCGGTGCTTGCACAACCCATGAGATTAGCCACCACCATAGCCCTACCTTTGCTGTTATTTCAGCTACTCCCTCTTCACAGAATCACGGAATAGAATCATAGAAACATTTAGGCTGGAAAAGACCTTTAAGATCATCGAATCCAACCATCAACCATGCCCACTCAACCATGTCCTGAAGACTTGTTTGCCGTCCTGAACACTTGTTTGCCATCCTGAAGACATCTTGTTGCCATAGTTCTGAAAGCAAGAATTAGGGCCTTTTGTTTTGTATTTATTTTTAGGGTTTTTAATTTATTTTTAGGGGTTTTATATTTATTTTTCTCTCCCGCAAAATTGCTACATCTTCCGGTTACCTTACCACTCTTCTTTTGCATGACCATTGCCACCTTCAGTGTGTGGACAGGATAGAGAGTGGATGCCGCAGAGGTCTATGGGAATGGATGATCTTTAGTTTTAAGGTATTTGCCTCACATTCAGAAGAACTGAGTTTTTTCTGGCCCTGCCTCAGGTTTCTTGTGGCATTTGGTAGTGCGTTACAGTAATGAGTAGGTGTGCAGGGTCTGATCTGAGATTGCTGTTCCAATTATGGGACTTTCCAGAACATTGCTAGTGCACTTTAAATTTAGATGAGCATCCCTATTCAACACCTGGCTGTTTATTGAACAAATACTTCCCGTTTGTCAGATTTGTGTGGTAATTTTTCTGATGCAAAGAAATGGGGGACTAAATTTTAAGCACTATTTTTAATTTAGAGGCAGCTATGCCCGTGTTTGCTCTGCACAGCAATCCGAGAGCTCACATGGGGAGACAAAGCATCTATAATTGGCATTTCTGAGCCAACTGCTGACTGCAGCCAATTAGCTGAAAAGTGACAATTTGTGACTACTGCAGTAAGGCAGCACAGTATTGGAATATAAATCGATTTCCATCTTGGTATAAGTTCAGAAGTGAACTAGTTTTTATATTTGCACAGTATCAAGTGTTTGTGCCGTAAAGCTCAATGGCTTAGTTAATATTGCAGCAAGTGAGGAGTCAGTCATTTATCTCTTTCATTGGTCCTTCACACAGGAGCAACGTGGCTCGTAGTAGTAGGTGTGAAAATCAAATTTTAGTGGAGATTTTATTTCTACTTGTTGTAGAGTGTAAATCTGAGCATGTGAACCTCTTCAGCTGCACCAAGTTGGCCAGAAGTTTTTCTTCTACAGAATACCAAGCAGCAGTCTCTTGAATGTGCTTGGATGCAAATTGTTTTTTTAGATTCTGATGAGCAATGAGTAATTCTTCTAATGCAAGCAGGAACAGATCAATCTGGACTAACGTCTGGGACTTCTCTGCTTCCGATGATCCACCTCCCTTGGACCTGTAGCTGTCAGATCAGCTGGTGTCGCAGCTATGGATGGTTATCCCTTACTCAAATTTATCAACTTTCTATTGAGCACCACAACTTCTCCTTCTGATGTCCACACCTACACCATCAGGTGTATTAAAAACTCTCTGGGACTTCCCACCTCTGAATCACGCTCCACTTCATAGTTACAATTAATTGCTGTAAGACCCTTCCTTCTCTCAGACTTGCGGTTTCTGTCTAGAGAATCTTTCCCTGTGGAACGGATGTTCTTGCAGCTTTTGAAGACTTACAGGGGTCAAGTTAGCCTAAGTTTTCTTCCTAACCTCAAAATTTGGATGTACTCTTGCTGGTTCATTTTAATTAGATCCATGGTGCCTCTGAAAGGGAATGTCGTCCTGCCTCTGTGGTGTGGCATCACATTGCACAGTGGTGCAGTGACTGTGACCGCCGTATGGATCCACCTGGAAAGCTGGCTCAGCAAAGATTAGTTTTCAGCTGCAGTGGGTTGTGTGATCTGGTTTACTATACAGCTGCAAATACATTGTACAATCTTGCTGGGTAATGGGAAATACGGGAACAAATGGTTAAAGAGAGGGAATGGATGCACACTTGGACACGAGCTGCAGGTATGGGAGGGTTAAAATGGTGGTGAAGTCATGGTCTAAACCGAGCTTCCCTTGGTTCCCTTAGGGATGCAAATATCTTTTGTTTTTTCAGAGGTGTCTTGTTCTGTGCTTAACTGAACATTAACCCTGCACAGAGGCAAGGAGTTGTAATACTTCTCTTCCCTTTTGGAAATTCCACATCCACATTTCACTGTCAAATGTGTTCATTCACTGAAATTTGTATTCCATTATCCATTTGTTAAATTGCTAAACTGTACTTGGTATAACTGAATGCAAATAGCTCGGGTCTTCACTGAGACAGGGCATAATGCTAATCAGCCCTTTTCCAGGTGAAGATGGACCAAGGGCAACTTATCCCCTTGCATGCAAAAAGAAACTGTCTTTTAGGATACTGCGACACAAGGCTCTGGAAGCAAAGCTGGTATATGTTCTCCTTCTAGAGCACCAACAATTAGAATGGGATTTGCTGGGTTATTTTAAAGAAGATCATGGTTTCTTTCAGCAATCGATCATCCCGCTGCATTTGCTTATTAACTTTTGTACCTAGATTACAAATAAAATTTTTTGTTCTTTAACGTTTTGTGAGTTGGTAGCCCATGTTCATTGTCCCCAAGATCTACCATAATTCAAAGAAGTAACGAAAGAGCAGGTATTAATGAGCTTATTCTTTCCCGGTGTGATAGACAATGTTAATGCAGAGGACGGGTGGTCTTGACTTAGCCTGCTCTTCTGTACTTTGTGGTTTACTCCATGCCCTGATCTGAAAGCTAAAAATAGTTATAGTAATGAGACATTCCCTCTGTACCGATACCCTAATGCTGGGACATGTTGGTCAGGTCTCTTGACTGGATTTAGTTGTCTTTGAAGGCTCCTACAGCCTGAATTTATCTGATTCATTCTAGTCAAGTTTGCGGATCTGTATTTTGGGGTGGGGAGAACAGGGATGCAGGCTGTTTAACCTGCTTGTCAGGCTTAGAGCGTGATCTTTTCCTGCGCTTTGCCACTCTGGATCAGACTTAGAAGAATTAAGGTCTGCTTTTAAGCTTACCACCGCATCAGAGAGTTTTGCAAGTGGGAGGCAAAGTGGTTCTTGTAAGCTCGAATCCTGGATTTGAGTTCTTCCATCATTTTCACTGAATCATCTAAGCTTTTAACACTGGGGCATGCTGACCCAGTTTCTAGTCTCTCTGCGCTTCTTGACACTGAAAGCAGATTTAATAAATCAGTACCCACTTCCTTTTTGTTGCTCAACATCTGGTCTGATGTCTACGTGCCTTACCGCAAACTTGGCTGCATTCAGTCCAGCAGCGTGGTGTGATATTCAATGCCTGAACATGGCCGTGTAGTGCCATGAGGATGGTGGATAGGACATAGGACCTATCAGAAAGAAGCTCATGCCCTTCTGGAGCAGCAGCTGGAGGGCCAGGTAAGATGTCTTAGGGCAGCTGAATGGCAATAGGTTACCCCTATTTAGGCAATGAATGGAGCTTCTAGTACATCCCTGAAACCAAGGGCAAGGGTGCATTGTGGAAATTGAAACCATCTAAATGTAGGGGTCTACAACCAGATGTCTTCGTGTGCCTTGGGTGTTTAAGGTCCTCTTATAGATGGAGACTTAGATATGGAACTGTTCAGGTAATCCTGTACTAGACACCTATACTGGCCAACTGGATCGCAGATGAGGTTTCCATTGAGTGTAAAGGGATCATAGGCATACACCTCTGTGTTCCTATATTTAGATGTCTTAATCTGTGTCTGAATCCCATGTTTTTCATCTGCAGAGGTGAACAGGTGCTTCCTCCTGAAAAGTTATCCTGGGAGCTAACATCACTGAGATGATTTGAGAGCCACTTAGCTTAAAAGGGTCATCTTGCCCTGTTCCTCCCTTGGGTTGCTGCTGAGTTTGCCTCATCTCTCAGTGAGCAGGGTCAGCTCAAAAATACCAGCAAAAAGCCCTGCATTCCTACAGTTAGCTCTCTGCTGGCTTAACAACTTGCCTTGGCTTATTAAGGAAGTTCACAGAACTTGTGCACCAGTAGCAGCAGCACGTGGCAGAGCTGAGACCACCTTTTAGGTGGTGGAGCTGGATTTCTAGATGGGCACATTTTTTTCTGAAACCTCACTGCTGAGGCTGTTGGAGTTGGCTCGCTTCTCCTGTTGAATGGAGAGCACCAAGAACAATATGTGTTTTCTGCCATGTGTTTCACTAGAGCACGTTGGATTTGTGTTTAAAGGAGAACTGGAACAGGGAACGATGTTTCTCTTGAGCAGAAGAGCAGTCTTTCCCCCCATCACTATCACAGAGGACAAAGTGAATGTTTTGATGACTCTGGCGTTGCTCAAGAATACTTAAAAACCATTTGTTTTTCAGCTGGTCCTTTGACAGAAGCGCAGGCACTTGGCATTCAGGCCACGGCATCCTGTTACTGTTGTCTGTATTCTCCAAGGTCGGATTGAATCCTTGCCTCTAATCATTAAAAAAAAAAAAAAAGAGAGAGAGAGAGTGGAGATGCTGAGGAGGTGATAGAGGAAGATGTACATAAGTGTCATCTCCTGCTTTTTTGGCTGTTGGCTTTATGTCTTTGGAAGCACTTGGAGCCCCTAGCCTTTCAGTCTTACGTCGTGCTTTTTTGTTTGTTAACTTTGGCAGTGGGGCTATATTTACATAAAAAGCAAAGCAGCCTGAAGTCCCTTAATTTCTGTGGTTTTCAGTACTGTGTGGTCCCATAGACTTTTAAAACACGAGTGCTGTAGTGTTTTCCCACCTGCTAGTGAGGTTAATGGCTCTAGCAGTAGGGACCTTTTGATACCTTCTGAATTCACAGCAAGTACTGAACTCCAGTAGGCTTCTTCATGGTGTGCCTTCTCTGCTGTACTTCTCTGGTTTCGTAAGTTAATTACTTTTTTTTTTCTCTCCATTACAATTCTATTCTAGGAGTGTGTCCTGTTCAAAATATCATTTCCAATTTCCCTTTTTCTCATCCCTAGTATGAAGTAGGGCTGGAATGAAAAAGCAGCACTGATGTGTATTGAGTCACTTTATGCAATAGTGGAGAAAGGCAAAAATATGGCATGTAATAACCCTGAATTGTTAGCAGGGAAAGCAAAGTTGTAGAAACGATGTTTTCTGTGTTTGTTCATGTTTTCTCAAGCATTTAGATGCCCTAAATGCACCAAATCATATTATTAAAATGCTATACTTGAAATGTTCTTCAGTACATTAGTAGTTCTTCAGTTAACAAGTTTAGATTAGCAGCACTAATATTATGTATGATATTAGAATTTATTTAGGTTTGGAGAGAGAGTTGTCCCATCCCCACTGTGGCTAATAGTTTGGCTTCTATATCTCTACAAATCCAGTAACTTCCAGCACAAATGGAAGGAGTTATGTTGTGATGATTTATCTGTAAATCTGTTTATTATAGGTAAGTGAGAGGAGTTACTCAAATTTGTTTCTTGCTATATTTAATGAAAAAAAAAAAAAACTTGGGTTGGTGGTACTAATTTTTCTTAGTGGTATGTGAAATTCAAGTACTTTTTAATGAGTTCAAAGCGCTTGTTAATCAAAAGAACGGAGGCTTAAATAACTTCAGGTACGGTTGCATTTACAGGCTTAAGGTGAACTTGTTTCAAACTAAGAAGCTGACTGAGAGTCAGCTGGACTCATTTGAAATTATTTTCAAGTTTCTTTTCTCTTGAAGCACAAACTCGGGTACTAATGCAAACCAGTTCCTGGTATGTAATCGTCCCAATTTTTTTGTCAAAATTTTTTTCAGTCACAGGCTGTAGTTTTAACTCCAGAAGTATTTTGGGTTTGAAATACCAACTGTTACTGAAATGTCAATTGGGTTCAGATTCCTTTTCCTTTACTCAGGATATTTTGTGGCTAAGTACTTTGCCATTAACTTCTTTGAAATGTGTGCATGTACTGATTTCAAAACTAGTGCACTTTTGAGATGTTATTGGCTAGTTTGAGGTAGCCATATTTTCTTCTTGGCTTAATATTTTGTGCTAATCAAATGATCAAGAAAGTAAAGCTCTTAATTATACATTTTTATCAGTCCACATAGCTAGGTATTTTTGCTTATCTGGAAAAGCAGCCAAATTGTTTGGATACTTTGAATGGTGTGGCAATAGGAAAAGCATGATTGGTGTGCTTTTTCAGGTGCCTTTTCAGAGCAGATAAACACAAGCTTTATAATATTCTCTGGAATTAACGTAATTAATTTTCTGATCTGTTTTGATGTTAACTACTTAAGGATGCTGCATTATTCATAACAACATAGTATAAAACGTCTTTGAAGGACACGTATGTTACGGAAGTGGCAGTTGGATTTTGCAGCAGAGCTGAAGTTCTGCTCGGTACCTGGAGGAGGCTTTCCCAATCCCCAGCACCAGATACACGGTGGTTTCCTGCAGTTACACTGCTTATTCCTTTGGTACAAAATTAGTTTTTTGAGAATGGATAAATGAATCTTCTACTGTCATTTAAACTTAATTAAAAATCCATACTTCTAAGAAATTTGTGTCATATTTTTCCTATATCCAGAATGAACAGTCTACTTTTAAGAGCTATTTCTAACGAAACTTTCTATGTAACTGAATTAATTAAGTCCTAGGAACAGATTATATTAAGGGAAATTAAGCTCTAAGTAAGCAAACCATTAACAATTATTACACTAAATTGCCTGTGACACAGATTGGTCAAGTTTAATAGCATAAAGTGTTTTCAGCTTGAGAAGTAAATTGCAGAAACCAACCTAGGCTTTTTTTTTTTTAAATCCGTGTATGAGGTACAGATCCCCAGTTGGTCTTTGCAAGAGAAGAGCTTCAACAAGTAGGCAAAAGAACCACCACTGGTAAAGCATTTCTAGTGCTTTTGTGTGAAGCAAACCCAAATTTTCCTTCTCTATTTGTTTCCTGCATGTGTATTATCAAAAAATGAGAAGCCCTTCTCTGGTAACAGTTTAGAGATGAGTTTCTGGTCTCATTAATCTTTTGTATTATGTGTTCTTTTTAAAAATTAGCAGATAGTTGTTTCTTCTTCTACCTGGAGCAAATGCTGGTTTCCATCACAGAAACTGGTCCTAATGATCGTCTGCAGAGGACTGGCCCGTTGATAATTTCTTTGTGCTTTTAATTTTGTTTTTCTACAAAAGGATTTTTAAATATAAGCTGTTGATACATAATAAGGTCTTTGCTTTGAAATGCATCTTTTGTAGTCAGTCAGCATCATAGTTATTCTCAGACCGTATTTCTTTATACTATATTACATGTTTGTATTTTGGGATGTGATATTTTAGTAAGAAAACCCTTTGCCTTGAAGAAATGCCAGAATAGTTATGTGAATATAAAACTACCTCAGTTACTGTGCACTGAGTCTTAAAATAAAATGTGAAATCATACTCGCTCTCTTTCTCTAATCAGAAGGCTATTGGGAAGCACTTTATAAGGAAAAAATCGGCAAGAAACTATGTGTTTTCTTGTCTTTTGTAGGCAGTAATACTGAGGTCACAAGCATCTGGTCTGCAGCTTTCGAGTTAGCTTTCCAGCGAAGGAGAAGTTATGCGCTGTAAGGAGCTTTCAACTTAAGAGCATTTCAACATATTTATAAGAAAATTATTTTGGTCAGCTTCTGTACCAAGTTACAATGGATATTTAAAGCAAATACGGTAGTAGAGGGTATTCTAGAGCAACAGAAATGCAAGCAATAACTCATTTTGCATATATTCATGATTTTTGGGATGTGACTATTGCCGGGAGGAGAGATTTGTGTTTATGCTAATGGTACCATAACATGCAGTTTATTAAAAAACCCAACAAATGACGCCTTAAGTGAATTTAATATCCACGGAAAGCTATTGTAAGTGCAGATTGCAGTTTAGTTTTGAAATAAATTCAGTTACTTCATGAAAGAGTTAATATCCTGTTGTGGTGCTGAGATTGATAGTCAGAGGAAATAGGAGGTACCTGGAAAGAACTTCTGATCCCGAACATTGCCGAAGTTGCCTTTCTGTTGGCTTGCCTCCCCCCTGCTTTGTTATTTTTAACCAGGCTCCGTAATCTTTCCTTTTGCCTCTAACCACCTCCCAGTTTCCTGTTCGCTTCTTCCCTCTGTTTTTTGTCCAAAATACTCGGTTGTTTTTTACTTTTCTTTGCAGTTTGAGTGGATTGCAGGAAAGTGAGTTCAGATGAATGCCATAGCTGTTTTTACAGTATCTATTATCTTCTGTGTTTCATGCCTGTTTGCTGCTATTGGTGTAAGTTACTTATTCAAGGAGATTTTGATGTGCGAATATTGTTTGAATAGGAGTGTGCATTTTGAACTTTTAAATGTTGTACTTTGGGTTGCTGTGTACGCAATAATTAAGGATGCTCTGCTTTTAGCTCTCTGAAACTTCGGTGTTCTAACTTTTTGAACTAGCGTTTTCTCCAAGGTAGTTTAATATGCACTGAAGACTATTCCTAGAATATTGTTGGGAGAGATGTTACCTGTTTAGATTCATTTTTTGGATATTTGATTCCAAAATAATGTGAATTTATAGTTTGTTTTCTTTTGCCTCAGAATATTTCAGTGCTTTTTCAAAACAGTGTTCAAAAATGTTAATTGACTGAAGTGAAGACATATTTCATTGTAATTTGTTGATCCCAGCAGCAATGCATCTTAAATATGATTTTTCTTTTCAGTAAGTAACAGAAAGCATTTGCTTTTTCTTTTGCAGATTGCATTCTCACAACACAGCAACTTTATGGACCTGGTACAGTTCTTTGTGACATTTTTCAGGTACTTTTCATTTAAGACACCTAAATGTTTCTTCTTCAGGAAAGATCTTTGGGGTTTGTCTTTCAGTATAGTGTTTGGGTTTTTGCTGTTTTGTTTTGGTTTTTAATTAAAAATCCTGCTTAACGTCACAGCCTAAAAAGTGGAAATCTCTGCTACGTTTGAAGTATTTAATTAGGGCATATGTCAAGAAAATTGTCTGCCCATCTTTGCAAATGCGTCTTGTCCTGTGCATGCAGGGAAAGTAAGGGTGGGGGAGGCTTTTTGAAATGGAGAAATTACTTTTAAAATGGTATAGAATTTTGAGTTTCCACATCACACGAATAATGTATGACTTACAGACATTGCAGATATTCACACATTGTCAGACATGAATCATAAATTAAGGAAGTGATTTTGCAAAGAGTTAAGCATGGACTAATTTCAAACTCTTTAGGTGGCACCTTTTGGTTTTAAACTGAACTCTGAAAATATGCCAAGTTAAATGCAAACATACGTTCCAACACAATTGAAGCCAAATAGCCTTCTGTCCTTTGTGAACTGCTTGGCAGAGTTCATTTCTTAGTGTGAAGTGAACTGATGATTCCCTAGGAGTTGGAACCAATGGAAGCAATTTCAATACTTGTTTCTTCTTCCATCCTCCAGAAAAGTCTAACTCTAACAAAGAGGTTAAATGGCTCCCGAAGCATAGCAGGCCATCTCTCTAATTCAAAATCTAATGTGTCAGCCTCTGTTTTAGGAACTGTTAATACTCCACAAATATAAACCAATACTTGATCAATAAGGAGAACTCCCCCAGGAGGGATATACATGGAGTAAACAGTACTCCAGATCTTACAACCTGTTTTAAAGTAGGCAATATTATGCCCATTTTAAAATGAGCAGTGGGAATAATATCTTGCTTTAGATTTCATGCTAAATTTAATTAAAGCAAGGAGCTCCAGATGGGTCCTTCAGACAAGTGGTTTATATCATTCTTTTTTTTTAGTATGGAGCTTTTACAGAGTGGAGTGTGCTTTAATGCAATCCCAGGTAAACAGCAGGCTTGAAGCACCACCTTGCTTCCATTGGTATGGAGTAAGTGTTTACTCCTGGATCAGACTTCAGCATTTGTTCTGCTGAATCCATCACAGTCAAGGTCTTCCCCAAAAATCTTTCTGGCAGGCTAATTACTTACAAGGAGAATGAAGAGGGAAGCAGTTGGTTCCTTAGTTTTAATGGCATGAGATCAATCCGCACTTTAAAAACTATCCATTAGTTCTTTACAGACCCAGACCCACCTGCGGATGAGAGTCTGAAACTCTGCAATATGAGTAATTCCTCCAGTTCCATTACTGGAAGAGACTCACAGTTTGAAGCAGAAGATATGTGGATATTTACCTCGCTGAGCATATGCAGCCGAAAATACATGTCCAAAAGTTAGGCGGATTGAAGATAGTCAACAGTGATTCTCTTTCCCTCCCTCACTGCTATCACATGGATCTCCTTGAGAAGTAATGTTGCAATATTATTTAACATCCTAACAGGCCAGAGGAATAAGAGCGTGTGTATTTGGGAGAAGAGATTTTATTGGTGTTTTCCAACTAAGCATTTAGAATGCATTAAAAATTCTTCGATTCTTTAACTGTAACTACTGCTAAGTTCCTTTCCCAGTATATTTTACAGTCACTATAACTCGCTAAACAACCGGTGCATTAGAACAGCATGATACGTCTCTGCTCTTCAGAGGGGAAACTATTGAAATGCTTGCATTTTTAATGCTCTAGGGTGCATTTCATAATTACAGTTGAATCCAAGTTAGGCCATAAATAAGTAATATCTGATAGCCCCCTGTGAGGTTAATGAGATACAGTTGGCTGAGAATTTGCACACTAAGTAGAAGCAATGAAGATCCTTTCTGCAAAGTCCACCTTTGAGATACAGGCCACCTCTGACTCAAAAACTGAGATACTCACCAATTCTTTGAGTGTATTGGACACAAAAAGAGACCTTGGTCTGGCGAATGGATGTTCAGAATGGCTTTCTGTTAGCATGTTCAAGCCTCTGGCTTCATTTTGCCGTTCCACAGGCAATTTTGGAGACTTTTCTGTGCTGGGGATGTTGTGGCACGTTTCCATCTTCTAGAAGGCACCTTCTCCACTTCGTTGCAACCCCATACTAAACATGGGCTTCTGCCCTGCTGCTGGAAGAAACAGCTGTGCCTTGAGCTGCACGGAGAACCCTACAGGGAAACGGGCTTTAGATTTTCAGTTTCACCGCGGACGTTTGTGGTGATTTAGGTCAAGTCAGTCCCTCCAACGGGCACTGGAGTGCAAGCGGGATTGCCAAACTCCAGCATTGCTGAATTGATGGGGTATCACAGGCACTGGCTGGACTGACTCTGTGAGGCACACAACGGTACAGAGAAGCCAGCAACCTGGCCGTGCATTTAAACAACATCAGGCAGTGCGGAGCAGTACGAGACGTGACTGCTGGATTTGATTTCCATTTCATGTAAGAGCTGGGCTACTGTGGGTCAGAGGGGGTCTGCCTCCTATTTCGAGGTGCTGTAGGACTTTCAGAGCTCCTGCTGGAGTTGGTGTTCAACATGAAGTCAGGCATGTGGCTGTATGTTACCATTATTTTATTTTGCAACGCGTTAACGTTTTATTTTAAGCTAAGAAAATGTCAGTGGGTCAAGGTTGGGTAGAATGGTGAAGTTACGGTGTCATTAATACTGAATTATAATTGGAGCCACGGGAGAAATGATATTCTGACCGTTGTTAACCTTTGCAAAGCTAAATGAATTGCAAGTAAACTGTGTTTCTTCTGTTTCCTCCTCTGCTTTTCATAACATAGCTCTTTAATTTACAGATCTTGCTGTTGTCTTTCAGCAGGTAGTTTGAGCTATTTTGACAGTATCTAGTAGACTTTTTTATTAGTAGCTGTGCTTCCTTGTCTTCCAAAAAATCTATGTATGCCACCCACACCTATCTATAATATGTATTTCTCACCAGTGTACTTTTGCATACAGATGATGTGAAAATATTTGTTATTTTGAATATTTGGCCTTCTAAACTCATATTGCTCACCAATGATCCTTTTTCTTTCTTTTATTTAAAAAAAAAAAAAAAAGTGCATCTGTATTTCTTCTGTGCTTCTCTGCTTTATTGGTCAGTTCTGTAGAGGTTTATAAGAGGCGTAGTAAGGATGGTTTGAATGAAATACGAATGTGTAAGCACTGCAAGATACAGCAGAACAAGAGTTGAAAGCATGGCTTGTATTCAAACTGGTGACACAGTTGGCTGCAAAGCGGTTGTGAATCGTGCTGGTAACCCTGTAACTAGTCAGGAAGAGACCTCTTGCTCCAAAACTAGGAGGGTGGTAGAAAGGTCACAGCACGTCACTGCTGCCATTGCTTTTCCTAGTGTGGCAGCCCTAAGAAACTCAAAATGAGGAGATGGAGGGATTGACCAACAGACTTGCCTAAAAGATCAGAAACGTGAACAAAACTGAAGCCAGAGGGTCCTGCCAAGGAAGCTGTTGAGCCCTACAGGGTATAGAAGACCTATAAATCCTATAAACCAGGTTTGCTGTCTCTAGGAAAGAAACCAGGAGATGTGGTGAGGACCTGACAGCCAGCATCCCTTGTCCTCTGTGTGGGATGCAAGTGATGTTAGCCAGACCAGCTGGCCAATACATTTGGCATTTGGCATTTGTGCAAGTGAGAGTGTGAATGGGTATAATCAATTTTTCTCTGAGGCTTTGTTAACTATAATCCCCTTCAGCCCGGAGAAGGCTCTGGGGAGACCTTGTTGCGGCCTTTCAATGCTTAAAGGGGGCTTATAAGAAAGATGGGGACTGACTTCTTAGTAGGGCCCATAGCAATAGGACAAGGGGTAATGGTTTTAAACTAAAAGAGGGTACATTCAGACTAGATATAAGGAAGAAATGTTTTACGATGAGGGTGGTGAAGCCCTGGCACAGGTTGCCCAGAGAGGTGGTAGATGCCCCATCCATGGAACCGTTCAAGGTCAGGTTGGACGGGGCTCTGAGCAACCTGATTGAGTTGAAGATGTCCCTGCTTATTGCAGGGGGGTTGGACTAGTTGGCCTTCAAAGGTCTCTTCTGACCCAAACCGTTTTAGGATTCTAGGATTCTATTCTATGATCTCATCCTGAGCTTTGTTCCACTGATTTACCATAGACCTCTGATGTCCTCTACTGCATTTCTGTTCCTTGCACAGTTCGCCCCATTTCTTCACCGCTGTCTGTCTCAACTTTCATATCTGCCCTTGAAGCATCCTTCTAGGGCTGTTCAACGCTGACTCTCTTTAGTCCCATTGTAGTCATACAATGATTATTAGAGAAATGGGTGTTACTTCATAAATGGAACAAAAGTTGCCAGTTTTTGTGTTTTCATGGTGGCACATGAAACCTCATGTGCCTCTACTAAGGTCTGACTATCAAAGAGTATAATTTCAGTTTGGTGCTTATACTTGGAGTTGTTCCTCGGGAAGACTTTAGAGGGAGCCGTATTTGTCTCTGTACAACAGGCGGGCAGATGGTTTAATGTGCTGTATATCGTTTTTCCTGGCTGTAAGCAATTGCCCAGTGTTTTCAATTTCTTACTGCAGCATAAATGGCAGTACTAAATATGTGCCTAAAAAACAGTCTGAATTCCCCCCC
>VYZV01015832.1:105433-118495 GCA_013401275.1 Pandion haliaetus | reverse complement strand
GTCATTAATCTGTAGATCAGATCTGTTGGTTTGCTGTTGGCTGCAGATAGCTATTTGGCAAAGGCCAACTGTGCAAACCCTTTGCACTCCTTCAGCATTATGTACTTGTTCCAATTATTTTGAGGTTTAATGCATCGAGTACTTAAAAATGTGTCCTATAACTCTCCAGCATATTAAAATGTACTTTTAAATAGCACTTAAATAGCTTCCAATTCATCAAAATAATTTGGGATGTGTTTCTAGTAATCATTGCAGTGCTTTTTGAAATTATTAAGTGACCTATATATGCTAAAGCATATGAGTATTGAAGCTGCTGTATATTTTGGCATTTAAAACTGCCATTTTTTACTAGCAATTCTGATGTTGATAAACATTGTAGGAGAGTTTAATAATTGGGCCCTAATATGCCAGATGGATTTTGTTCTCTCCTCGTGAGAATGCATCATATCAAAGTGCTGATGAAGTTTTCCAGCCATTTAAAAATGAAAGTGTACTTGTTTGAAGAGCTTTAAGGATACCTCGAGCGGAGAGGATATCCTTTCAGCTATGAAAAGGAGCTTAGAGTACAGAATAAAACCAGACTAGGTGTTTTAAGGATTTTTGTGTCAGAGTGGGAATAGCCTGTGGTATAAAGAGCCCTGAAGGCTGATCAACTAACTATTAGTGCATGTGTTAAGACCAGCTGAGGGGAGATTACTTATAACCATGTTGCTCATTTATTGTACTTAAATAATCTAATAAATTATTAAGAATTCCTTAATTAAGCTATTTATCAAATAGGATACTGTCCATAAAATGTCAATGTAACTTCTTCCTGTATTACAAGATTTATGCTGCATAAGTATAAACTTTTATAACTTGTATAGGCCAATGAGAGCTGTGTTTGGTAGAACCTGACCCCAATGTGAAGTCATGTTCAAATATCCCTGGGGTGAAAAACTCTCCAGGGATGTTAGAGATCTCTAGGTGGCTCCTTTTCCTTCCCGTCTGGCTTCACATCTGAGTTTTCTGGTTTGTTCCTTTTCTGTTGGAAAAATTGAACTGCTCTCAAACTGGACTCATCATTTGGCCTTCGGACAATGGAAATCCAGCAGCGGATAGTTCAGGTACAGCTACTGGATGTGCTGCTTCGCCTGTACGTGACATTTGCAGGACTGCGCATGGACTGCGCTGGGACGTTACGAGCCCAAGAACATTTCTGTCCCCTCTACCTTCTTTTCAGAGAGCCAGATGAGGAAAAACAATACAAAAGCATTGTTTGAGATGGGGGGAGGTGTAGAGAGGAGACTTGAATGAACAGTGTGGATTCTGGGGATGAAGGAGGATCTTGGTGGGCTATTATTTTTAGAGGAGAAAAACAGAAGGAGAAGGTAAAGCAAGTCCTGCAGCTGAGGTTTATTTTTTTAAAGCCATTTGGAAATGGGTGGATATTCATAGCTGGCAGAGAGATCGCTGAGGCTGTTCGGGAGAAAGCAGGGCAGAGCACGGCATTTGACCGGGACTCTGCCAACCATAGACATTTACTCCAAATCATTGTCCAAGAGAAGGTATGGGAAAAAAATCTTCTTTAAAGCTACTGATGTGAGGATAGGTCTTTTTAACTTATTTCAGGATGCTTTAGGCTGAGTAAACCCAGCAGATAGATCTTGACTTTGCTCTACCCCCAGGGCTCTTCCAGCAGGTGATGGACTGCAGCCCAGCAAGCAAGCGCTGCCTTTTATTCCTCCCCGAGTGCTGCCAAGGGGAGGTAGTGCAAGGGGGGAAATATATTTCCTTAGTGGTTTTATAGCTTTTGTGGGTATTTGCTGCCTCCTTGTGACGGTACAAAGATGTATGGTGCTGTTCCTCTGAAATAGAGGGTACTGTGGTGAGCGTTTTAGAAAGAGTTTTTATTAGTCCTTAATTGTCAGTTCCTCTCTGTGCTTTCTTCAGAAAGTCTTGGCTGTGGTGCCAAAGTGAGGCAGGAAAGAGAAACCCGTGAAAGACTCTAGCACATACAGTCTTGTGCAATGTTGCATTTTGGAAAGGGGATTTAATATAAGGATCAAGGTGAACCTCCTAGTTCTCCACTCTAGCTTTCTTCTCTGAGGGAGTAAATGAATATGTAGGGAGATGCCGTGTTCAAACAAACCAAAACTAAGAGGTCCATGCCTGACGTTTATAACTCACTGAGGTCACGTTTTTCCTAAAAAGGAGCCATCCTCATAGGAGTTCAGCGCATTTTGACATGTATCGTCAGTTGGGTGTGTATGTTTCTGGTGCCGTCTGTTAAGACACATGTCAATGGAGCACATACGTCTTGTAAGGGTTGTCTACAGAAAGGTGGAGAACTCATTCACTTAGCTGGCTGTGCATGGCACAAAACAGCTTCAGCTGTGTGCCTGACCTCTCGAGAAACTCCTCCTGAAGGTAAATTTCTCTGAAATGGGTCTTTATAACACAGAGGTGCTGGAGATTGAAGAAGCATCTGGCCTTTTTCCTCTGCCCTTTGGACTTCCATCTCCTTTCCCCAAATAAAGGGGTATCGAGGAGGTAGACTGGGACAAGCCATGGCAGTAGGCATTGCCCCTAAGCTGCATCAAAAACGCTTTATCCTGAGGTGAGACTTCTCGCTGGAGTCACGACGTGAACGCAGTTGCCTGGCAGGCATTGTGCTTTGGCAGCCTGTCCTAGGGACTCCTGCAGATGTTTCAAATATTGTTTTCATGGTTGAATTAAGTATGGAGCCAGGAACAGTTTTCCCCACTGCCTTGAAGATTTTGTTTTATTTCCACCCTCCGTTTGTACATTGATGTTAAAATGCTACTGAAAACAAAGCAGACCAAAGATTTAGCTCACGGACTTAGCTGTGCTGGTTTTGCATGAGTACATTTTGGACTTTTTTCTCTTCAGAGAGCACTGTTCTCCTTGGGCCTCAGAGATAAAGCAAACGTTGCACCTTAGAAAGACTTTAGGTTTCTTTGAGGAAAAGGGAGCTTAAAGAAGAAGAAAAAGCTTACGGAAGCCATTGAGTAAATGTGGTGGCATTCATGCCGTGGGGAGCTAACGGGAGTCCCAGGATAAATGTGGGCACTTGAAAATTTTGCTAGTACATCATTCGCTTCCACCTGTTCAGGTGTGGCAAAAGTGAAAATCCATCTGGTCCACGCGTGACCTTGTCCAGGAGAGAAATACTGTTTCCAGGTGGTACGGATCGTCTGCTGTTGCGCTTAATACAGTGGCAGGGAGCTTCGGGAAAGAAAGGGAAAGCTGAAGGTATGAAATCCTTAATCATCAATAATGCATGTTAGCTTCTTTAGCAAAATAGCAATTGAAGATTTAATGTATATGGTTTACTAGTTAATGGGGGCACATTGTTTTTTACTGCAAAAGTCAGTAATAAACCAGTACCTCTCAAAAAGGAAAATGAAATAGCCATTAAAAGGGCTTGTCTAAACTGTTTGTGTTTGCAGAAAAATGGCCAGGCTTTTACAGTGAAATGATGTCAGATTTTAACATTTAGAGAAAATGTGGGGGAAGTGATTTGGAATACATACCTCTTAAAATGAAAAAGGCCAAACAAATCTCTCCATGATCCTGCTTAAATTTATAAAAACAATAGGCACCATAGGAGTCTTTAAAAGCTGTGCAGACGTTTTAATGCTGAAGTCACACAAGTGCCAATTTTTTAATATCATATACTCTATGATAGTAAAACACATTCCTGTACATATCTAAGCTTGAAATATATAATCACATTGCGCAACGGCTGCTCCTTGAGTGTTTGGTGCTCGATCACGCGCAGTTTGCATAATGTATAGGCTATGGATAGTGATACGTAATCAGGAACAGGCTCTCCTCCTTCTGCATCTCGGGGAATGGTTCCTGCTGTCTGTCTTTTTTTAATGATAAATATTTCCACGTCTTTGCATTACTCTGCTAAAGAATTTGCCATTGTAAAGTAGGATTCCCAGTTGCTGAAGTAGTGCTTGAAGGGCAAAATCTGCAGTCCCTCACAGCTTGTATAAGGCAAACGGCATGGCATTTACGAAGAGAGGGAACAGCAGGGAACTGGTGGGATGAGATGAGTTGCCGTCCATCATCATAAGCTGTGTTTTTTCGGTCAGCAGTGCAACAGTGGCTTCATGTCCGAGTAGAAGGAGTCATCATTGGGGTTGTGGACGCTTGTATGAGTAGGGTGGGAGAGCACGGAGGAAACCACAGCGTTGTTTGGAAATAAGAAGTTTGGGGATCTGCAGAAAGGATTGAGTTTTCGAAGGCAGGGAGTACTGAGCGGTTGCAGTCTTTCTCCCACCATAGTCTTTCCTGTGTGGCTGTAGGTCTCCATTGGGAGCCCCAGAACAGCGAGAACCGAGCCATGCCCAGAGGCAGGGAGAAGGGCACGCCAGTTTCCCCTTCAACAGAAATCCTTGTTCAACCATACAGAGCACAGCGGTCGGCGCAAGTAGTGCACTTTAGGAAATAAGTCATCTATTCTGGTTAATCTTCCTTTAAGTGCTCACTTTAAATATACGCTAGAGTGTAGGGAAGGAGGTTTGGAGACATTTTCTCTTACCCATCAGTGTGGTGCTTGAGAAGAGAGGCTTTCACTGGGGTTCAGATACACAAAAAGAAAAATTTTAATCTTAGAAAGCTTGTGTGCCTTGAAGTTGCTTATTAAATATTCAGATTGATAAGATCATAACTGAATAAAGTCAGCTATTATTATTAACTGCTTTTTATTAAATCTGCTTTTTTGCATTTTCCCTAGCAGTTGATAAATCTATTAATCTTTTTCTCCTCTTTAGATTTAAGAAAAGCAGTATAGATCTGAGGAAATCAAGAAATGCCTATAGTTCTGCAACAGCCAGTTAAAAAGGATCCAACTACTGTACACTTAATCAATTTTCTTTGCTTCTTTCAAGGCTTTTCTTTTTTGGGTTATCCTCTCACTTTTAAGTAATGCCAAAGATGGTCAATAGTGACTTTTGCAATTTGATTAAGTCTTTTGGCCTTACTGTTCTGGTTTCCTGGTGAAAATTGGTGGATGTCCTATAAGGAGGTCAAATAGGTAACTTTGAAACAAGTTTTCTCTGCAAATAGATGTGCGTGGTTCCTCACCAGGTGTCATGAGCACCGAACTGCGGAAAACACTTTGCACTGCTGTATTATCTTCCGTCAAAGTACCTCTAAGTATTATACGACCACTTAGTCTAGTTTTTTTGATTTGCTAGAGTTTTTCAGCTGCCGTTATGTTATGAACAAGGACAATAAACTTTTTTTTTTTTTCCTTTACAGTTGTTTCCTGTCTTTGCTCCTGGTGGCAGCTGTGGTTTGGAAGATTAAACAAAGTTGCTGGGCATCGCGACGAAGAGAGGTTGAAATGACAAAATTGAATGCTATCTCTTAAATGACTTTTTTATAGTTGTTCTCTCTTGTATTTATTCACATATGCATAGCATTAACCTTCAGTTAAGGCCAAGCTTCACTAATCTATAAATGCTTCTGTTTGGGGATTTATAATAGTGTACTTTCGATTACAGTTTCAGTGACAAATGATGCTATTTTAGTGTCCTGATGCTGCAGTTTCTGTGAAGCACAAAAAAATAGGGGTGAATGTCCTGTGTTCCCAGAACTCTGTTTCTAGACAGCATAAATACAAACTGCAAATGAGGAGATTCTTTACATCTCTTTCAAAAGAGAAAGTTTCTGCACTGAAGCTCTGAACCCCATTACCTCCCACTCTAATCTGTTCAAAAACAGGCTAATGCCCATTTTCAAAATACAAGTTTATCTAAATGTTTTGGGGTGGTTGGTTTTTTGGTTTGGTTTTTTTTTTTTTCCCCTGGAACATAGTAGTATAAGAGAAAGGTGGGAGAAGCCACCCACGATTTGGAAAGCTGTAGTGTGCTACTTAAAAAGGTAACTTCTAGTGCCAGAGCTTTCACCTCTTCACCTAGCCACGGACCATAGCAGCATCCCAACTCTTTCTTGTTTGCAGCATGTAAAAAAAAGTGTGCTTTATGCCCCTGAAACTATAGTTCCTCCGTGTTTACACCTGATGCATTTGGTGATTATTTTTTTTCACCACCCTTTTTTCCTGCTTCTCAGTTGAAGCTAATTTCAAGTTATACCCAAAGCACGCCAAGTGACCGAGGTAGGATGGCCATTGTGCTGCGCCTCAATAACATAAAGAATGTGTCCTTATTTCTCATTTTTGAGCACAAATGCAGAAATGTATAGTAGAGCTGTGTAGAGAAGCAAGTCTTGTGTGCCGCAGGGCAGACGACCGTGTGTTCCTGGGGATTTCTTGCTGTGGAAAGCACTAAAACTGTGGAAGGCAGAGCCCTGTATAATGTACAAGTATAGCAGAGGTTAGGTAGGCCTGCACCTGGGATTATTTTGGGGAGCTTTGTCTTGTGCGATCTGTTTAGTTGGATGCAAAATGAGAGAAGCCAGACATTATTCAAGTGAGTCCATGTGCACTTTCTATATGTAAGTGTCTGTACATCATCGCCCGAGTCCAGATATCTTTTCCTAAGGAGTGAGCTGTGTTTTCTCCCCTGCTTTTGGATTTTAGGGTGAAATCTACCCATTCCCATAGATTTTCCTCCCAGCTGTCCTGCTGGGATGAAGCTCTCAGCAGTTGCAGGCACCCAGCCGTGTAACTGTTCTATTCAAGGGTATTTTATTCATATGTAGTAGTTGATCAGGAGTATTCTGGGGATTAATTTTTACAATGCTGAAATTCTGTGCAAGCGCCCGTTTCTTGCATATCTTCGTAATATCTGTATCTGGTTGTACTCAAGTGCAGTAGTGGGAATAGTATAGATTTATTTAATCTGAAGGATCTCCTTTCTAATAATAAAGCAGGATGATGTCTGATAACTCTTGTCCTCTTCTTCCTCTTTCTGCTTCAGATGTTTTTACCCTTACTAGTGAACTCAAATGCATAATATACTCAGTGGTTTTCAAACAGATAACCCTTAATCTTTGAAATAATTTGTCTTTGAGGTTTTCCATATTCTCTAAAGGTAGATAAATTCTGACTAGGGTGGCTGGTTTTTTTCCTTCTCATTTTCTTGGCAAGAAAGTAAGCTGGAGTCAGCATAACATTCCCTGTTGGCTCCTGGGGTTAAATGTTATCTAGGAATGTATGAGGAATATAGACTGAGCAGTAAATACCGTGCTTTGGAGCTCAGTTAAAATACTTTAGCAGTGGGCTAAATGAAAAACGTCTATAAACTAAGTTACTTTCAGTCTGACGCATGTCTTAAGGAAAAAAGCTGGAGTACTAACAACATATTGTCGTGTTTTAGTCTAAATTCAGTTTACATGTGTGGCTATTTGACACGCAGTTCTTCTCCTGGCAGATTCCTGTCTTCCGCTGTTACTTGTTTTGCTCCTTCTTTGCATCTAGTGACTCTATCTTGTAGTTCATAGATCTCTGCTATTCCATTCTTCTTTTGTTAGAAATACTTATAAAACTTGAGGAAGCTGTTTTAAATATTTGCCATGCCATTATTAGATATATTAATGAAGATGGTCTCCAGAAACAGAAGTCTGCCCGAAAGTTCTTTGACTTTTTCATATTATCTAAGATGATTTTACAGCTTGCAGGATTATTTTTTTTTTAATTCAGATTCTCAATAAATCCTATTGAGGCTCCCTTTAAAATTTAGTAGTTAAAATAATGATTGAAACAATACTGCAAGTTTTAAGCGTACACAAGTTTATCCATCCGTTGTTCTGAGGATGGCTTTGAAGCGTGTGACTTTTAGATTTGCCATTCTTCCTTCCTTTGGAAGTGGCTGTTCTCTTCGGTTTTCTCCATTACCCTTACAGGAGTCTTGGGTCACAGAGTTTGCAGGCTGGACTGGGAAAAACAAATTTTGTTTTATCGCCGCCCCCCAAATGCTGACACAGTTGAAGGAGACCATCTCCTCTGACCATATTACAACTTAAGAGGCAGGGCGAAAGGAAAGGTGATTAAGCAGCAGTGGTAGGACACCCAATTCAGACAGCATATTGTAAGCTTTAAGTTAATATATGCTGCAGCCCTGGAGGAAGATACTCCTCTGGCTTGGGCTATGTTTTTAGAAGGAGTCAGGTTACAGTCACCTGTCTCCCATGGGTTGTGCTGTAGTAATTCTGTGCTTGTTCTCTAATCTTAGCCCAAAAGTAAGTAAAATATAATGCAATCTGCAGGTAATTCCCAGCTATCAATCACTTCTGCTTCCAATGTAAGCATTGCAAGCGCCTAACTTCTTATCGCAGTGCAGAGTGAAAAGTAGATAGCTGAAGCTTAATCTATGTATAGGACAGAAAAGGGAGTGCGTTGAAAGGTCTAGTAGTCAAAATTATATAGACAGTATTGCTTGGGAAATGTGCTGGGAGAAGTTGTACAGCTGTGCTTGGTCAATCAGGTTAATGGAACAGAGCAGCATGATTTGGTTGAAACTAAGTTTGCATTACTCTTTACTAAGGAAGCAGTGTACTGCAAATCCAGAACCTACATCAGGATTTTGTAAAATATATAAGATTCTTCCAATTTTTTTTTTTTTTTTTCCCATTTCTACAGCTGCTTCTCTTTGACCAGCTGCTTGCACATGTCAGTGCTGATGTTCCTCGGCCTTCTGGCTAAAGGGCCTTTTGGGTGTACAAACACGGCATAGCAAATGTATAATTGTGGGAAAATGAGTCTGGAGCACTGAGAAAAAGTTCAGGACTTGCAGAGTATAAAACTTGACCTGAAGTAAAAACAGGAACAATTTGTGTCATATCAGGCATGGAGGAGATGGGGTTGTAAATTGTGTGTTTATTCCCCCTCCAGCGAGCACCAAGTTTAAGTATCTTCAGACATCTTAAAGAGGGAAAATGGAAATAAAAAGGCAGCTTTTATAGGAGGCTTAGGATGAGGTGAATGACATTAGGAAATAGGCATAGGAAACCTTTCTATCTTGTCTCTAGAAAATGACACGTTAAATGTATCAAGGTGGTAATAGAGAATAATGCACAAAATACGAGAGTGGCATTAGAAATTTAATATGCTCATCTGCTGTCGTGAATTTTCTGCCCTATTTTTTTATTTTAGCATCCAGATTCTATTCTCTTCACCCTCAGTCTGCTTCATCTCCTACACTTTGAGCAAGAAATAGCTCCTCTTAAAATTTCCAGCAAATGGAGCGTGGATAGTGATTTGGCCAACCCGGTGTAACTGCCTGCATGAGGGTCAGCTGGATCGCTCTCGGTGCCCCATCGGGATGTGTTGGGAGCATCAACACCAAGCACGTACAGAGATAACTAAATTGGGGTATCTAGAGCTCAACTGCACCCTTAACATAGATAAAATTGTCTACATTTTGCCTCCTTTCTTGCCAAGACTATCCAGGACTGAACGTTTTTACTCTTGTGCACTGTCCAACTTATTCAGGATGGGTTTTGTGTATTGATTTACTGCAGGGATTATCCTTCTCCTTCCTGACCTCAGTACTGAAACCTTTTTCTCTCCCAAGTGTATTCAAAAGGTAGCAGCTCTTCTTTTTTCACTGGCATCCTCTGCTGTAGCATCCGTGAACACTGAATACCATGTAGGCAAGTGGACTTCTGGCAATTTTTTTTTTTCAAAGACTTTCCAAGGGATGTGTGCTTTCCAAGGGGTTATTTATTGCCCTGCCTTTGTTTTCTTCCCCTTCCTGCTCTCACTTGTTAGTATTTCATTCATCTCATATCTTCTCTCTTAGACTGTGATTTAGGGCATCCTTTGTCAAAGAAAAGGATTCAGAATTGGAGTATTTTCAAACTGTAACTGTAAATCAGGGTCTTCATCGCTGTCTAGAGTCTCCAGTGGTGGTTTGGAAGGATCCGGTATCAGCCTTATGCAGGAACATTAAAAGGTCAGGCTACAGATGTCCCTTAGATTTGAGCAGTCCCAGGTGCTTTGGAGGGCTTGTAAGAAATGAGATGTGCTGGTGCCGATATTTGCTGCTGCATTCTCCAAGCTCCCAGCAGTCATTTGACATGTAGACCTTCTTGTTCGATAGCACCAACAGCCCTGTTTGGTGTCTGTCAGCTGAGAAAAAAATATGAACTTGTTGTTGGTGTAGTTTGTAGAGGAAACACGAATTGGAGGAGTGAGAAATCATGGCAAGCAGATAACCACGTAATCTAGACCTCCTTAGAAGTTAGCATACTCAGTTCCCTCATTACAGTGTGAAACGTAAGCCTGTGTATGTATTTGTTAAACAGGTAAGGTGGGTTTACTTCCCAGAATACCTTTTCCCTGGACAGTAGACTGAAATGATGGTGACTGTAGTGATTTAATAACAGTATGTAAATTCCCAGTTCCTGCTTTTGTAAGTATAGTAATAAAATAAGAGCATAGTGTTAGTATTATGCGTAACCAGTTACCAGAGTACTGTGTCCACTCATCTCAGCAATGTCTTGAGTGTTACAGATGGTACAGAACAACACTGCAAGATTAATTTGTTATCTGGAAGATAAGCGAGAGACTAAAGTGTCACAAATTACTCATTTTATCCAAGGAAGACCATACTGAGATTTCCTGATGTGAGTCAGTGTCTGTGAAAAGGAATCATAGAAGATTCATGATGGGATGAGGGTCTTCTAAACAATCAGCCAAAGGCATAACACCCAGTGTCTGCAACTGGGGGTAAAAAAAAGTCAAAAGCTGTTTTGTTTTTCTTCTCTTTTTAATGGCAAGCGTAGCAATGCCAACAATTTTTTTTTTTTTTATTAGAAGCTTGGCTCTCAGAATTTGAGTGCTGTTGGAATCATCTTTTCTAGGTCAATCACACGGTACAATTCGGTGGCTCATATTATGCAAGAGGTCAGAGCAAATAATCGTAGCTTTCCGCTCTCCCTAAATTTAAAATCTCTGAATGGGAACCAACTCATAGTGCCTGCAGGCTTTTTCCAAAATACAAACGCTGCATGCTCTCTACAGTGATCTGTGTGGCTTTGGTCACCAACTGAAGGAAATTGTAGCAGAAATGAGATACCCTGAAAAGGAAAAATATCCCAAAATATTAATGTTGACAAGAGATTCCAGCTTAGGGGGAAATTGATGATCCGTTTTTGTCTGAACATGCTACTGTCACTTCTGTGGCTAATTGACCTCAACTCTGGTTGAACTTGCAGATGGACAGTTACAGCTGACCATTGGTAGCCTTAATATGTCCATGTAGGACACCATCATATCAGGTTGGCCATCACATCCACAGTGTTGGCATCCAACTGAGCTCTTCTTATGTAGTCTTTAGTGGTGTTGCCGCTAGAGAATTAAGTTGGTTTTAGCATACCCCAAAAAAAGGAACCGTTGGGCAGTGTTTGCGATGATGAAGCTAGACTATGAAGTCTAGCTCTAGGAGAGGTCAGCCTCATTTTAAAAAAAAAAAAAAAAAAAAAAAAAAAAAACAACAACCCACAACTGCATGTATATTGACGCTGTTGTCGTTTCAGACTCCTTGGTCTCTCTCTTGATGATAGGAATCAGTGGCACAGGTATCTAATTTAGCTATTTGGAAGAATCAGGGAGAAAAGCAGTGTTGTGTAATTATGCTAGAAGAGCTCTAGTCAATCAAAGGTGCACTCTGCTATTGTGTAATTATCTGGTATTGGTATATATTTCGGTCTGCGTGAGCTATGTACTTCTGGTCTTTTAAAAAATGATACGTTATTCTTGTTAAAGGTCAGGTTTTCTGTGCCCTCCTACCGGGCATGATTATGATGAATAACTTACTTATCTTAATCAGCCCTGAATTAAATATCTTCTGTCATTTCAGCATGAGACAACTTCCCAGCAGCTTTGCTTTCTGGTTTGTTATAGTTTTGAAGTGCGGAAATGCCTGTTGAGAAGCGTTTGAACATTAATTCTCTTCTCTCTCTTTCAACATAGCCTGCAAAGTCAGTTACAAAACTAATTAGCTAACATTAATATGTGCACTGCTCTAGGGGCTTAAAAACTTTAATTTTCAGTGATGATGGAAGCGTCAGAGAAAATTGTTTGTTTGTTGACTTACGTGGTAGTTAATGTAATTGTAGCTAAATGCTTTAAATCGCTTATTTCTGAGACAATGTGGCTCATCTTCGTGCGATATTTATATCTTGTATGTTTATTTCTTTGCTGATGCCCCTTTTTATTTTGTAGGTAACTCCGTTGTCTTGTCCCCTTTCCCCCAAGGTCACCAAGTAACTACAATGTAAAGTAAAGGTTCCCACACCAGGATATATTTGTTACTTCAGAGTAACGCCCAGTGATGCCTGAGCACCCGTCAGTGCTGGCTACCGGGAAGGGCACCTTTTCCAAAGGCCCTTGGGAACCCCAGGAGGGTGATGTCCCCTTCCCACGCTGGCTGTCAGCAGCCTGCGAGCTGCAGTTTTGCCAGATGTCATTACAGGAGGGCTCTGGGACAAATTCTCCGGACAAGGTTTTCTAAGTTAGTCATGCCTGGAAATAGGCAGTTGATAACTTGCGTGCATACGCAAATACTTACTTGTGCACAAATGGGATGAGCCACCGTCTGAATTCAAATGAAGCTCGTACAGCAATTTAGGATGTGCAGGAATGAGCTTGAAATGCCAGTCTACCAGTGCAACTGGTCTACCCAGTATGTTTTGGAAGGACAGGAGGTCCTTTGACCTCAACAAAATCGCTGTGACTTTGGTTAGCAAGTGGCCAAGTCAGAGCTAATGAGCCTTGCTGGGAGAATTTTGTTACCCTTTGCTCAGTGAATGCAGCAGGAACTTTAGATACCTGATTGCGTTGTGTGTTCTATATGTTGTGCAGAGCCTTGGAGGGAACATGTAAGAGGACTTACAGACTTGAATAACTTTGCAGAATTGATGCTATTTAAGATGGGTCAGGAAGGCGAAGACACCTTTTGTTCTGTTTCCGTGTGACCCTCTGTTTAGCTTCAGTTCAAGGGGATGAACAGCAACTGGAGTTGCTGAATCTGCATTGGAGACTAACATCTTTATACTCTGCATGGTAGAGCTCCCGGTTTTGGCTTGATACAGGAAAACCCCAAATAACCTATTCTGCCCCAAAATCTTTTTTTTTTT
>VYZV01015832.1:78888-105419 GCA_013401275.1 Pandion haliaetus | reverse complement strand
CCTGAAAGTCTTAAACAACAATGGTACAAATTGGCTTGTTTCCTTATCTTGTTTATCTTTCTTCTCTTTCCGTGACACTGGAGCTGTTACTTCCTTTGGACTCACTGTTGTTTGTGAGGTCTCTGGCTTTTGGCCGATTGGACCAGTTTATCTTTGCAATAAAGCCAGGGTAGTGGTTCAAAACACACAGCTGATTGCGGAGTCTCCTGGTTTTTGAGGTTGGCTGTGGACAGCATGGAGAACACAGCTGGTGATTTTGCTTGTTGATAAGAGAGTGAAGCTTGATTTTTCCACGGTGGTACAGAAATACGGCAGCAGAGACCCAGTTCAGCAGGAGGTTGATCATAGCCTTAGCTTTGGAGTACCATCTCAAATTCATTGCAGCCTCAAAGGTTGTAATATGAATCCTCAAAGGATGACCTTTAATCGTACTTGTGTCATCAAAGTAAAGGAACATGTAGTTTGCTCTGTTGAAATATCTTCAGGAAAAGTTCTTCTAAAACTGAAATGTTATCTCTTGAGGATTCCCAGAGTAGCTATACTAAAAACAACAAACTATGGGTCCAGAAAGATCTGCATTTCAGAAATACCTTGAGGGATTAGATCTACAAACTTCCTGGAAAAAAGCCTGTCGATAAGACTACTGCTCTTTTCTGGCTCTCCTTGTTAAAGTTTACCTCCTTCGACCATAGACTGGTGTAATGGTACCAGGCGTTCCTGCAGATACCCTGCCTGAACACGTCCTGTCTGCTGGAAGTAACTTTGCTCCCTTTCTTGTGGGCTCCTGCTTGCTTTGCTTTTACCCTATCTTAAACTGAAAGCTCATCTGTGCCCGTTGTTCCCTTAGCGCACCCATGGTTTTTGACTTTTTACTTTATTCCTTCTCATCTCTGTTGAAAATTGAGGTGAAATACTCATGTAAACACTTGAGTTCATTACAAATTCTAGATAGCTGCGTTGCTTAGCTTTTTTTAAAGCCATTCTTTATAAGGAGCTAATAAAATCCAAAACGTGTGGCTTTCTTCTGGAAAAATCAGCATCCTTCCTTGGCTGAAAATATCAGAGCCCCATCCCGACAGGTACCATAGCCCTGTGCTCATAAAGAGACTCTGCAGGGGGCAATTGCTGAGACGGATGGTAGCAGGATGGTTATACAGAGACTGGTGACTGCTTTATTATCGTGAATAAAATGTTCAGCCTTTCTTGTCAGAAAACACAGCATAGGTTATATTAGTCAATTAACCTGGTAACCTGAATAGCTGTTTTTCTTTTGCGTGAGAGCCTGTGCTACTGCCATGAAAAGGTTTTCCTCAGTTCCTCTGGCGGTTTTTCTCCCATCAGTAACACACTATTCATTTTGGGTTATCCGTTACATAAAGTGTATGAATTTCAAGAATCACTGGTATGAAACACTGCATTTCTGCACCATTTGCTCCTGGATCTGCACCTCTAGTCCTGGGCTCGATGAGATGAGCAACCTCAGTGGTCTTCCCACCTCCCTGCTCTTCTTCTCTTCCACTGTAGACTGCTGAGTTTGTTTATTGTCAGGTTCTCTTAGTGTCTGGTTGACACCAAAACCTTCAGGCATTGTTTCAACGCTTTCCATTCTGCGATTGTTTCAACTTGTGACTTTCTTGGACGGAGTTTTTCTACCAATAGTGGAAAAAAACTAAAAATCAATGCAAATGAAAGTTGTGCGGGTTCTCACAGTTTGCCGTTACTTAAATATTAAAGGCCAGAGATGTGTTCTAATACACGCTTTTTGATGTGTTTTTATTGTAAGCCTGTCAAACATTTTGCCTTTAAAATCTTCTTCAGAGCTAAGTGATTTAAAATATTCCCAGGCTGTGCTATTAATTGTGTGATCTAGAAACCAAAGGTTTGCTTGGAAGAGTATTGAGGTTCATTATTTTAAATCTCAGAAAGCCAATCATTAGGAATGAAGGTAAGCCAGGTTCTGGGATATCTTGATGTTAACTGCTGCCGCTATCTAATGACATGCTCAACGTCTTGGCTAGGGAAATGCCACAATTTCTCCCTTACAACATAATGAAATCTTTTAATTAAGATTTTGACACACCAAACAAATATTGAAAGATATATACGTGCACAGATTAAACAGGCACAGTGCATGTCTTGGGGAAAAGAGTGACATTCTGGCTACAGAACGATTATTTCTCAAATTTATTCTTAATCTGGGGGCGGGAATTTTGTAACATGACTTGTGCTACACCAGAAACTAATGCTAGGGAAAGGACGTTCTCCCTTAGGCATTCGCTGCTTTGGTTGCAGCTTGGACCTTTGGTTTCACCTGGTTTGGCCACTATTATGCTGAGTGTCAGCTGGCTTTGGGACAACCCCGAAAGCGATGGCTTTCCTTGGCCATTTCAGAAAATGTAGACCATAACGCTGCTGTCAGCATTGCTTTTCCCACTGCTCGTGTTGTAGCACATCTCTGCCTTTGCAGTGCTGCTCGGGGTTTTATTTCTTGAAGCTACTGTTGACATCAATAGGAGTCATGTTGCCAAATTGCATATTTTCTTTAGTAAACTAAACTTCCTTCAAAGAGCTAATAGCTTTTAGTTCGTAAGTCTCTTGGACGTCTTCATCAGGACAGCTTGTTCTTTGATTTTATAGCCATTAAACAAAGCGCTTTATGATAGCTGAAGGGGACAATTGCAGGAACAACAACCCAGCAATCTGTTTCACACTTGCTTTAGTCTGCAATCTGCTGGTGTGCTTTAAATATTCGAAAACTCCTCGTGTTCTTTCACCCAAGTGTGAGTTACACACAAGTTTGCTTGCAAATGCTTAGTACAGCTCCATTGGTATGAATTCGTTGGGGTTTTTTGCTTTGTGACTATCTACGATCTGCTCAAAAATGCCTCCCCCTCCTTCAAAAAGTAAACAAAACTTTACCACTTGCCTTTTATGGCAGTGTAGTTTTACATTATTTTTATTAGACTGAAAGCCATAGAGGCTTATATACCCCCCAAGCTTAGTTGCATCGATCCCATCGTGCCTTCCTGCCGTCTTGCCTGAACCCCAAGTTCACAGAGAGAGTCCTCCAGTTTTCTACACAAAAAAAACCCCCCAAAACTAAAAGATAACTTGGCAAGGAAAAGAACATAGAAGGTTTGTGAGTTCAAGAAAACGGTGATGTAATTAGTGTTGTCCAAAAGAGCTGCACGCTGGATAGCAGCATCTTCCTTTCACCTGTGTGCTGTGTCCTCTTCTGCTGTGCTAGATGGGGGTTACTTGGGGCATGCTGCATTTTGTGGTGTTTTCTTTAGCACTTCTTGAGTGCTGCAAATGATCAGTTAGGGCTTGGAGTGTCAAATTGCCCAGTCTTTAATGGGGAAATGCGGGTGGTGATGGTGGGAAGTAAAGGGCATTTGGTAGTGGCTCAATCTTGCGTAAAAATAAGAGTATAACTAGTATTGCTGCAGCTAAGTAGTAATGCTAAAAGTGTAAAGCAAGTGGGTTTAGGCAGTTGCTGCACTTAAGGGTAAGACTGCTGGTTTTTTACATGCTTTACAAAAGTGTGTGCCTCTTCCCTTATTGAATAGGGGCACCGAGTTACATCAGACCCATAGCTTCTGGGAATTAGGGTTATAGCTTCTGCATCCACATATAGGTTCTGTAGCATGCTGTTAGTATTAGAGATTAGTTGCTGAAGCCAAAAAGAAGCGTGTCCACAGCTCAGCTAAAATTGAAATGCTCTTTCCAGCCCAGCCGTATAGGAAGTGTCTTTTTTTGTGTTAAAAAAAGGGAGCTGCATCGTAATGCTTAAAAGTGCTTAAGAGTACAATAAAGAGATTGCAAGCCTTCATGACACAAGACGAGATTTACCTGGGAAGAGGTTTTCTATTTTAATAAAACATATTGCAGCAAGGACATGTTTGCCATTTGATACATTTGCTGCATTCAGAAAAGAAACAAACAATAAAAAAAGATGATTATTCAATAGGTGCCTGACAGCATTTTGCTAGTGCTGTTATAAAAAAAATACCTAATTCTTTCTTTACAGTAGTTATGTACTGCTGCTAGTTTAATTTTAAAATGGTTCCCACAAATCCTGTGGAGTCCTGTCACGCCCTGGACAGGTGATGACAAACAGCTAGGGTAACACAGCTTAAAAAGTAAATAACTGCTTTATGGAGACTTAAGCAGATATGTTTTCCCTTACAAACAAGCCAGGCTAAGACTTTGCATGTAGCTTTACTTGCAATAACTCATTAAATTGTAGTAGCGTGAATATTTACAATAATCTGTCTGTACTCTTAAGCCCGTTAAAACACCAGGAGGTTATTTTTCCATATTCATTGATATCCCTTTGTATTGGGTAAAACCTCTCGGATGCATGTTTTTTTCATCTTTCTGTTGGAACAATATGATGATAATATTTTTCTGTTTATTAAATTAGCAACTACTCCGTGAGATGCAACAGATGGCAAGTCGCCCCTTCGCCTCCATCAACGTTGCCTTAGAAACAGATGAAGAGCCGCCAGATCTCATTGGGGGAAGCATAAAGGTGAGAGCTGGTGCTTTAGGATGAACCTTACCACAATTAATCATGGACGCTTGTTTTAAATTCCGGTTAACTCAATAATCCCAAATCCTTTATTTGTTAAGTACCTGCAAGAAACCATGAGTCTGAGACGGCCAACAGATAACATTTTCATTTGCTTTTATCCCTTCAGGTATGCATTTACAATTTGGGCTGGTTTAGATAAGTTATACTGTGAGTAGGGTATGAGATTTTGTGTTTGCCTTGTTAGTTTTTATGCCTCGTAATAGAGAAGAATGCAGCTTTACACAGTAGAACATTTGGCTAGAAATAGCTATAGGTGCTGCAAACAGAAGCCATTTTTCTGTGATATCTCAAAGCAAACAGAAGCATAATCATGTCTGTGTACTGTAATAGTGTTAACATATTTCTGATTATAAATATATGTTCAAATACATCCTGTGATGCGCAAATAGGAGCGTGGGGAAATCATTGTCTTACACCAGGCTGGCATGTTCTTAGACACAACATGTTGTATTTTTAGGAAAAACATTTAAAAGGAGACTAATGAATTAAAGGATCTTTTTGATGTGATGCTTTGACTAGCAGACCTGTATACAAAAAGGAAAAATTTAGAACCTGAGAACACTGATTATTTTTGTTTCCTGTCTAAGGTAGCTGTTTTGTTTTATTTAGACTTCAGTTTTTTGGAAGTCTTCCTCATTAGTCCAGGCACAAAGTTTCTCGCTTTCTGTTACTGTGACAACAAAGTAAGTTATGCTTTTCTATAAAAAATGTGTGTATTTTAGTTATTGTAAAGCACGTGAAAACAATCTAACCACAGAACTTCCGTTTGGGGAGTAATAATATTGAAGTCTTGGCCTTAGTATCAGGAAATGCCACAATTAAGGTTGCCTGTATAGCTTTAGCTCTTCCTTATTTATGTGTGAATATAGTCTTTCACGGCAAGTTGTAACACTTTTTCCACCTGATTGGTGTCCTGCAGCATCTTCTGGGTGGACACTGCATGGAAGAAGCTTTTCAATATATTGTCTTAGTTTCAGTATTTGTTCTGGTTATTTACCGTGTTCTTGGTGACTTTGAAAGACACACTTGTAAAACTGGATTGTCACTCAACAAATTAGAATGAGCCTTTTTTTTTTTTTTTTATTGCTTCATCGAAGAAGTCATGGGGTGTGTGCTGGTGTTCCCATTGGGCTGGAGGCAGATTTGTGAGGCTGTAGCCTGGCTGCTGATGTTTTTGGGTTGCCGTCTGTCTGTCTGGGGGCATTTCCCTTCCCCTCTTTCCATTTTCTGGAAATAAGCGAACTAAAAGCACCTCTCCTGTAGGATCAGGCCAGAACAAAGCTGTCTCAAACTTTTTGATCTCTCTGAGAAGTTCGTCTGCACTCAAAAGCTACAGAGAAGATAGTAAACTTTGGATCTCTTATGTTCTGATTAGTGTGTTATTTCTCCTGTTGTTCAGCCAGCAGTGCTTTTCCCTTCTTCATTTGGGCTTTGTTGTTTGCTTTCTCCACCATACCTCTCTGCTTTTTGTTTTCTTCTCGGTCTCTTCTTTGATTATAGGAATGTTGAACTCTTCTCTTTTGAAGTGCTTCCATAGACAGCACCACAGACAGGATTTCATCTTTTTCTCACTCACAGCTAAGCTTCCTTGCTTTCCCACGTCTGCCGTTGTCTTCCATATCTCGCTTGTCTGACCTCCTTGGGTTACTCAAGAACGGATGGAGAAGCTGGTTTTAAGCCTCATAAATAAGGCTCTGGACAGATGTCCTTTTTTAGACCCAGAAATTCTTACTAACGGCTAATTGCCCTCTGTGCTGATAACTCATACAAGTGTTTCTTAACCAACTTCAAGCATAAATGAGACTGATTCGGGCAAATGGTGCAAACCTTGTACAGTGACCTGAAGCCAAGTAGGGAACGTAGACATAGACCGTTGTGCCAGCAGGTAATGTTATCTGCTGGAAGGTCTGGGTGCAGAACGAGGATGCTTTTCCATGACGAGAAGAGTGGCTAAATTTTGAGGGGTTTCTTTGGGGTTTTTTTTGTTTGTTTGTTTGTTTTTTTATCATCTTGGAGAATTTGGATAGGGTATGAAAGTACTCATAAAAGTCTGGAGTGTTTCAGCGAAGATGAAATCACATGGAGAGGAGAGGAGGCTCGGGAAGCTTGTGGGTTGTGAGCGATTTGGGAAATGATCCTTCCGAGATAGATAGTCTGGCCTGTTGGATGCTGCATATAAATGAATTTAAATAGAAGTGAAAAAGCAGTCTCAATATCTGTGGGGTCAGCTTTGGGTTTTTTCCTCATTCCTTTTGCACCTGCATGGGAAAAAGCTCACTGCAGGAAGATGGGCTGGGCCGATACAGAGTTGTAAAACCACATTTTTCTTTGTGTTTTGGCTGTTCTTTAATTATTAGCCAAGAAAAGAGTGAAACATCGCTATGCTGTTGGACTGCAAGCCATTCTGCAGTTACTCTGCCATTCGCTGTGTCAAAATTTGAGAGCCTTCGTTCGTTTTAATGCAAGAAATCCAGACCTGTGTTATCATAAATGCATTGATTTTTTTCTTTCCCCATGTGAATCAAAGCCTTTGGTTAATAACGAGTTTATTTGAGGGTTACAAAGGAGAAGTGGAAAATGGGATGTCTTGTCTGCAAGAGATTAATTTCCTTTTCCATTGTGCATAGCCCATTGGCAGCCAGTGTCAAGCTAGTTCCATCCTAAGCTAATGTTTTCCAGCTGGACAGTATTAGAACCGTGTTTTCAATTAGTATTTTTCCTGGGGTACTTAGAAGTAATAGAAAGTGATTTACCTGCAGGGGAACTATTCATATTACAGTCTGCAGCTAGGCAACACGTAACTAGCTGCTTTGGTTTATTTCCCACTCAACAAATACCCACTGGATCACAAATCTGCCGCTAAATTTGCTTAGTTATTACAAAATCCATTGGCTTTTCTCTGCAGCTTTTTGTGTGTTCAGAGGTGCTGCGTATCACAATTTTTTTTTCTAAGAGTATTTAACGTCCCTGGGTATCTGGGAGTCATCCAAGTGTCTGAACTGGTATTACTGTAACTCCAGCTTTTTTAGGTCTTGTCATCTAATTAGTCTAAGTCATGTAGTTCTCTGCAGCCATTTTCAGAAGAAGCTTTCCTGAAGAATTTGGAAAGTTTACAATTTTGACATTGATTTCCAGGTATCTTGAAGTTGGTAAAGGCATGAAGTGAATGCTTGTAGATTCTTGGGAAAAACACATACACAGCTTAGCAAGCAAATGCTTAGCTTGAGCAAAACACCTACAGGATCAACAAGAAAATTGTTGCCTTAGAAAAAAATTACCCTTAAGTTGGAAAAAAATTGGCTTGGAAGCTTTTAGAGGATTTGAAAAACACTCTTGTAAAACGGAGCATTTGCCTAGTAGAGCTGGTCCGTAGAGCAGCCTTTGCTGTGCTGTGTTTAGGGATCCGATGTACAAAGCCAGTGCTAAGAGGTGATTATTTTTGCGTTCATGATTGACAGGCTGTCCACATCTATAGTTGCCTAAATGGAGTGAGAGAAGTATTTGGTGAGCAAAATCCTTCTGAAGTTCATTTAGCATGTTCTGTACCTTCATGCCGACGTGGATTTAATTCTGCTGCGTTAAGCTTCTGAGGGCAAAATAGCTTCACTGCAAATCCTTAATCAGACATCAGCTCACCAAGCTGGCCAATTCCTTAAAAATAGCAGAAAAATAGATGGAAAATAGCATCTCACTCTAGTAATTAGTTTGCTTTGTTATGGAGGAAAGTGCTGTTGAGTGGTTTAAAGACTGCCAGAAGGTCCCATCTGTTCAAGAAGTACAGAGATGAAGTGGTGGGCTGATTTAGGAGTGGGCAAGGGATACCACATATTATATTTTCAGTCTACTTGTATTTTGCATCTGAGTGATGCCCGCGTGAAATTCCTTTTACATTCCAATGCAGTTGCAACCAGCAGCAAGGAGCGGAGATGAGAGAAGTTAGAAGTCCTGTGCCACAGGGCGATGGGTCTGGGGAAGCTGCAGGGGTACCGCTGTGGTGAGGAATGATTTGAAATGAGGCGTCGTCCAGCTCCAGCACTTCTACAGGGTGACTTAGGCTTAATTTTTACATGTAGCTCTATGTCGGGCTGTTTCGTGCAGTGAGACAAGTTCAATGAAGAACAGCTAAGGGCCAAGGAACTGATGGTTTTTACAGCTTTTATCCTGTTTTGGTTGTCACTCTTGATGACTCACTTCCCCCCCCTTACTTCGCATGTTATTGACCCGCTATTAGTCGATCAAATTCACTGATGGACCAGCTTCTGTGACCCCCCCTCCCAACCAACTTCACTTAAAACGAGCTGGGTTAACATAAGCATGGCGAGCATGAAGTTTCCCACTTCGAGGGGGTCCTAGTGCAAGCAGGGAGATTCGTAAGGCAGGCAGGTTTGAGCTGTGATATATAAATGTAGTCTTAAGCAGAAATGACCAGGCTATCGAGATGCACTAGAGGGGGACAGAGCGGGTTCGGGTTTTTCAGAGGTGGTATGAATAAGCTGAAAGGGGGAGTCATTCGTTAACCTCAAAAGGATAATGGTTGGAGGAAGGGGACGAAATTGAGGGGGGGAAGCACAAACTGAAAGTTCTTAGTCTGATGTGGCATTTGCTGGAGATGGTTCACGCGCAGCCTTTGAGGCCAGAAAGGCTGGTTTTATTTCACCTGACCTGTCTAACGTAGGCTGCTCGGGCTTGTTAGCTTGCCTTTTGAAATGCAATTTAATTTCTAATGCATTGTTCCTGGGGTTTCTAGCATTTGCTGGTTCTAGGAGCATTTCCTTGCATTAACGCGAAGGTGTTCAAAGCATGTCATTGTGTAGCTGTCTCCTTGTCTTTAGTAAAAGCACTTCCACTCATTAGACTTGGTCCGTGTGCGCGAGCGGATGGCAGGAGCCCTCCTGATCCATCAGGGTAATGAGGGACATACCACAAGAAGCAGCATCCCAGCTTGTAGTCTATATTTGGCATTAATTCTGCTTATGCTGGCCCATTTTCTATTTCATGGAAAAGCGTGTGATCCCCTTTGAAGGAGCGCCGTGCTAGATGGAGTTGCCGGTGGTAAGAAGGGAGCGTTATCTGGGCAGCAGAGGTGTGTAAAACAGATTAGCTGCACTAGAATTGCGTATAGTCTGGCTGTGATCCATACTGTGAAAGCCACAACAAAAATACCTGATAAAACCTTCACCTAATGAATTATTTCCAGTTAACTAGCGCCGGGTATCTTGGTTTGATTTCTGTTGCAAAATTAGGGACTTGGGGGCAAACGTTTGCCACTTCCATAATTTAATATGGAATATAAATGTTTGGAAGGGAGCTATGAGATCCGTGGAGACATCTGTTAAGCCTGCCTTGTATTTAGGGAATATTTGGCCAATAATTGAGATTTAACTAGTTTTAGATTTGAAGACTGTAAAGTTTTCAGCAGAATGGACCCCGATTTTAGCTGATAAGGAGGAACTTGCTGGAGGGAGAGGAAGGAGCGTGAAGCTTCCCACAGGAGAGGGTTCTTCTAAGCTCTTTTTTCCCTCTAGTGCAAACGAGTGTCTGTTCTGATGGAAGTACTAAACACCAGCAGGTTCTCAAAAGCATTATTGGGGACCTATTTGCCAAGTAGTTGTTTTGTCTGTCTTGTGTTCGCAGTCTTCATCCAACTGTCTTATTTTGTTGGGTTTTTTACTTAGACTTCTTCATGTGCAAAAACCAGCCAAGTGGTCAAAAAGAACCAGAAAAATCCTGCCTCTTCACCCGTACAAAATCAAAATAAATATCTACTTTTGGCCATATATATTTTGCCCAGATTTGCTACCCATGGCCTCGTCCATCCCATCCCCTCCCGGAGGCATCAGCAGGGAATTGAAAAAGAAGGGCGAGCGTTGACTTACGTGAGTGGCAACACTCAAAGCTGTGACATGAGATTTTGTCATTTCAGGGTGACTGCTTTTGAAATACAAACTTGCCTAGCAAAATCCTTTCCTTCACCGAGAGCTTGTGTCTGTGTTTTGCTGGATTGACAATGTGCACTTTAAAAGAGAAAGCAGTTGTTAAATGCAGTGGGAGCAAACTCGCTGCCGTGTCGAGGCTGGTTTGCGTATATGCTCCCAGTTATTGGTAATTCCGGATGCTCGGATCTGTATTTTCAATTTCAGACTGTTGGCATTCATCTAAAGGCTTGAATATGATTTTTATTTAGTTCCTCACTTGCAGGAACCCAGCGTTGGGGCCAAGTTGTGAGCAATTCATTCCCCAGCCCCTGTGTCACTTCCAAAGTAGATATCAGGGACAAGGTAAATATTTAATCTAGACTCATTTACAGCAAATTATTGCTGGAAGTTCATTCATCTCTACCTTGGAGGACATACATATTACCCTGAGAATATGATTTTTTAAAACTTAATACTCTATTTTTTATAGAAAATTGCTTGTAACTTATTTTACAAATGTTCACTCAGCTTTTAATGGCACAATTTAAAAACTTGCAAATGGAATTTGACCCTTTTTCTACAGAGTGAAATCATCTGAAGAAGTGGAATCAAATAATAAAGTTGAACTGTTTCAGTAATGTTCCTCTTCTTTTCCCTCAACATAAGATTTTTCCTTTATTTTAATTTCCTTACTGGAAATTGAAAACCATGTAAGAGTTGTTTGATCAAACCACAGAAATATGTTTTCTTGTTAAGGAAAAAAAATTCTCTACACTATTTTTTTTAATACATTTTGAAAAGCAATATGCTGGCAGTGTATTACAGAACCTAAATAAAATTGATGCTGTGTTTTTTAAATTACACAGAATATTTATTGTTCTAGCCATTAGGTTTATGTGACACATTATTAACCTTTCGAATTTGTCGAATATAAGCAGCGTAAATAGAAATAATGAGATGAAATAAAAAAGAAATGTTTAGGTTGAACATCACGCAATTCAACTTGATTGCGGAAAGCACTTGGCTGTGAAATTGTCTCCCAAGGGAACTGGTGGCGCACTCCACACCTGGGTCACCTAGAAATAGCCCAGACAAAGTCCTGGAAAATGCCCTGTTTGTTTAGAAAATCCTGCTGGAGAAGGTGGACTAATTAGATGACCTAATAGGTCTCTTACTGCTTCCAACTTCTATAATTGTTTAAGCTTTATGCATGTTAAGTGCGTATCAAAACTCATAAAACAACTGAAATTGCTTGCCTTTTTAGTGCTGGTTTTGGCCAGTAGTCATCTCTGGAAAACAGCTGAGAACAGATTTCTCTGCCTCCAGGAACAATGGGGTTGTGTCACCGCTTAGTAAAATACCATTAATTTTATTCTGTCATCCAAAAAAAGGGTAGTCACTGTTTCCAAGTGCGTTTCCAAAACACCTGATAGTGCTTTCCAGTTAAAAACCAAATGCTGCAGGTCACCTGCCTGGTGGTGTGCATTGCCTGGGAAAGCGTGTTTAACTCTGCGCACCGGGCTGAGAGGTCTTTGCTGGTTTGTTGGTCTTTGTTTGACATTTGAGCTATCCTGATTCCTAGTTCTTGGGGTTTTTTTTCCCCACCGTCTCCATGGATCATAGTTTTGCTGGTGTGGAAGAGCCGTCAGAGTCCGTTGCAGGACAAAGGTTCAGGTATTTACGGCCGGCAGGTCGAAGGAGGGGATTCTGCCCCTCTGCTCCGCTCTGGTGAGACCCCACCTGCAGTACTGCGTCCAGCTCTGGGGTCCTCAGCACAGGGAAGACATGGACCTGTTGGAGTGGGTCCGGAGGAGGGACATGAAAATGATCAGAGGGCTGGAACACCTCTGCTATAAAGACAGGCTGAGAGAGTTGGGGTTGTTCAGCCTGGAGAAGACAAGGCTCCAGGGAGACCGTATTGCGGCCTTTCAGTACTTAAAGAGGGCTTATAAGAAAGGTGGGGATAAAATTTTTAGCAGGGCCTGTTGCAATAGGACAAGGGGTAATGGTTTTAAACTAAAAGAGGGTACATTCAGACTAGATATAAGGAAGAAATGTTTTATGATGACGGTGGTGAGGCACTGGCACAGGTTGCCCAGGGAGGTGGTAGATGCCCCATCCCTGGAACCGTTCAAGGTCAGGCTGGACGGGGCTCTGAGCAACCTGATCGAGTTGGAGATGTCCCTGCTCATTGCAGGGGGCTGGACTAGATGACCTTTAAAAGTCCCTTCCAACCCAACCCAAACCATTCTATGATTGTATGATCAGCTGTGCAAAATTGTCCCTCCAGCACACTCACGATATTTCTTTGAGGACAAGAAGTAGTTTTAGGGAAGCGTGCCTGACGGGTAGACCAGCTGCAGTTGTCTGTTCATAGCCAAGATACATCCCAGGCAGCAGAGCATCCCCAACACTGACCTCCATCCTGGTTATAACCAGAAGGGAGATAGTCTTCTGGCTACACGTTTCTTACTGCTTCTGTGTGTGTTGGCTGGGTGCAAGCGTGCTCTGTGTTTCATGAGTCAAGGGCACGGCTCATTTCTGATGGGCTGCTGGATGGCAATTTGGCTTGTATGGATTGACCCACCACCAAAGGTGAGATCCTCTTACGCCATTAACCGTGGTCTTTGTCCACCTGCTCCAGCAGCTGGGCTCTGCTCTCCCCTCTGTGCCCCCCTCCCGGTGTGGGACTCTGCTGTTCAGGCACCGCTCAAAGCAGTTGTGATGTGCCAAGTGTCTGAGGGAGGCACCTTATTTGCATAGATTTGAATAATGTCTACTTTATTGTGCCATTAAGCCTTCAATAAAAAGGAATTGCTTCTATAATTCAACAATGGGTTTATCAAAACACTCTAAATAAAATTCTCTGGCAGAGGCTGGTTTTAACCATCTGATGAAAGGTGTTACAAAGTTTGGAGATCTACGTATTTTATGTTGGGTTTTTTTAAGTGGGCCACTAAAAGCCACCTGTCAGACTGAAGCACAAGCATGTAGAATGACCTGATCTCTGGTTCCCAAGTTCATTTCAAACCTTCTTGCAGAGAAACAGCTCAGGTCTGCAAGAAGAACATTCAGAAACCATGCAGGAGGCAGATGTGCTGCCAAGGTGGGGAAGGAAAGGAGACATGAGCTCTTCCTGGGTCTCCCCACAAAAATTCAACTTGATGAAGCCAGCCAGCTTCTCCTTAGCTGATTTGCGCCTTGGTAGCACCTACATAGGTTGTGTCAGAACACAAGCAGGCTCACGGCAAGGTCAGCCACGGCTGAGATCCGCAATCAAGATAGCCATTAAGTTGCTGGTTGAATTACCCCTGTGTTCTCCTCCGTCTCTGCAGAATACGGTCCCTGGGCTCCACTGCTGGGTTACTCTATACCTCGCAGAGGGCACACTATGCCCTTCACTCCCGGCTGACCTCTTGCTTGCATCAAATTCAACATTCCCGTCACTCGGCGTGTGAGTCATTTCGTCAGGCTGTGCTTTGTTTCTTGGCCTGGCGAGCATACGCTTGGAGATGAGATGCGGTGTGAGTCACAGTTCAAAAAGCATGTGCCTGAACTGGTGCTGTCAAAAATAAATTTACAGGACTTGATTCTTTATGCTGTTTTTTGCTGTTATTAACTGCAGCTTGTGTCAGGAAAATGGCTGGGTTTGATGGACAGTAGACCATTTTTTCCCCTTTTCGATTTAAGATCGAGATTGGGTGCAGCAAGATGATCTTGTGCTTAATTCCTTCCAAATTAGCTTGCAACTGCCTGACAGATTTCAGATGCATCATTATAGAAAGTATACTTCCTTGCTTTACATGGTTAATAGAAACAAAGTTCCCCATGCGATGAAATATTAACATTTTTTTACTAACGCTCAGCTTTTCTGAGCAGGTTGACAAGGGAAGGAAGGAGGCTCAGAGGTACGTCCTGCGCCCTCAACTATCCGTGGTACATCAGATAGATTAAAAATTCACTGCAGCATGAGGGTCAGACTCATCCCCGTGAAGTAACACTGAATTTTAGGTATTGGTGTGGCCGGGGTCTGCTGTCACTCACTGGGGGACAGCACTGGCTGCCTGTTCAGGGCTCTTCCAGCACCAGTGTTGCCTGCGTAGGAGTTCTTCATGTTTCAGACTGGGATCAGGAGAGCAGAGAGGAGGAGGATGTGTGACCTTGAGGAACGAAATAAAAATCCCATGGAAAGGGAAAGATTGTGCCCAAAGGGACTCGTAATGAGAGTTTCTGCTGCACGCTCAGGGTTCATTAGTTGGAAAGGGCAGAGGAGGAGGAGAAAGGGTCCTGCTTGGGGCTGAGAGATGAGCTGAAATACCCTCAAGGTCCCTTCAGCTCTGTGACTGAGAGCTGTATAACGAAATTCTATTCCGTACCATTTTATGATGTGCAGGAGAATCGGGGTGGGTTTGATACCGTTACAGAGCCTGAAATGCCTCGCAGGTAACCCACGGTCCAGAGCAGCAGATGAGATGCGGAGAAGGACTGTTGGGAGAGCTGGAGAAGGGAGTGTTGGTGTTCAGAGAAGAAATTCAGAGCACTGCTCATTCAGATGAGCCAAACGAAGGCAGAGCTGTACAGTAGGGTGAAGCCCAGGGAGAGGGTTAAGTCATAGAAGAATGTCAGATGGATGAATAAATTCAGGTGGGAAAGAATTGAGGTTAGAAGAATGTTTCTGGTGTCAGAGGGGTGACATCCAGGAGCAGGGAGCCTCTGGAGAGGTCTCACAGAGGTGATGGCACAGGCTGAAAGTGTAACTACTTTTAAAGCGGAGCATTGCGCTTTTATGTGCAGTCACCTGCATTAGTGAAGGACTGGATTAGGTGACCGTGAGAAGTATTTTCCAGCCTCCTGTTTCTGCATATTGGCTGGAGGATGACAAGCGTGCTGCTGAGCATGCCCATGAGATTAAAAAGCATGTTAGAGTAGAGTTGCACTGAACAATTTATACTGGGGAAGGAACAGAGCTGCAGAAGCATTTTGGTTAGAATCATAGAATGGTTTGGGTCGGAAGGGATCTTTAAAGCTCATCTAGTCTAACCCCCGCCTGCGGTGAGCAGGGACATCTCCAACTCGATCAGGTTGCTCAGAGCCCCGTCCAGCCTGACCTTGAACGGTTCCAGGGATGGGGCATCTACCACCTCCCTGGGCAACCTGTGCCAGGGCTTCACCACCGTCATCGTAAAACATTTCTTCCTTATATCTATATATAGTCTGAATGTACCCTCTTTTAGTTTAAAACCATTACCCCTTGTCCTATCGCAACAGGCCCTACTAAAAAGTTTGTCCTCATCCTTCTCTTCCTCCCGCTACTTCTTCTCTGCTTGGTGTTTGCTTCTCTCTCTGCTCAGCGCTGAGGATGAGTGTGAGTGCTCGCTGTAAGACCCGAGCACCGTGCACCCATGAAGCTCTGGGATTCAGCAGGACTGTTTGATTAGCGGTGGAGGAAGTAAGGTACTCGGCACTCTCCAGAAGAAAATAAACTTTGTGCTCGGTGCGTGCTCCTATTCGTACTCCAGAAGTCCGTGGGCTGTATTTCTGCAGTTGCTTTCTCTGTGCTCTCTCCATTACCTCTGGTAATTGAGTCGCCTCTGGGATATAGCACCACAGTATGCTTGGTTGCTTTGTGGGAAAAGCATTATTTTGAGTTTGATCCCTTTGTTGGGGGTGGGGAGACGATGAAGAAATCTGCAGTCATAAACCAGGCAGACAGCAGCATACGTCGTTATAGCCTGTAGAATACGTATTTATCTACCTTGCACAGACTAACAAATTGTTGTTGCAATCATTACAGTAAATATGAGATATGAAAACAGTTTTAAGTTTCATTTTGCTTGCTGTCATCTCTTTTTTTTCTTTTTTATTGAGCAGCAGTAATTCAATAGCATTGTTTGACTCCTGTTTTTTTTCAGTGTCTTGCGTTGTATTGAGTTTCTGTTGAACATTTAAGTACAGAAGTACAATTTTATGCCTAATGGAAAAAGCAATAATTATTTCATTAATACCAGGGTAGAATTTATCCATGCTAAACAAGAAGTCAGAAAGCACTGAGCGTATCAGGTAAAGCACGGTTTCTCAGCTTTTCTTGCTTATGTGGAACAAAAGAAGGCACTCTCTTGTACCTGTACTCACAGGCGTAAACTTGCATCCTCATCTTACTGTTGTGCCATCCCACAACAATGCTGGTCGCGTGTAACTTGTGTGTAGGATCGGCGCCCGGCTCAGGTAAGAACATATTGAGTGTCTGGGCTGTGCTGCTGCATTTTTTCTTTCTAATGACATTGAAATTAGCTGTTGGTCATTCAAATAAAATCTTTACAAGAGTACAGTGGGAGGGTGATATTCAAAGACACCGAGGGTCAGCAAGGGATCCAGTCTCTGCTCCTCTAGGGCAGGAGAAAGCTGGCTGCCTATTATATCTTCATAATTATCAATTCACATTTTATCTGAAAACTGTATTTCACGTCCATGTTTGTAATGTAAGGGTGAAATACCTGTATTCAAAGTAAACAGGCTTCAGTAAAGCATGTTGAGCGTCTTAGGACACGACAGGTCACTGAAACCAGATGCAGAGCCAGGATCGCAAACCGGTCCTCTGCTCTACTGAATTCTCTGCTTTTCAGTTTAAAAAAAGACAATAAAATCCAGCAGGCTTTCTAAAGCACTTTCAGCTCCCAGAGCAACCAGCTCCCTAAGAACATAGTCCAGAGTGGTCTAGAAGACCACTCAGAATGGAACATGACCCCTTGGGAAAGAACAGAAATGAAAGATCTAACTGGGGGAACACAGTTAAAGCAAGCAGCAGTGAAATAGTGTGGTTTGGGGGTAAATGGTCTTTATCGTGTTAATGCTACAGTGCTGCAAAGGTGTTATGTGGAGTTAAACTCTGGAAATAGAAGTGGAACCACCAAATCGCAGTGGTCAGGCGTGCCGATATTTGTGATACGCTGCTGATGGGTTCGAAGGGAAAAAACGCTCGATCCTGTTGTTTAGTGTAAGCTGCTCCTTTATTACTGAATTCAGAGAGAAATACAAGCCTTGTGCAGTGCTTGACTTCTTAATAGCTAGATTTTTATTAAGTAAATGTGGTTTTTTGCGATGACTAGGGTTTTGATTGTTACTAACATTGGTTTTAGCTTTGCTAGCTACATGCTGGAAATTTGCCAAGTGCAGAAACATGGTTCGTGCCCTGAAGCTTGTACGATCTGAAAAAGGCGACGCTGGGGGAAGAGGGAGGGTGTAACACACCGTATAACATTTGTTTTCTCCTCTTCCTTCCCTCGCTGCAGACCGTACCAAAGCCAATAGCGCTGGAGCCCTGCTTTGGGAACAAAGCAGCCGTTCTCTCTGTATTCGTGAGGTTGCCTCGAGGACTTGGGGGTATACCACCACCAGGACAGTCAGGTGAGGAATATGGCTGTCTCCACTGGCTTGGTATTAACTCTGTGCTCCTTCCCCGGCCTTACAGAGTCACCTTCCAGTTTCAGACTTGATCGCATAGTAACTGCGGTATCCACACCGCAGCTGAGGGTGTGCTCGGGTTGTTTTAAGCTAGCTAGCTTGGGCCCTGCTAGCTTCCGACCTGAGGTTTGATTCAATTTCTTGGGTCGGATGATGGATGAGCATTTGATAATGTGGATTACTTTTAATTTTATGCCTGGGGAAAAAGGGGGATCTGGTACAGACAGGTCTGCAGTAGTTACTTGTGAATGTAACTTGTCTCCCAGCCTATTACTCTTCGTTCCCCGCTCCATTTGTAGAGAGACATCGAGTCCTTTCAGAGCATCCGTGCCCTCCTCTTAGCAGCTCTGGACAAAGACGTTTTCTCCATCCAGCTTAAGGTTTCCTTGTTCTCAGCCCCTTCTCACTTGAACCTGATGTCAGGGCACTGAGACATAATCTCCTGGGCAGTTTGTGATTTAACTGAGGTTTCTCCAGTGCCTGGTGATTAATAAAAGAGTATTACCTGGGTTTGAGATGGGCTTGTTTGGTTGTGAGCTGCGTTGAACTAAATCCCAGATGGCCAGCAGTGGTTTGTCTACGGATTTGCCGGGAGGAGGTTGCAGAGGTGATGGATGTCCGGGAAGTGCATTGAAAAGTCCATGCACGTGTGCTTTGAGTATTTATTCTAGCACATCTACTGGTGCAGAAAAAGACACCTCCCTTCAATATTATGGGTTTCACATCCATTAATACCCACACTTCTTATTTCCAGCTTTTTCTACTGCAGTTGCTTTCAATAAAACAGGCAGTATTTAAAAGCTTATTTCAGAATAGCCGCTAGAGTTTAATCTCTTAAGCCAAAATGCTTTTCTAGTTTGCTTTTTTTAAGAAGAACTCAAAAAATTATATTCATTTTGTGGCTTGGAGGGTTTTTCTCAGTGGTGGCGGAAGGATTTGTTTCTGTGACTATTTTTTTCCATGACTGTTTTGTTTTGTTGCCTCAGGTCTTGCAGTGGCCAGTGCACTGGTGGACATTTCACAACAGATGCCAATTGCCTACAAAGAGAAATCGGGTGCAATACGAAATCGGAAACAGCAGCCCCCTGCACAGCCAGGAACCTGTATTTGATGCATGGACATCAGAAACTGTATAGGGTTTTAAACAAAATGGAAAAGGAATACCTAGGAAGAGGAGGAGAAGGATTTCCAAGTTGTGTCACAAGAGACTAGAAGCACTCAGAAAAACACAACTTCCTTGAACCCAACTTTTTCCCTCATCTACGTGATAGTTGGCTTTGTTTGACAACTGCTCCACTTAAGTTTTACTGACACGTGGCTTCAGATTGCTCCTTTGTTTTCTTGAAGTTTAAAGTAAAATAATTTTATTGCAGGTCCAGTAACATCCGATCCCCGCCATTCATGGTCAGTGTAAATAGAACAGTAGTCCAATATGAATGACACTCAGGTTTATACATGGAAAGTGCTTTGTAGTTCATGTATTTATCAAACTGTACAAAAAGAAAAAGATGAAGTGTTTACAGGTGTCAGCTCTCAACACATAAACACTACTATTAATCTTCAAAGCATCTTCATCCTTTGTTTTCATTTAATATTAAATGTTTATTCCCTCATTATTTAAGTGGAACTCTCTTCCAGATACAGCATTTTTGTAGTCATCATGGTCCAGAACATCAGGAACGCCAAAGCTGGGATGGCTTAAAGGTTGATGTCACGTGTTGCTCAGACCACATGCAACACCTGGAGAAGTTGAATGTTGCTTTTGAAGGACTCGGTGTTTACATAGTCTTAACCTGCTTGGAGTACACCACACACAAGTGCCTAGACTTGAACAGATCTAGGAAGTGAGGAGACTGCTACACACATTTCTTTTTAACATAATTATATTCCTTTTAAATATATATATACACACACACCCACACACATATATATAGTCACCCAAGACAATCTGTGTTCTTTGTAATACTTCATGTGCAGTCAGGGGAAAATGGCATTTTCCTGACCAAAAAACTACTCAACCAGATGGGAAGTATCTGGAGGGAAAGTAGAGTTTCAGTATCTCATAAGAAAACTCCTGGTTTCACCAGCGCTTTTAACAGAAGCAGTTTGTGTTCCAGGTCAGATACGTTATATTTCTTCTGTTTTTTCTCTGCCCGTTTGGCCTCTTTCCTTCCCCCTTCCCTCCTGCCACTCTTCTGGATGAGAGCTGAGCTGTGCCGAGGCTCAGAGGCATCTCTCCTCAGCAGTAAGATTTGCTCCATCTCCTTACAGGGTGTAAAAAGCAACACTCTGGGTGCCAGATCATTTGAGGATGGAGTAAAAAAGATCTTTAAATAAAAAGCAAGGAGAGCAGCTTCGTTTGGCCACAGGTTTGAGTTCTACATGATCAGTTACTGATATTTCCCATTGGGGTTGAACTCTCTTAGGTGTTGAAGAAGGTTTCCCATTGTGCTTGAACTCTTTTAGACATTGAAGGAGGTGGCTGGTTGGTGAAAAAGAAGGGACTTGCAAATAGCAAAGAGAAGGTTTTGGGGGGATGTGTCAAACTGTCTCAAGTACTCTGACTAGTTGGAATTACGTTTTGAGGCTCAAGGTTGGACTTAACCCATCAAGTCTGCACATGCTGGTACCCAATGCCTCCCTCGCTTCTGGAACGTGGCGCGGTGCCGGGGCCACGCAAAGTTCTGATGTTGAAGCCGGTAGGAAGATGTTACTTGAAGGTGCCAAACGAGGCGTGTAATTGTTGCTCTAATCACAGTAAGTGCAGTTTCATTCTGGTCGCCGAGTTGCTGGTTTCTGATGAGTACATGTAGTATTTATGAAATGGAGAACTAACAATTTGAGGGTAGTGAAGGAAAGTGCTTTTGAGTCTTCTGGCCAGGTAGCGCCCATTCCAAAACGAAACCCAAGTAACTTCATCTTTTTTTGTGCACGTTTTGGTGATCGATCGATCACATATCGGCCACTCATTTTTGGTTTTGTTTTGGTTTTTTTTAACCATGTGTTTTAAAGAAGCTCTTCAGAGCGCGGTGGCATCGCAATAAAGACATGAATTGCTGTGCGTGTCTGGACAGCAGCGATGGGGGACAGCCTGCTGGTTTAAAGATAGTGGTGGATTATAATTCTGATTTAATGTGTCATTTAATAAGTACAACAGGACTGCAGAAAAAATATTGGGGGGAAAAAAATGCATTTTATATATATACGTACGTGTGTGTGTGTATATATATATCTATATCTATATAAAATGCATCCGTTTCTAAGCTAGAAGTTCACTGCCCTTTGGGGAGAAGAAATAGTGGGAGGGAAAGGGGTGAGCTTTCCCCTTTAGAATGAAGGGGTTTAGGCAATTTAAGTTTTAACTGATGCACAGAATACCTCAAACAGATTCATCTCCTGAAAATATTTTCTAACTTCCTATGTGTATAAGGCTAATCTGAACTAGAGAAGTAATACTGGACTCAAATCCCTTCCCTGTTATTACTTTACATGTTTTCAGTCTGATGCACATCCTCATGTTCAGAGATGTCGTCTTCTTGCTTCTCCAAACGCTTTTTTGGGGAGGAGAACTGCCAACCCAAATAGAGAAAGCTCTTGTGCTTAAGTCTCCATATTCAGGACAGCACTTAAGCAGGTGCTTAAAAGTTGTTCCTTAGGTTTTCCTGAACAGAAACAGCTTTCAGAACAATAGGCCTGGAGGAGTGACGTAGCTTTACGTTAACAGAAAGATGTAAATGTGGTTTGGTTCCCCCCCCTCCACCGGAGAGTTGGGTTATCTGGTCTCAAAAGCTTATGGTGGAGTGTGCCCAGAAGCGTAGCCACAAAGTGAGGTGTCAGATCTTGGAAAGATGAGCAAAAATGATCAAACTTTGAGGTTTAGCAGAACCAAAAAATGTAAATAGAGGAACAAGACATATATATAAATAAAATGAAACAGCTCCTTTAGGATGTAGCTCTGCTCTGCATCTTAGCTCCATACTGATGAGGGAAAAAGAGAACTCTCATACATATTTCTGCTGCAAACAGTTTCATCCCAACTTAAAGGTAAAACAGAGACGAAGGTGGGAATGGATGGGGGGAAGAAGAATTGCTGGTGGTTTATCACCAGGCCAATATCAAAAGTGAAGGATTTGTGGGTTTATTTCTTTTGGAGGTGAGGGGCAGCGGGGGGGGAGGAGCAACCTTATTTCATGGGAGAATCTGTAAATAAATGAAAAATAACACACCGATTTTGCACTTGTACATAAACTATACAGTAGCGTGCAGAACATTGAAAGATTTAAAGTGTATATAAACCAGAAAAATATTGAATGTATTTTTGATGCATTTTAAATGATGTATGAGTTTTGTCTTAATAACTTCTTCATATGATGAGTATTAGATAACTTTCCAGAGCTTTAAAGAAACATCAAATTATATTCGTGATATCTTGCAGTGTAAAGCAGGGAGGCATAACTTGACTTTTATGTATTCAAATGCATTTCACTTAAATGTATAAGCGCAGTAAAATAGGCTCTTCCATTTGAAAGGGGAAGAAAAACAACGCTTGAAGACAAGTAATAAACGTACTTAAAGTAGTCATTACTTGGAGGATTGAGTCAGCGGTTTAAGCCTCTACCATTAAGATTGTGCCAGTGATTTCCATTCAAAATCACTATTTTCAAGCGTTTATAACTGGCTGAAATTCAGCATTCAAGGTCTCAACCCTCAGAGCAATTTTCTTCTTTGAGAGTAGCCTTTAAAAAGAAAATGTTAAAAATCAGAAATGTTGTAGCCCTTTTATGCTAGAAAGCAAGAGTGCCATTGGATCTCCAAATAACAAACTTTTTTTTTTTGGTGCACCGTTTTCCATTCTTTTTAGCCCAGGATTTTCTCTGGACTGTTGTAGCATGAGTGACAGGAGACCCTGCCGCAGCATGGGTCAAGATGTCGGATACAAGAAGATTTATGGGACACGGTGTTTGAGTTATTGCCACTCTCCCTGGGCTTAAAACGCGCTGTATTGAAATTGCCAAAATAAAGCTATACACGATGGGGTAATGCCTGTGATTTGCATAAAGTCATAGCATATAATGTACCAAAATTTGATAGTGTGGTACCATAAAAGCAGGCCAGGCCCTGTTGGCAGATACACGCTTCTTAGGGGTAGCTTGTATACTAAATATCGCTCAGAAACATCATTTTCTCTGCAGTAAGCATTTACCAAAATGCATAGTCACGGGGTTTATAGTATGGCTTTAAAATGGCAGCTCAGCTTGCTTGGCCCTAAATAAGCTGAAATGAGCTTTTGATGGAATACCCTCACTCAAGAGGCTGAAATAAAACTTTAGGCTTTCCCCATAACCCGCTGAAAGTCCAGTGCCGCAAAGATGAGGCTGATTCTCCGTCCTTAACTGCTCCCGATGTTAGCAGCTGCTTTTTCTTTTCCGCGAGACCCTGAGTTAGGGACGGAGCATCAGCTCCCATCTCTGAACCTGTAAAACCCTTTTCCCTGCACACGGGGATTTGCCGGCACTGAGCTTGTGAGAAAGCAAAGAACGGACCCTACGTGCCAGGAGCGACTTCCAAACTCATCCGTCCAACTCACAGTAAGCTGCGGATGTCTCTTTTTTTTCCCCGTTTCCTTTTTATCTTCATTTGGGAATAATTTGGGAATACCATAGGGAAGGGGAGGGCGGGGGGTTGGGGTTTTTGGAGCCTCCGGAGCTAAGCTGCAAGAGCAGGTTGGGAGAGTTGTGCGTGTTTTAAATGGCAAGGTACCACTGGCAGATGCGCGCGGGAGCGTTCAGGGATGCGGGAGCAAAGGGAAGGGAGGGGTAAGTGTGCGTTTCTCATTTTCAGACGTGTTGTTGGCAATTCTAGTCAAATTCACGCTCTTTCTGTTGATAATCTGCTTAAATTAAATTAGTTTCCATTGCTAGGAATGCTATAATAATGTGTATGTGGTGGGTTTTTCTGCTTCTGCATCAGGGCAGGTTTTGTTCAGTTCATTATTTCGTTCTAACACTACACATGGACTATTTTTGTGCGTCTTCCAGGTACTGTAGTTCTTTACATATTTCCTCTACATTTATTATTGATTCCGCAAACCTCACCAGAAGAAAGAAGGAAAAAAAAAAAAATTGTGGAGGAGTGTAACATATGTCAGTCCATTTTTTTTTTTTTTTTTAAAAAAAAGCAAAAAGAAAATAAAAATAAGGGGTTTATATTACTCTGAAATTTGTGCACAATAAATATTCTTTACACTAAGGTCCTTGAATTAATTGTATTCTGGATTTTTTTTCTGTGTTCTGTAATTATTTACAATTCTTATCTGTGTTCAGACTTGAGCTTAGTTTGTTAATATGTATAATTTAGCATTTATTGCATTCGTATGTAAATATGAGCAAGTATTGTAAACTATTTCATTGCCGGGGGTTGTGGGTGTTATACATACACACATTTAGGACTGCAGTTTTTGGTATAATTTTTTGTATTGTAAAATAACAGCTAATTTAAAGCAGGAACGAGAAAATTACTGGGAGGTCTGTGCATTTTAAATACAAATGTGAAGTACATGTATATAAATAAAAGTAAATAATGCAAATCTTTCATCTGAAATAAAAAGTAGATGATCTGGTTAAATTGTTTTTCCCCTGCTTTTTCTTCTTCTTCCCCCCCCCCCCCCCACCTCCCCCTCCGCCTGCCGCACTGNCCCCCCCCCTTTCTTAAAATGGGGGGAAGAAATAACTCAAGATGCTTTTGAAGACTCCTGGCTGTGATGAGGGTGAGTTTCTACCACGACGGCGGTCGATCTCGAGGTGTTCGTGTTTCCGTGAGTAGGCCATGTCCGTCCTGTGCCAGGTACCGAATCTGGGAGGAGGAAAAAGAGGTAGCGTCCTCCGCCAAAGCACGGGGGTAGCTGCTGTGTCCGCACGCTGCCTTGCAATCCCCCAAACCCATCACCCTCACCTACGTCTTCCCTAAGGTGCCTGAGGGAAGCTCTGCTCCCTCCTTTTCTCCACGGCTGTCTCTGAAGGGTGGTGGAAGGGAGGAGCATCCTAAAGAGGGGTCAGAGTCCTCAGTGTAGAGAAAAAGGAGCTCGTCCTCTGTGCAGGTCATCTGGGATGGTCAGGGCTGGAGAGGGAAGTTATTTGCTCCAACCTCCTCAACGCTGGGGTCGTGAGTCCATGCTGTCATGATACAGCAGGTCTTCATTTGGTTCGGTGACTGTATTACTGCGCCAAAGCTCAGAGCTTCTGCATTCAGGGTTTAAATAAGCCCAACAGAAATAGAAAATCTCAGCCTCTTCCCTTCCTTACTGCTAATTTTTCCACTAAACCGCTCCTTCCTTTGAATCAGAAGAGAAAAACCTGACATCCTTGGAGACTGCATCATCCAAAGAGTTTTGCTAATAATTTTGCAACCTTATCAAATGTTGGTGCCAGCTGGTGTTTCAGATGCACGCAAAAGCTAGGAGAGCAAAGTCGGAGGTGACCTCTCCTCTTCCACCCCTTGGTGGATGCAGCACACCCGGCATCCAGAAACAGATTCCTGCCGAGACGCAATCCGTTGTTCTCCATTTATTTTTATGTCGCTCTTTAGCTTTGAAATTAAGCACTGCTGAGATGAAGCAGAGTTGAACCTGGCATTTATGAGCCATGAAGGTTTCGGTCATCGCCGTCTCCTAAGACACTTGTGCTACTTCATCCCGTGGCATTAAACTTGGATGCCAAAGCCCAATTCTCAGAAATTGCTGCCGAGCTGAGCGGAGCATGCCAGTCTGAAAGCACAGCGTGGTGTGTCCAGACTTGAAATGAAGTGGGCAGGGGGTAGTGGTTCGAAAGCTAGTTTAAGCTCATTTTGGACAGCAGGATAAAACGTAGAGGCATGGGGCCATATTTATCCCTGCTCTGATTTTTCTTCTTGTGTTGTAGCAAAGAAAAGAGGTTTCCAGGGAAGGAATGGAAGAGAGCGTGGAGGCTCTCCAAGGCTCTGCATACATCCAGGACAACGTTCTTCGCTGTCACCTATAGTTAGTGAACGCCGTTGGGTAAGGAGCCAGAGAGGTGTTTGCCATGCAGCTTTTCCTTCCACAAGACTTAAGTATCAATCATCTACAGAAAGAGGCGAGGTAATTTTAAGTCTTTTCACAGAGCATTCAATTTAACTGAACTGCCCTACAGAAAGCCTGGACTAGAGGCTGGGGGGTGTTTGTCCTTACCCAAACAAAAGGTGGGGTTTGGGGCAACTTCTGGATGGGTTACTGTTGTGGTTTCAGGTCAGCTCAGCCGGTAACAAAGCACCACGAAGCCGCTCGCTCACCCCCCACCCCCGCCCCTGGCCACGTTGGGATGAGGAGAAAATCCAAAGGCAGGCTCGTGGGTCGAGACAAGGACTGGGAGGGATCACTCCCCACTTATGGTCACGGGCAAAAGACAGGCTCAACTTGGGGAAGAAACAAAATCCATTTAATTTACTACAAATCAAAACAAAAACAAAACACAAGGGTATTAGGAAGAGAAACTAAACATCAGAACACCTCCCCCCACCCCGCCCACCTTCCCAGCTCGACTCCA
>VYZV01015832.1:1068-78508 GCA_013401275.1 Pandion haliaetus | reverse complement strand
GAGGCGGGTCCGACATTTGGGCACGTGGGTCCGACATTTTGGGGCGGCGAATTCTTCCAGCAACTTCTTAAAGGGGCCGCCTCTGCAGGCCCCCCTCCCCTGCCACCAAGGAAAACCGCACCACACAAACCCATAACAGTTACACATCACTGGTTGGTAGTAAAATCATCTATGGGTATGGTGAAAACACCAACGTTTGCTTTTTTTTCACCGTTAATGGGAAGAGAGGAGAAAAGAGAGCTGTACAAATGAGCCACAGCTCCATAGCTAACTCAGCCTACCTTTTGGGAAAAAAAACAATTTGCAGAGGTTCTTGTGTTTCTCCTTGGGGTTTTTGGTTTCTGAACTCATTAAGTAGCAAGTAAGCAGGGGAGGGAATGACAAAATGAAAACTCGGAGACATATTCAAAGGTATAAGATAAAGTAGGGGGGGGATATCTTTTAATAAGATGACTGATGGGACCTGCTGAGGAGTTTACTGGCTGGTGGTGCTTCAGGCCCCAGCTATCGCCATCAGTTAGAGGTGGGCTGAGCTCCCAGTGTCCCCCATTGCAGGGGTGGCCGGGAACAGCGACACTTCCCTGAACTGTGTCTGCAACACTGATAGCCCCAACACCCTCGGTCACACGATTCCGGGACACCAGTCATCACTCTTGGCCAACACCGAGGTCAGGTCCATGAGGTCCTTGGAGGGCTGTTTTCTCCTCGGTGACTCCAGCAACTCGGTGACAAGCTCTGCACTAGGGATGTCTTGGGGGAATTAAGATCTGCCCCAAAACAAAAGAGCAAGATCCGCCATTGAGATTCACGATCAGACCCTTCCTTTCCCCTCTGCTTCTCTGTGTTCCTGGGTCCCCACTCAGACCTTCTCGTGCATCTCCCAGAAGCCACATCTGCAGGGAACTAAGCCAAAAGACACTGCCAAAAGTGCTTCTGGCCACTCTGGCTCTAACAGGGAGGATAACGACCTGCTCTTCTTTATCGCCCTGCTGCTGGCGAGAAGCCCGGGCTGCAGCTCTACATGCACACAGCCTGCAGGACCAGGGCTGTTTCTGATCTCACCCCAACAGTGGCGACCAGTGATGCCACGGGAGGATGGGATTTAATCCCTCCTGCTCCTCGTGCTGACCCCTGAATTTAGTTTGGAAGCAGAGGTTTAAGCAGGGAGGTCTGGATTGTGACAGCTGATCACTAAGCAGTGTTGTGATGGGGAATTAAAGCAGAGCATGGAGGTAACTCTGGTGTCTGCGTTTCGCCATCCATCCCACCGGTGGCTCGATGACTGTTCTATCAGGTCTGCTTTCCAGTCTGCAGCCACAATGTGCCTCTGACAGTGTGACTGGCAGTAATTCCACTGACACATTCCCTGGGATCCCTGCTCCCACCAGAAATCATTTCCACTTCTCCTTAGGAAAAAAAAAAAAAGAAGGAAAAAAAAAAAGAAAAAAAGAAAGGCTTTGAACATTTTTTATGTCAGAGCTAATTCTGCAGCGCTTCCCTTTGGCTAACATCCGCCGTTTCCACACTCGGCGCAGAAAGACAACATTTTAATAACCGAGGCGAGATGCATCCACCCCTACCAGCACATTAGCACCGTTTGCATGGAGATAACGGATGGTAAATTGTTGTTTCTGCTTTAAATGTCCCCTCGCAGCGGTTGCACATCAGCTGCAGGATTTTGCTTGTGCTGCGTCTGCAGTCGCAGCACAACAGGGATCGTTGGTCCCCATCGGCTCCTGCCTGCCGGTCTCTCCTCCGAGCCAGAGATGCCCAGGCTCTTCTCTGCCCTGGGGGCTCCAGAGGTTGTAGGACTTTTTCTCTGGGAATTGGGGAAAATCACTTCACCTGCTCTTGCTTCAGCATTTGTCCCTGTCTGATGTCCCTGGTTGGAGGAGGGAGCGGGGCTCAGTTTTGTTGAGGGTATATACAGCCAGTGCCCCCCAAAACCATACCCAGTCCCAGAGATGTGATAGAAGTGGGGATCCGGCAAAGCCCCCTCTAGCTGTTAGTGGTGCTCCTGCTCCAAAATCTCTTCACCCTAAACTTAGGGTGATTTCCAGGCTTGCTTGAAGCAAGTTGCTATGACCCAGAGCAAGGGTGTCCTAACCAGCCCCGCGCATCACCCAGTATCAATCAAAGCAGCACGTGCTGTTCCATCTAGAGTCCTGTGGTCTCCTTCACAAGAAAAGGTTTAGTGGGCATGGTGGTGTTGGCTTGGCGGTTGGACTCGATGATCTTAAAGGTCTTTTCCAGTCTAAACGACTCTATGATTCAATGCCAGGTCCCCACTGACACTGGCCCTGGTGGCTCTGGTGATTGTCCCCCTGCCCCCAGACCAGCCCCACCAGATTTTCAGGTGCTGACCTTGGTTGAGTGACTGCCTGCCAAGAAGTTGGGAAAATGCATCAAACCTGCAATGTCTTTACGGCATATTTCAGGTTCAACTAGCTGGAACTTTCCCAGGAAATTTTCTTTGGGTCCACAAAACCCCAGCCACCAAAATGGCCCACATGTTGTGTGGGAGGAAATGGCTCTGACAAGAGTCCCACATCTGGCCCAAAGTCCCAGGCTTTGCTCCCCCTCTGCATCCTCAGCTCCTTCATGCACGCATGAAGACAAACACGATTTTCGGGAAGCAAAGGTGCAACGTTTCTGGGTTCAACCTTGAACTCACTTGGTGTTTAGGAACCGACTTGAATTTCACGTGGTATTTTTGTATGAATTTTATATATATTTGTTTTCCAGATTTTTTTTTTCACCCAAAATTGGCAAGAAAACATTCAATTTGCCTCTAATCAATTTCCCTGTGATTTCTTTTTTTTTTTTTTTTTCAAGTTGCCAAAAATAACTCACAGATGTTTGTGGCATGAACAGAAGTCTCCCTGGCTGGCATGAACCGCTACCCTCCCTCCTCCTCCAACTCCCCTCCTCCTGTGCCCTGCGGGAGGGTGCAGTACCAGCCACCCCCGGTTATTTCGACCCACCTGGGTTATGCGGTGGCATCGCAGCATCAGTGGCTCCACGTGCCACTAATTGCAGGTGCAATTATTCCCATCCTTGCTACATCTTGCAATGCCTCCCTCCTCCTGTGCTGGCACCAGCTTTGAGCTAAATCTTCCCCAAATTAGGCCCAAAGCTTTGCACGTGTCACCCCCGCATGCAGCACAAGCAGCCCCAGGACTCGCGTGGGTCCGTGTCCCCTTCCTGGGTGGCACTGATGTCTCTCCATCTCAGCAGAGTTGGTTTTTCACCTGCTACCCCTCCTTGCTGGTAGGCAGCAGATCAGAGCGGGGTTTCCAGCCAAGCACAGGGCATCTGAGCCCCACCACTTTGCCAACCCTCCCAAAATTCCACACCCCCCCCCATTTCTTCCAGCTGCCCTTACAGCATGGGACCGGTGAGCTGGACATGCGGACACAGACAGCCTGGCATCGCAGACGGGAGCAAGGGGGTCAGGAAAATGCATGTGTGCTTTATTCATGGATATGTTTGAATATTGATGTGTACAGAAGAGATAAGCGCAGGTTATACCCCAGTAGTATAGGCAGACATCAACCATCCTGCCCTACGTGCACGCACACAACCTTTAGCATCACCCTGCTACCTATGGGGTTATTGCTCCAGTCCCGGCTTCCCCGCCATGGTGTCTCCTTCCCTGCTCACGCTCTTGCTTTGATGACGATGTGGTATTTGTACATACACAATAATTCACGGGTGGTCGGGACTGCCAAACCACTGGGAACGGTGCTAAGCAGCCGAAAAAATAGAGTTCAGTGGCTACAGAAAGTTTGGCTGGTTCTTTTTTCTTTTTTTTTCTTTTTTCCATGACTCTTCTTTGTGCTTATGAAAGTCCCCAGGTATGAAGTAATTCCAAAACAAATTGTCTCCCTTTCTCTCTCTTGGCTCGGTCAGTCCTTTGCCTTTACAAGCAGCTGCTATGACTTCAGTGGTTAGTCAAGAGGCTTAACAATGAAGATCCGTGGTTCACTTCACAGAGTTCAACAGAGATGAAATTTCATTTAAAAACTTTACTGACTTCTCACAAGGGAAAAGAAATGGCCTGTGCACGCATGTGTTTGTGGGTGGGGAGGAATGGAATCGGGTTTTCTTCCTCCAAAAGGACTGCTCAAAAGCCATCCTTTTTTGCAAAGTTTGATTCGTGAACAGGCTTGGAGGGAGAATTGACATATTAAATATTGGCAGAAAGGATTAAATGATCAGGAAAAAGTCACGCAGATTTGGGGATTATTATTTTTTTTTTAATTCTGTGTAATATGACCACCCATCCCTACACCCTGGCTCTCTCCTGCTGGGCGAGGGGCTCCTTGCTCTGTGCCTTACCCACTTCATTTCGAAGCATCCCCAGACCGCGGGGAATCCCCAGGAGCACAGACCTGGCATGGGACAGTGCTTGAAAGATGCTGTAGCCAAATTCACAGCACAGGACAAAGGCTGAGGACAGGGAGTGCGTTTTCAGACCTGCAACCTCAACTCCGCAGATGCTTTTGAGGTCCCTCAGTCAAGGGCATGAGGAGGCAACCCCTCTAGCAGACACCCATTTACATTAACACACTGCAGTTTTCGCAGGGATCCCGGCAGACCGTTGCCGTGGGTTTTGAGCTTCTCATGCAATGCCTCTGTGATATTATCCATGGTAGTTGGCTGTCACCTTCCACAGCCTCGGGGCACTTTTGGCTGTTGGTCTGCCATCCTTCCAAAACTGAGGACTTGAGAAGACACCACAATGGGAATTGAGGGGCTCGTTGGCCTGTGATGCTTAGCGACAACTAACAACCTAAGCAAGATATAAATCCAGGGGAGATGATGATGTGTCTCACTGAATTTGTTAAAAATCCTTTAAGATAAATCTGCCAGAAAGTGTAAACAGACCATTGGTCCTGCTGTGGGATGTGGTAATGGACTAGGGAACCTCTGGAGGTCTCCTCCTCCTCCCTCAGTCCCCTCTAGCCTATGAGTAGGAGTCTCCACATCTATTTTTCACAGCATACCCGTCCTAAGGGAGAGCTGAAGCGGGATTCCCAGTCATCCTGACCACCTAGAAAAAGTCTATCTCTGTCGGCTGTCGGTCAGGGAAGGAAACGGCAAAGTGGCATTTTGACATCACCACCAGTGAGTGATAAGAGACACAGGAGTGGAGCCCCGAGAGACTGCAGGAGTGGGTACTCCTGAAAAGCAGCTGACACTTGCATACCCATCCTATGCAGAGATTCAGCCTGTGCAAGATTAAAGGCTGGTGGAGACAGGCTTGCTGAGGCCAGATGTGTAGAAGAGCAGGGCATGACTACAGGACTTGAAAGGAAAGCAGCAGAAGAAGGCAATTCACAGCATGACCTCATGATGTTGAGGTAGTTCCTTGCCTTTGAAGGGCTGAGCATCAGGGTTTAATCCCTTTTCTCACCTGTGGCTCAGAGAAGAGAAGTTTTGAGGAGTTGCAGCTAGTAGTTGTGTCACTTGGTGCACGGATGGTTCCATGCTCTCTCAGAGGACATCAGCGGCCTGGATAAAGGGGAGATGTTCACAGCAACGGCACTCTGAAGGGAGGTAAGAGACTTTCCTGCCTGTAGCACTACCTCCCTGCCTGCTTTTCTGATCTGGGTGAGCCTATTGGCAGTGAAGATCTCACATGCAAGTTTTGGTTCAGGGTGTGACCTGACATCCTGCATGCAAGACTTGGATCTTGGCATGTTCCTTTGCACCGGCCTGGGTTGGGACAACCAGGTGCTAAAGCCCTGAGGACCTCAAGGAGCAGAACTTTGGATAGGATGCAGCCAGGAGGATTTCTGTGCATGTCTTGCACATCTACAGGTGTTCAACTGAAAACAAGAGTGGTTTCACATTGGATTAAAACACAAGAAAGTTGCTGCAGTTTCTCAGAAAAATCTGAAGCAATAAACAATGGAAGATGTTCTGCAGGGAGTGGGAATAAGAAGTGCTGGACTTTGCTGCATCAGGTGCTGCCAAGCCTTTCTATGGTTCCCAACACTGAGGAGCTAATGATGCTCCTTGGAGGAGCACAAACCAAGGAATAAATGGGCTGTTGCAAAGCCCAGGCCTAAATACTCAGGGAGAATCTGGAGCTATTCCTGTGCCTCCTGTGGTGGCCGACCGGGGTAAGCATTTATCTTGGGAAACCTTCTCACCCTTCCTTACCATCTTCTTTCTTGACTTGATGTAGCGAGGGGTTCAGCCACCCCAGGAAGGCACTGCCAGTCCTCAGCTCACCTCCTCGAGGGAAGACACCCAAATGCTTAGGTAGCCCAAGGTCATGCATCTGCCTCTCTGTGCCCTGAGAGACCAGAGAGATGTTTGTCCTCACCCTCCAACTGGGCTCTGATTGCAGCCCAGTTGAATGGGGTCACTTCACCAGCCTTTGCTTAAATGACCTCTTGGCTGAGTAAATAGGACTTGGCAGGAGGCAATGTCCTTCACGTGCTAACCTGGACACAAGTGATTGCCTCTGCCAGCTCTTCAGGGGGGATACCATAGCAATTCACTCTACCATGACATGATTCATGACTTGACCTTTCCACAAATTGGCTGGATATTTATGTCCCCAGGGTAGTATCTAGCAAACCTTTTCTATCCTATCTCTTCCTAGGAAAACTAATGAAATCCCCTGATTGAAGACCCTCTGCCTCTCTGCGAGACCAGCAGATGCACAGGTAGCACGTGAGAATGGGTTGCGTTAGGCTTACATCGAGTCCTGCCTGCGGGCTCACACATTCATCCCTCATGGAGAAAGGTTAGCTTGGAGTGGGATAACATTGGCCTCTGGTCGTTTGGATGTGACAAAAAAATACCTACCCCAAACACTTCACAGGACCAGTGAATAGAGATGCTAGGGTTGGGTCACAAAGCAAGGCAGCTGTAAACAAAACGCAACACACGTGTTTCTTCCTGAACACCATCAATACATGACATATGTTTCTCTAAAAAGGAGGGCCCAAGGGGTGAGTGACAGCTTGGAGATGCATGCTGTTTGCTTTACAAGCGGGTGGATAATCCCCACCAGCCAGTTCGTAGCGTGGTTACTTGTTCCACCCCAGAGGTGCTTCAGGATCCTCTCCAGCGAACTAAACCAACCACCTTCTCACCAGTGCTCTGGTTTCTTCAGTCTGACCCTTCAGGTCCTGAGCAGCCCTGGAGACAGTCTGAACTCCTCATTGCTTGATGTGTCCTGTCAAGAGGTCCCCCAACATGAGTGAGGGCTTCAGGAAACCTGACAGCTCATCCATCAAAAGTCTTTCACCTCTTGGCTGGGGCAGGCAAAAGCATTTCCTTTGCAGCTCTCATTTCTTGGCTCAGCTCTCTCCTTCACCTTTTCCAAGGGAATTGTCCATGGCTCCGACCCCATCCGCAGAGAGCTGGAGAGACAACAACCAAGCTGTGGGGTGGAAAGGTGGCCAGGACCAAGAATGAGCTGGTTGTCGACAATGCTGATTGTAAAAAATCAAATTAATTGGCAGATGGATGAGGAGGAGGAAGGGGTGCCCACACGCTCACCTCTCCTTCCCATCNCCCCCCAAAGTTACTGGTCTGGTTGTTTTGTAAAGAAACCAACACAAAGAGAGTCTCTGCCTGGCGTGTGCCCGCCCTGCTTCACATCACGAAGAGGCTTAGCACAGCAAGAGCGGGGAGAAGCCACATCTGCAGCGGAGAGGCTGCCCAGCGGGAGGGAGCCGCTGGGCTGGAGGTCCCTGATGACAGATGAGTGGAGCCCCGCAGGAGCCTCTCCTCTCCAGCCGCCTGCAAGAGAAAGGAGACAGCATGGGGTGAGCGGTGTGGTTGTTCCCCACCTTGGTTCTTCTGAGGATTTAGGGCTTAGGGACTGTGCAGCTTTCTTATGCATGCGCCTGTGCAGAGGGAGGCAGGGCTAGTCTCAACAGTCCAGTTCTAGTCCCGAGGTCAGCTCAGCTCTGTTGGAGATGGCGGTGAAGGTGGTGGTAGCCCCGTGGCGTACAGCAGGGTCACCTCGTGGGCACAGCACTGGCTGTGCATCCCACAGGTTTGGACACTGGTTGGAGGTGTCTTTGTGCGGGGTGTGTGCCTGGATGCCCACTCTGGTCAATGGAGATCCATGCTTATGGAGTAGCTTGACCTGGTGAGCCCTTCAGGTGGAGATGTCCCCTGGGTGTTGAATACATCTCCATGGGGCTGGGAGACGTTTCACCAAGAAGCAGCTGGGAGCCAGGTGGCTTACTCCAAAATACAGTGCATGTGTTTACGTGACTGACTCCCACCCTAGGTGCCTACCCCCTGCAGACAAACTGCACCCTTCTCCTTTTACAGTGCATTGTCATCTGTGGCTGAAAATCTGCTTTGCTAGAGACCTCTATTTGCATTAGTTGATAACTGACCTAATTTAGAGCTAAGGCTTGGCACTGCTATGAAGGTGGGAAGCAGCTGGACTAATCGGTCCGTCATAGATTTCCTTCTCAGGTCTAGGGACACCAACTTCATTAAACGTTGACAGGATCTGGATTTGAAGTTGAGTCCGAAGTCAAGACCCAACTGCCTGGTTTCTCCTGCCATGTCAGCAAGGACCATGCTCCAGTTGCACTGGCACCCCAGCAGAGGGATGTGCTGCTGTCACGTGGAGGCTGGCGGTGCAGCAGGGCCATCCCTTACTGCAGTTGCTTTCTCCAGCTTCCCACGTGCTGCTGACAGTTGGCTATCTGGGCTGGACTGTCAGTGATGAGAGAGGTTCACAGTTTCCTCCATCACTTCCAGGGTAAAGTTCTCAGTGCAAGGTCTGGACCTCAGGCCACTACTTGGATTGCACTAAGGCCTGAAGAGCACCAGCTGGAAGCAAATCCTCCAAATCCCCTGGGTGTAAAGTTTATGGCCTGATAAAAGTATGCCTGTGCTGTGCCTGGCCACCAATGCCCTGAAAAGCAGTGAGGGAAGCTGAGGCAACATTTCTGTACCTCCCACCTGCTGCTCTGTGGAAACAGAGTGGAGGGAGGTGAATCGGATGTTTTCCCAGCAAAAGAAACAGGGAAGGGGTTTAAAAAAGCCCATGTGTGGAAGCTCTCTGAAGGTATCGGCTAGGCCAGTGCAAAGCCCACGGTCAGTCCTTGGAGTCTAGTTAAGTGACAGCTTCTGTTACCTGAGTGTTCAGCAAATCAAGGTCACTGTCAATTATTCAATAGTAAAATAATTCAATCTGAAAATTACTCTGGTGGGTGGCAAATCAAGGCCATTGCTTTTTATTTAAAAATAAAATATTTAATGCCTACTGCTGCCATCATCAGTAAATTAATCTGTTATTTGTTTTAAAATAATTTCAATTTGATATTATTTTGATACTAACAATTTGCTGATGACTAGAACCTTTCATCTGAAATTTTCCAGTGCTTAGCAAATCTTAGTCAGTTAAGCCTCTACGTTACGACCTCCAGGATCCTCATCTAACAGGGGAGGAACGTGTGTCCCAGTCAGCTGAAATGCTCTTCTGAAGCTGTGCGGCTGCCTTGCAGGAGGGTAAGGAGCCAAACCAGTGGTCCTGGCTCCCCTTCTACACTCCCACAGATTTTCCAGTACTTCTAAAAAAAAAAAACAAACGTATCTCTCTGTAGCATCCATGAAAGAAAAGAGAAGGTGACCAGCAGGCAGGAGTTCAGAGTCAGGGATAGAAGAATGTGGCCCTGTGCTTGATGTTGGGGAATATGTCAGGGCATGAAGAAGAGGGTGAATCAGGAACTCCAAGAGGTGGAGGAGAGGTTGGATGTCTGCACGTAGCTGAACCGACACAGCTGGAAGAGGGAGCTGAGGTGAGGAGAGCTGGAGGGCATGGAGGAGGTATAGACACAGCCAAGCATCTCTTAGGGCCAGGTCAGCCCTCTCCTACCTTGGTGGGCTGGAGGTGCTCGAAGATGTTCTCTCTGAGGGTCACCACGGCTCTGTTGGCATTTCGCTCCTGCTTGTACATCTGTGTGGTGGGGGGGATGGATGGGGCCACAGCTGCATTCAGGTAGGTCCCATTGCCAAAGGCCAGAATGGCATTTTCTTTGTGTGGCAAAGACATGAGGAAAAGTGGTGTCAGGGCAATGTTTCCAAGGGAAATCACACGCATCCCTTCTCCAGCCTCCTTTGACTGCATCACCCAAACGCATGCCCGAGGGTCTTCACAGCCCCTTTGTTGAAAGCACAGGGAGCTGGACACCTACAGACTCTTGAGGATCAGGGCATCTTCATGCCCTCATTCACAAGAAGCCTCACCAGCTTGCGGGCGATGCTGCAGGAGCAGCAATGAGCCGGGCGATACTTACGGAGACAGATATTGTCGGTGAAGAGATGCAGAAAGCTCTCACACTCTTCCTGCCTGTTGCCGCTGGCATTGCATGTGCACCATGGAGCTATGCTGGAAGTTGAGTTGTCAATGTAGTTGGGTGTGATGGGGCTGCCTGCCAGGAAGGATGGAGACGTGTTACCGCAAGGCTGGTACTTCAAGAAGGGACAACGATTTCCCTCCTTGCTGCTCTCTTGGGTTGCTCTGCTTGCTGAGCCCCTCTGTGACAGCAGCATGAGAAAAACCTTCAAGTGCCGGTGTCACAGCTGTGTTTTGCTGCCAGGGAGGAGAAGAGGGGCAGTCGCAACCCTTTTGTTCACCCCACCACCAACAAAGCCTTCGGTCAATTAAAACATGCTATCGGTCCAAGGAATGGGGAGCTCCTGGGAACTCAGATTCCCTAATAACATTCAAAAACTGTATGTGAGTGTGCTTCACGCTGTTGCTGAAAAAGCCAAACTCAATCTCCAGAATGGTCAGAGACAACAAACGAAGGATGAAACCAGAATGAAATCTTGACCCAAAAAGCTGTCAATCTATCTCATCTGTCAGGATAGACTAAGTTCAATGGCCATTGGCTCTACTCTTTGGACTCTGTATGTGCTTGTGCTAACTGCTGCCAGCTGGGTCTCTGCAGCATCTGAAAACCCAATTTGGCATCCTCTGAAGTCAGCAAGATGGCAGTGGAAAGCTCATTCCCAGTGGCATCACTGGTGATGGCATCAGGGAACCCCTGACAGAGCAGATGCCCTGGGACGACCCATCTACTTCCACCCGAGAGAGAAGCTGGGATCTTGCAGCAGCCCATGGTGCATGTTTTTTCTCCCTCCACTGCAGCTATCCTAAAGTTACCCCATGCTAATGGCTTAGGCTCCTTTTTCCAGTCACTGCAGAGCGAAAGCCCAGCATCTCCCTGAGATCCTAGTCTCAGCTCTCCACCTGACTGTCCTCATAGCTTTTAGCTGGCCAGAGTACGAGGAGATGTTTCCCACCCAGAGGAGATATTTCCCACCCAGAGAGTGGGAGAGAGACCAGCCGAAGGACGCAGCCTCTTACCTATGATCCCTGTATACGCCAGCAGACAGGCAGCGTAGCTGTCCCTCTGGCAGCCGCTCGCAGCCTGCAGGGATGGCTGGCAGTTAAACTGGAACTCTGCGTAGCGTGACCTGATGGAGCGAGAGCGCAAAATGGGACGTATTAGCACAGATATTCAGGGCAGAAAGGGACATGATAGCACACTGGTGGTGTTTATGGAAGGGAACACATTTGCAAAATCCTTTGCTGCTGTAGGTGTTGCTAAATCAGTTGGAATGAATGTCATTTTATACTCTCCTGGTGCCCCCAACAAACCCAGAAGTGGATTTTATTCCTTTGAGATGAGACATGAATAGATGCTCTGGTTAATGTTTTACAGCTTCCTCTGGGACTGCAAGAAAAGTCCAATCTTGGAAGAAATATTTGTTTTCTGATGTGTGAAGCTGGCTTTCGAGGGAAGAGCTGTTGTAGACAGCAAGGGAATTCATTCTGTATTGCCATTATCTGACTCAGGTAATAACTTCCCCTAGAGACCTAAGCCTTCATTTGGGGGCTGATTTGCTGGAAGAGGGAATCACTGTGGTCCAGTTCCTCTCTCTTCAAAGGTTATGCTCTAAATGTAATGAGGTCAACTTCAGCTTGAGGGAAATGCCCAAAGGCTCAGATATGAAATTCTCAAACCATCACCAGGGCTGCTGCCACGTCCTCTGCTGCAGGCAGCCATTCTCGGGAGAAGGTTGGACTCCTGGAGCCTGTGGAGCTAGAGGTGTATGACATACAGCTCTGACCACAGGCCACTGTGCCTCGGTTTTCACACTGTCTCGGTCAAAGCACCAAGCCACTTAGCACAAAGCAGCTTTGAGTCACACACTGGGCTTGTTGGGACTGTCTGGGCCATGCAGGAAAGTTGGTGCAGCGTTCAGACAGCTTGCCAGATTTCTTCTGGCATGGGGCTCCCCGGCTAGGTTGGTCGGATAAACTCTAAATCATGCTGCCAACCAGATATTTGCCACCTAGTTCTTTAAGGATGAGTCATAGGCATCTAATGGTGTTTGGACATTGTAGGAGATCTAAGACATCCACATGGGGCTTTCAGGTAGGGCGTAGGACCTACTGGACATTCAGATCCAGCTAAACAGGCACCCTGGGACCAGGTAAGAAGGCATCTCATGCGACATTTGAGCTGCTTAGGAAATTCAAGCAAGCACTAACAATGCCGCCACTTGAAGACAGGCCCCTTTAGATGACATCCTGCAGTGTCTGGACTGTGAACTGGGTACCTCAAATGTTTACTCTGCCTGGGCAATCTCAGAAAAATGTGAGCATGTTACTCCTCCCAGACAGCCTCTCTCTTCCAGACATTTTGTTGGTGCTCCTGGTCAGTGTCAGCACTCCGACTTGCACTTTCCCATCCACTTCTCTCCTTCTCCCTAGCCTTCTCCTTTTTTTTTTCCCTCTTCTTTTTTCCCATGTTTGCCCCATGCCATCCCCTTTCTCCTGTGCAAAGCACAGGCAAACTCTTCTTGCCCAATTTCTTGTGGCATTGTTTAGCGGAGGGAGGTACTGATTGCAGGTTTTGCATTATTCATGTTTGTAGAGCCCACCCCTGCAAGCTGGGAAATTCAAGGGGTTACAGCCATGGAGAAGCTGCAAGAGGACTAAGCAGTGCAGGCAGGGTTAGCCCTGGAGTATTTTACTCAATTTCTTTAAAGTGCTATGATTTGTTCCTGGCCCTGCTCGTGGTTTCTGCACTGCTAGCTTTGACCGGGTCACACGTCAACCCCTTGCTCCCACCATGTCTCTAGAGGAGGTTTTATATTATATATTCAGAGACCAAGGAACCAGATAATTAACAGCTGTGCTGCTTGCAGGAAACGGTTTCCAGCCTCCTGGGAAGCACCACTCTCCCCTTTGAACCTCTTCTTCCCTGCTGGGCCCGCTTGTCTTGTTAGGGAGAGGGCAGTACCCCTCCATTTCAGATTCCCTGGGTAGCCGGGCGAAATCTGAGCAAGAGCTGGTGTGGCTCAAGGGCTTTGCATCTTTCAGAGTCAGCTTCAGATGGATAGCTCAGTCGTTCTCCTTCATCCATGTTTCTGGGGTGGAGAGGGGTGAGGGTATTAGTGCCAGTCCATCCTTCCAAGAGGATGCTGCTGCTCTCACCTCCCTTTGTGAAAAGACATAATTTTTTAATTGTAATTTAAAGATGATGTGCTGACAGGGGGTGGCTGCTGGAAGTCCAGCTCAGGAAGTCCCAAAGCCCACAGTAATTAGAGACTGGGACAATACAGGGAGGTGTGTCCTACACTTGCTCTTGTGCTCTTCTCCAGGTGTCTGCTCGTGGCCACAGCTGCCCATAGGACACTGGGCTGCGACCACCACGTTTGGTGCAGTACGGTTGCTGTTATGGTCTTACATCTCTTACTGACAGATGGGCTCCACGCCTGACAGCTGTATGCGGATTAACCTTCTGGAATATCAAAGACTTTTTGAGAAATAGAGGGGTGAAAATAGTGCAGCTGAGGGAAAGACACTTAAGCAGTATGCCAGTGAGTGTGCACATTGGGATGGGTCTGTGCGTGCATAGGGCTTAAATGGAAGCAGAGGAGAAAACCACCCTGGCCACATACTGTGTGGTAGACTGGAGTGACAGCTGTGACTCTGAGACTCCTATTGCAATCGCTAGAACATTCAGCCTTGCAGCAGAAGGGTATATTTTTTATACATATGATTAATTTTGCTAATAAAATAAGAAAGCCATGGGTTTAAGGTATCTACAGGTGCTCGTGACTGTTGGGATAGCTTGGGTGCTCCCGTAGGATGCTTGGGCTATGGAAGCTAGACAGACAGTGAAGAGACAGATTGGTGAAAGTAGCAGCAAGCACCCCACCCCACACCCCTGCTTAGCTTGCACCTTCCTGAAACTATTTCCATAGCAGGTCTTTCTTTAACACCAAAACCCATAGCAAAGGTCTAAAAAAATTGAAGCACAAACTTCTCACATCTTCTGTCTGTTAATGCCTCCTGTATAGAATATGAGCCAAGGACAGAGGTCATGGGAAGGAGCCACTCAGGCAATGGCCTGTGTCGGTGGGTTGTGGTGGGATGGGTGCCTCCGGACAGGATCCTTCAGGTGGGTTCATTGGCTCTAGTCACTGGACTGTCACTGGTGGATGAAGCCCTGGCTTGTCCAAGTGACAGCTCTCCATGTCGGCCACCCCGGTGTGTGAACGTTACCTGCAGACGTAGTTTTCCCGGCAGGAGTCCAGAGGCGCCAGGCAGTTGGGCTTCTCCTTGGACTCATAGGAGCAGGCAGGAACGATGGTCTGCCGCCGGCGTTCGGCACAGGCTGTGTCATCGCAGGGGCAGAAGAGCAGCTCGTGGGTGTACTCGGGTGGCACGCGGTCGAAGAACTTGCGCAGAGCCTTGTGGCACTTGGAGCGGTTGCAGGTGTCGGCCCGGGCCAGGCGCCGGATGCAGAAGGAGACGTACTCCGTCCGCAGCCGCTGGCACATCTCATCCACGTTGCAGGCTTTGGCAGCGTCCAGACACCGGTTCACTTGGGTCACCTCGTTCTCAGACCCTGTGGGGTGGTGGGAGATGGTGATGGCGTTTTGCACTGACCTCCCCGCCAGCAGCACCACCCTATGCTGAGACCTTCACGCCCATCCTGCTCCCATCCATGGCCACCTTGGTAAGACCACCACCTGCCCGGGAAGGCAGTGGCCAGGGTGAAGGTCACATTTGCTCTCTGTGTCCTGGCAGGACCAAATCCCCTTTCCCGACTCTCTTTTCCCAAGAGGTGCCATGGCCACACAACAAACTTCACACTTCAGAGCCTGCTCTGCCAAGATCCTACATTTAATAAAATGAAGTTTTGCTCTACCCTGGGCATCTCATATAGCTTTACCAAGATGAATTAACCAACTTGAGGCCTGGGAAGACAGCAGTCATTAGAAAGTGCATCTATTTATGGCCGTGACTGAACCCACCAGGGTGATGGGATCTCTTCTAATGGACCTTCTTTTTCCCAAAATGTTCAAGATCAAGCACCAAGTCGGTGGCAAAGCTGGACCTCCTGATACATGGGTGGTCTGTGCTAATCCTTGCACCTCAGACCCTCTACCCTGTGCAATGAGTTTCCTCAGGCCTCCGGAGAGTCAAGTCTGGCTTTGGCAGCAGCAGCATTATGTTCATCCCAGGACCTGCTCAGCTAACTGAGAGCTCTCTGGGTCTTAAAGCCCCAAAACAGTGCGCTGGCTTCCCCCATCCAGACCAGTCCTGCCCAGTATGCCCACATCCTAAGCAGTGACAGTGCCTTCAGGGGATGGGGCTCAGAGCTATCGTCCAACCTGATGCCCCTGGGACCTTGATGGTGCCTGCATGTGAGCACATGCAGGTCTCTTCCCTTTGCAAGGTCACCCCTTTGCTGGCTTCAGCAAAATCGCTCTGTATTTCCATCTTCTTAAACAAGAGGGGAAAGAAAGTCTCAGATTAGCAGTCTGGGTGGGAGAACAGTGGTGTGCTCTGGGGATGCAGCGAAGGTGGAGGAAAATTTGCAGCGAGGGGAACAATCAGGAAAATAAAGCAAAAACTGTGATGATGGATGAGAAACACACTGTCTTCGGTAGGCAAATAGGGGTCTCGCGAGTTTATATGCCAACGAACTCCTCTTGCAAATGTGGGGCATAGGTAAGAGGGAAAGGTATTTGTATAACACTGGGTTTAGGGCTCCTTCAAAGATGGATGGGGCTCTGTTTTATAGAGCGGGGAAATGCTACAGCATCCCTGGCAGGAGTCGGTTGAGACATTAGGCTCTGTCTGATTGGACGGATAAGATGAGGGTCCTCGAAGCGTGAGAGAGAAAATGAATTTGAAGCCATTTTTCACCTCTCTGAATTAAGCCCATGACCTGAAGCACACTAGAAGGACTTTCTCCCCAGCAGAGAAGGATTTTTTCACAGAGGAAAAAAAAATCCCCAGAATGATAAATTTCCAATGCAGAGTCAAGCCCTATCTTTGGCCGGGAGTTAAAACTAGCCAGTCACTGCTGACAAGTGTTAAAACATTGACAGTCTCTCTGGGCAATTCAGAACTGGCTGCCCTCCTTCATTTTCACTGACATTATCAGATGCTCCTTCTCCGAGCATTTATTTTTCCCTTCCTGTTGTCCCCGCTGCTTACAGTGAGCTGGAAGTCAAATTCCAAGTTTTGTGCTTATTTTATGATGGGTGAAACTTTTGCTTGGTGTGTTCCCACCGCATAGGTACTTCCCTTTAAAAATGCCCAGAGATAATATTGTTAGAGCAGCGGTTTACGCTGGGGAGCTGTCAGCAAACATGAAGGAAACAGTTACTTGGAAGAGTTTCATTACCCATTCAGCTAATGAATCACAGGGAACACGCTAGCTTTTCTCCTCTTCCCACGCAACAACAGAGGATGTGCTTTTTTAAATCGCCACTACAATTAGAGTGGAGGGATATAATTCTGTTCGTACAGTTTTAATAGTGGCCATATATTGCTTATGTAAAATTGGGTTAAAAATACCTGTTGCTCTGCCTTGGCACACGGTCATGGGGATGTCTTATGTTTCAACAAGTTCTTGGGAGGTTGGGTTTTTTTTTTTTTGGCGGATTTGAAGGTGGGTGCTTTGGCAATGCTGACCATTTGGTCCTGGGCACTGGACAGGCACAGGGTGGCAGGTCATAAGTTGTGTTATAGAAGGTGTTGATGAGTATAAATAAGGGAAAAAAGGTTAAACCAAGAAACTCCCCATCGCTAGATGGATGCTGAGTCCTTCAGTACATATCTCTGCTGCTCTGGGCCCATTTGCTTTGCTGCCCAGCCAGTTTCAGTCTGCTTTAAAAACCCGACAATGCGTTAACCATGCATAAAAATCCCCATCCCGAGATTATGCCGTGCTCTGAAGAGCCCTGTAGGACTTTCAGCAAAAGGGGAAAAACTCTAGTAAAGGTGGCCATGACCCGGCAAACAGCTTTGTGCGTGCTTCACTTCCCATGCTCAAATCAGTCAAGTGGAGTCAACAAGAAGAGGTGAGGTGTGAGGTCAGGGAGCACCCCCCTTCCTCTCACTGCTCAGATTGTCAAGGGCTGATGGGTTAATTTGGTCCTGGACATTTTCCCCTAAGTGCCTCGCCATCGCGGGGACTGCAGACGTCCATCGGCTGCAGGGACTTGCTGCTCCTTACTAGCTCGGGTGCACTCCAGCTGTGGATGCCACCCCAGAGTCAGGTGCACATTTGGGAAGAGCTGCAACAGGATTGCTGTTTTGGCACATCTACCAGAGGCACACGAGGAGTACATTACCTGCTCCCAGACAGGTAGTTTGGTAACAATAATCACTGTCGGTAAAGCTTCCCCATGGCTGTGGTGCATAAGCAGGGTCAAACGCTGGTTGTGGTGGCAGCTGTGACATTGGTGATGGATGGCTTAATAGCTACCGCACTGACCTTTTAACTGCTGTGCCCTCTCGAGAGGGTTAAAAGGTGTCGGGCAGCTTTGCTCACATTATTAAACGGTTTACATGATGCAGAGCAGAACACAGGTCTGAGTCCTGAGGTTGCCCTCAGGGCATGGGGTTAAAGACTGTGGCTGGGATCAACCGGCATGTTGGGTTATTGACCTTTTTGCCTGCAGAGTTTGACCCTGTGACTGATGTGGGCGTACATTCTCATACCTAACGATACCCAAGCAGCCCCTGCTCGGCAGGGTGTCTGCACGGCCCAGGTCATCCACCTGCTATGGAGAATCAGCCCACCTGTGATGGCTCTTTGGAAGAGGCTTTCCTGCTATGTCCCTCAGTCCCAGCCCTTCACAGTATGGACATGAAAAAGCCAAAGAACAAAAATCACAAGTGTTTTTTCCTAGGATATGTTCTTCTGCCAACAGTTTAGCCCAGGAATCATAAGCAGCTCTTTGGAAAAATGATTGCAAGACCTCCCCGATGCTTTGTGAAGAGACCACAAAGGACTGCCTTGTCCATAGCACTCCATCCCATGGCCAGTTGTCCCCTGTTTGAACCAGTCAGTGTAAAAGCATCTTCCCACCCACCTACCTGCAGTGATGGATGCCAGCCGGACGTAGTCAAAGCCTCTGATGAACGGCTCGTAAGGGGAACTCTCCAGTACATTCATGCCTGGGTTGAAAAGAGAAGTTAGTGAGAAGGCAGCTGAGGTTCCTGAGGGATGTCCGAGACGTATGAGGTTCAACAGATGCAGTGCAGGTTTGCTTGGCAGGTCCAGGGGGACGTGTGCTCTAAAGGCCATAAGTAAATGGATACTCAGAGTCACAGGAACTGATGTGTGGCCGTATCCTTAGAGAAGGGAATAGGATGTAACTGGCTTTTAAAAGTATATCACAGTTTTGGAGTAGGACAGCCTCTCAGGGAACTGTTGAGTCGCAATCCTCTATAGCTCAAGACTTGACAGGGAGTGCCACTGATGACACCAGGCATGATGTAGCACAGGCTCTTGCTCATGGGCAGAGTTCAAACCACCAGCTCCCTATATACATGGAGTTTCCATCACCATTCTTGCTATTTTATATATGTCCCTCCCTGGGTCAATGGTCCTCACTTGCTTCCAGGACACAGCCTGGACTGTGCACAGGGCTCTGTGTGTAGCAACACACACGCCTGAATATTTATTAACACCTCTCCCCTTCTCCTTGCCAACAGCCCTTTCTTACTTGGCGCAGAGCTAATGACCCACAGCTCCCGCAGAAACTTCCCCTCTTCATTTTTAAGTTGCTGGGAAGCTAATTTTATTCAATTGGTGCTTCCCTTTCATCCGCTCAATGGTCTGTAATGCCCCGTCATCCTGATGGATACCACAGAATATTATTGAAGCAAACAGCTCAGTATCATTTATTTTTTTTATTAGACGTTTAGATGGATATGGACAGCAGCAGCAGATGTACTGGCTGGGATAAAAGGACTATCAAACCTCATGCTCCGGGCATATGCTGATCACCAGCTGCGGTCAGGAAGAAATGGCTCCCAGGGTACACAGCCCTGTGCAATTACCACAGGTGCATTACAAGGCAGCTTTACACCTTCATTGAAATATCTTGCATCGTTACTGACTGGAGAGGGGCCCATTTGTATGTTCCAGCATAGCAGTTTTACGTCCTGATGATATAGCACCTTATCAGAGAATTGTTATCAGGTTGTCATCATGTTATTGTGTCTCCAAATGGGAAGGTGCCTAAACACAGGCGCGCTCAAGAGAAGCTGAGTAAATAGTATGCTTTGTAAATTCCCTGAGCACACACTTCCACAATTGATTTTATAAGAGGGCTTCTAGGAAGCTTTTTACAGCCTCCTGGGTATGTACGACTGAGAGACAAAGCTCTACACGGAGCATGTGGATTGGCTTCCTTTCTCAGTCAATTAAACGTGTTTAAGGACTCTGAAACATGTCACTCTTATGAAATATATTTCCCTGGGGAAATTAAGGCAAGGAAATCAAAGGTTAGGGAGTGTGAAGCTGCATTGCAAGTGAACTCAGTGCTTGAAAAAATGTGGGGCTCAGAACATGAGCAGAGGAGAAGTAGGGCAGAGTCTTGGCAGTCTCTGAGAACAGCCCTGTCACAATCATCCCCAGGATGGAGGTCCCAAGCCACTTGGCAGGAAGCCTATCCAACCCAGCTATCCAGCACCCATCTCCTACTCTGCATCTGGAGACCCACACCTGGCCCCTGTCTGCTCCCAGCACTCCCTGCCATCCCCTCACTGGTCTTCCAGCAGTGGTGCAGGAGCTGGTAGTCCTCCTAACACCACTGTCCTGCACAGCCATGTCGCAGATGAACGTGTCCAAAGCTTCACGCCACGAAGGTCCGCAGGGAAGGAGTTGCAACGCAGCCTGTTAAGATGAATGGAGAGGCTGGATTGCTACCTCTTCCCCAGGCTTCACTTCAATGCCAACAAATTCACCTGGCACATAATTACGGCAAAGATTGGATCCTGGAGGGTGCTGAGGTCTCCTATTTCCCCAGTCGGTTCATAGCACCATGCTCTGCACCCTGCAAGCTGTGGCACCTGAAAGCTTTCTGGGAACTTGATCAAGCAGTTCCCATTCCGGCAAGCCTGTGCATTATAGTCTCCATCCTCTTTGTTTTGCTTGGCCTTTTGGCCTGTGTTATCACCCCTGCACCTTTCCTTTCAGCTTTCAGCCAGCAGTGTTTTATTAATCTATTTTGCAGCCCATGGCTGGAAGGTTCTGTTTTATTCCCCTTTTTAATTTTCATGGTGCATAAAATACTCACCAGCCTGACAAGGAAGAGTTATTGTCACTGAGGTGCACTTTTATGATGACTCTTAAAAAACGTCAAAATCCAAACTTACTAAATACTGGCTCTGGGAACACTTTAAATTCCAACTTGATGTCACCAGTCCCAAAACCTTCACTAACCCAAAGACACTAGTGCATTTGAGAGCCTCCAAAAGAGTGATTTTTTTTTTAAGTTCATGCTGGTTTTTCCTCAATGCCCATGCTTTTTATAGTGTTTCTGTAAAATCCATGGCTTTCATGGTCTTGGCTAGCATACTTAGATGCAAAACATATCATGCATTTCCCCAGCAAAAGGCCTCAAGGTATACTGGGAACATCATAAGAAAGAGGCCAGGTTAAAAAAAAGGAAGGAGGTGTCTCAGGTTTTCAAGATTGCTTTCCCCAAAATGTCATTACTTTGGGAGTCAGTAGGTTTTGAGAGAGAATGGGATACTACAGGGGTGACCGTTTTTGCAGCCACTTTGGTGCTGGGGAGCTCTGTAGAAAGTCCCAGCAGTAATTCCCTTTTAGGGCAATCATCAGAAATGAGTACTCTGCTCGACTGACCTTCCATCAACGTGTGGTGGATGCTCCAGTAGACACTCAAGCAGTGCTTCTCCTTTTTCATGCCTCGCTTGCACTTGCAGCCATATAGCTGGCTGGAGAGCAGGGCCGTCACGGTGCTCCGGCACTGGTTCTTGGCATCAGGGCCCAGCTTGTTGGCTCCATTGCCTGCAATGCATTGCCGGAGGGTCCTGAATTTGGCGCTGCAGACGGGGTCATTGGTACAGGACTCACCTGCTTGAAGGCAGTCCCTGCTAGAGCTGACAGCTTCTGCCATACCTTCTGCAAGAAAACCGGAGAAGTGGTGTGAGGGTGATGAAGCAAGCCCAGGTGGGAAATTAATTTTTGTCTCCCATGAGCTGGACCAGGCTGGGTTGTCCATCTTCACGTGCAGAGATGGAAATCTCTCTTATTACCACCCACTCTACAAGGAATGACCCTGCTTCTGAAGTCTTAAGTGGGCAGATCCCTTGCCAACAGGTCAACTGAAGTGTTTAAATGCCCAGGCTTGCCACTACTACTCATGGATTGCCCCCATGATGGGGAACACTGGCTGCTTGAGTGTGCTGCAGCACTGCTCAGCAGTGTCGCAGAGGAACAGGAGTGGGTGAAGGAAGTTGAAGGGATGTTAAGGAGACAAGACACAACCTGAGATTTGACACCTCATCCCAACACTCTCTCTCCCATGTTGCTGGGACACCAGCAGCAGTGAGATGCATGTGGCATCAAGCTGAGGAGCCAGAAGGAGAGGTCACGTCTCTCCTAGAGACCAGGTTCTTCCTGATTTCAGAGAGTGACCCATGGGATCATCCTGGAAGGATTATATGTGGCAGAGACTTGACCAGTTCCTGGTGCTTGCTTTTTACTTCTTAGAGCACAAAAAGCTCTCCAAGCCCTTTTCTCCCACAGTTCTTTATCTCATTTCTCCCATCTGATGTTAAGAGCAGACCAATGCTATGGAGACCCCAGCCTCACTTCCTTGCATATGACTTAACTCTGTGTACACCTCCCTGAAGCTATGAATTGCTCTGTGTGGGGTGTTTTGACGTGGAGTCAGCCCACATGGGTCCCAGGAGTTGGCCCTTGTTCACTGCCACCACCTCCCCAGGACTCTCATCATTTTGTCTTGGCTTTTTCCAAGCTTCTGTAATTCTCCTGAGTTACTTGTAAAAATACCAAAAGTGCTCTGTTCCCCATGCTGAAAGAATAGAGGATAGCATAGGAGGAAGATATTATTGCTACGTGTACACCAATAAATTAAACATGGTCAGCGGGGCTCTGTGGTGATGTGCCCCCATGGCCTGGAGCAGACCATTTCCATGCTATTAAATGCTCCTCCTTTCTAAAACAGGCTGGCCACATCCAGAGTGACTGCTTGCTCCAAGGCTCACGGCTTCATTGCCTCACCCTGACAATGTCAGGGCCAGAGGCTCAGCCATGCTCTGCGGGACATGGCGGCACCCAGGTGATGGAGAGGAGATGTGGTCAGGACAAGACGAATCACACTCTTTCCAGTTGGTGTGATGCTCTGGAGCACGTTGACATAGGTCAGGCATGGCTGCACCATGGCTTGGGGGAGTGATGAAGAGGGAAACCTGGTTTATGGAAGGGAAGAATCAGCCCCTGTACCTATGATGTAATTTCGGATCTTGCTGTACTACAAAAACAGAAACTGCTGTCGTGACCTTGAAGGAGGATTTCTCGAATACTTCCCAAAGGAACTCCTTGTCCCTAACATGTCTTCCCTTTGGCTAGGAACCAGAAGGGTAAAGGACACCTTACCCTTCATGGGGTAGATAAGGTGGGGGGCACCTTCTGGTTTCTGAGCCTCTCCAGGCTCTGCTCTTGGTGAATCCCAACTCAGACAATTTTAGAAAATCCCCTCTCCTGATTTCCATCTCTGAGGGCTTCATGAGTTCTCCCCTCTCCAAGAGTCTATTGATCTCTCCATAAAGTCCCTTTTCCCTCCTTCCACCTGTTAGCTCTCCTGTCCTGAATTTCTGCACCTGCCTCTGCTGCATTCCCAGTTCAGTGCTTGAGCCCAGTATATTCATTTCTCTTCCCTCAGCAGTCACAGCATGTTTGCTAAGAAGAAGCTGCTTCTGTTGCTCTTGATTAGAGTAGAAGGTAGCAGCTGGAGTTCAGATATTTCAATTATGTTTATTACAAACTTTGGGTGAACCCACCAGGAGGTTTCCTCCTGAAATATCCCAGTGGCATCTCAAATGCAAAACCTTTCATCAAACTCCAGACTATTTAGAAGTGCCTCATGGCCAACGTCAAGCTTTCAGTTATATCAAATCTCACAACACCTCAAATTTGACTTCTCCTTCCCCTGATTCATTCATAGACCTGGTTTATTTAGCACTCAAGGCTTGTTTGGATCTGCCAAATGTGGAGAGAGAAATTATTTCCAACACGCAGGAAACTCTGCCTTGGGCTGTCATATCTTGAAGAACTCCGAACACAAGGAACCAGTTTCCTTGAAATATCATTTGGTCTGCAATTTCACTGAGATCCATAAAATGAGGCAGAGCTGCTCATAGTCTCTGCTTTCAGACATCACTGAATTTTTCCATGCACATATCTAAGCAGAATCCATAGGGGAAAAAAAAAAAGTGCATGACTTATTTTGCCCTGGCTGCCGCCAATGGATCTCCTCTGGTCGAGGATAAAGCATGGCAGGTTTTATTCTAGAAGAGATTACTTTGTCAGTGTCATGTCATCTGCTAGAAAAGTAGGTTAAAATAGAAATTATGACCCTCCTTTCCCCTCTCCGCTACATGAATTGCAGGAGATACTCCCCAGGATGGTTATAAACACAGCCAGCCTGTAAAAGCTGTAAAACACTTTGGGATCCCACTTTAAATAAATCAAACAGATTGACCATTTGAGAAATTTTCCTGCAAAATTTTAAGTAAATATATCCTCAAGCTGAGACTTGCTTCATAGAACAAAGGCCAGGGGTGAATATTTACAGCCCAAGCCCAAAGCATAAAACATCCTCATTCAGACTTTATGACAGAGGTGCTTGAAGCAACTTGAAGTGGAGCGTCGCGAATGACCCGTTCCATAATCATGTCCCTTAAAAACCAAATCATTCAGGGGCTTTTATTGTTAGCATTGTCTTTGCAACTGAGACAACATAACACCACATTTTTCCTCCTCACACTACCCCTGAGAGAGTAATTTTATGCAACATTAAGAAAGTGCCTCTTAGGGGAAAAAAATAAATAAATCTCTGTGACTTATAAAATAGATGGTGCTTCCTAATAGGCAGGGGCAAAAGCAAAATCAGGTCTTCCTTCCCAAAGATGGAGTGGCCTTTCTGGTTTTGCCTTCAAAAATAGCATCTTGCAGACTCTCCGCCACAGGATTTTCCTCCGTCTCTGTCCCCGGCTGACCAGGGGGCTCGGGATATGCACCGGGTTGTGCACGGCTTGGGATTTCCAAGCCTCTGCTTTTCTAATAGCAGACCTTCCAGATCCCTCTGCTCTCTTTAAAAGGCAATTTGTCTGGATTTTTATTCCTCGCTTGCTGCTAATTTCACGCTGTTTACGGTGGGCAGATGGAGTAATGAGTTTATTTTCACATCCTGTTTGTAGCTATGCACCACATCTGTTTCTGCTCTCGCTTACCTCAGTGACACTTACATAAAGTTACTCCTAATGTGCAGGAGTAAGAGCAGAATCTGGCTCTTCCCATTGCCTTAACAGACCCTCAGTTCTTCTTATACAGGTATCTCAAAGTGCATTTTGTTGAACAACGAGGTCTGACTCTCCTCCAGGGAGACCATTTCCTTCACCAAGGAAATGCAGCTGTGCCTGGGGTACAGAAGTGTGAAGGTGACCCCATGGGGTCTGAAAACGGTGAACAAAATACCTGGAGAGCACCAACACGAGGCCCTGCCACTCTGCATTTCTGAGCCAACCAACACTTGGGCTTCAGATGTTTTAGGAGGAACCGCACTGTTTCTCATGGTGCTGCTCAACCTGGGGCTTTGGGATACATCCCCCTTCCCTCCAGTTTTATATGTATTGGGTGTGAATCCTTTTACCTCCCTGATTCACGCGTGGTCCTAGGGAGTGATGAAACTGTTACTATTTCCATGACAAGCTGTTGACTCCAGAACATTTGGTGTTTTCTTTTACAATATTTGCTGCTGCGAGGAGAATAACTACCCAAAATCTCCAACAAAGCAACAGGAGTGGTTTATTACCCCTTTAGGTTAGTTGGACATCTTTTACACAATTCTTCCTAAGCCAGGCCTTCCAAATCTTGCACAATGAGTACAAGTATGATGTAGAAGGCTCCTGCCTCTCACTCCCCTCGTGCTCAGGCTGGATCTCCTGCGTTCACGCATTCTCCATGCTGTGGGATCCCTTCTGCTCTGCCACCTCCTGTGCCTGCTGCACTTCAGAGGTCTTCTGCTGACCAGACATATCACGTGCAACATGTCATGGGGAGAGGCTGTCCCTGTACAAGCCTTGTTTTGCCTGCAAATGTGGATGGCTCTCTTCATGCCAGGGTCAGTCTTCCAGCCATGTAAATGGCAGGGAGAGGACACTGCAAAGTGTTCTTGCATCATGTGCTGATGTGACAGACACCTGCACAACCGGGGTCTAAACCTGAGGTAAGGACGAGACCATCCCTCTGTGTTCAGCTGGGAGAAATGGCCATCATTGGGCAATCCTAATCGGCTGCATCAAATTAAATCTGTAGGACAGATGTTGGTGCTTGCTAATAGGCAACTGCCTGATATCCAGAAATTTTTAACTTACCCAGAGCTGTCAGAAATCAGTTGCTACACACAGTTGTCCTGGAGTGAAAAATGATGGGAAAGAGAGTCTGGAAGAAATATTCCTAGTATTTCCCAAATATTCACAAACCAATAGTGATGCATGAATGGAGCCAGGTAGCTAATGCAGGCAGTCACTGCTAAACCTTGTTTAGACTATGTTTTCACATCATGATTTTAGAGCCAAGTGCTCAGGATCACCTAAGGAACAAGCCCTTGTACAGAGCTCAGACTTCATTTCCCATTTACTGTTGAAGTAGCTGCAGAGTGTGCAGAGTTGCCCCAGTAAACACCTCTGCGATACCAATGGTCCTTCCCCCAAACCTGCTTGAGAACATCCCTCCCAGGAGATCCCACAAGCCTTGTCCAGCGCTCATAGCTGTCATCTGGATGTCATAGTGCCCAGCAATCCCCTTCAGGATGCTGTTTTCCAGGCAAGGGAAAGTTTCCTTCCCTTCTGTCTGTCTTGCCCTGAGCTTAGTGCACACTCAGTCCTCCAACACCATGAGCACTTTGAGGGCTGGCTCACTGTTTGCTGGATTAGATCAGAGCAGCTCACACGAAGAGGATGACACCATTCATTGCTAACAGCCCTCTGTGAACTTAGACGGTTTTACAAACATGACACACATAATGAAATCCCACAGTGCAAACTGATCTTTTGCTAGTGATTCTTCCCAGTCAGCACTGAGGGGGGTGGAATTTGCTGAGAACAGCTCAGGAATGTTATGCCTGAGGATGTCAAAGCAGTACTGGACAGTTCAGGCCAACAACATGCTGCGTGTCTCGAGCAGTCATTAAAAATGTACTGCCTGACTCTTTGTACCTACAGCTCTGACCTTTCTTCCCTTACTTTCAGGTTATAAGCAATCTTTTTGTCTGTATTTGCTCGGTGCCTTCAAGCAGGACTTTAGAGGCACTGGGGAAATACAAATAAATACAATAACATTCACTGTTTCCTTCTTCTCCAATATAATAATGTAGAAGATAATTCACTCATTATACAGAATCAAACCAAAAGAAACCACATTCCTCTGATCTGTCTTCCTGCTTATCATAGACTAATACATGACACCTAGATACCTTCAGAGAAGCCTGAAAACTTGAGAAGTCCTGTAGGTCAAGACCCCTGCAGTGGCAGGAATTTTATTAAGCAAGCCATCCCAGCTGTCCTTTGGCATGATGGATCTGCACAAGTCAGATGATGAACAAACGTTTTTCATGGGCTATTCTCTGCCCTTTGAGGACTTACAATGCAAAGTGAGAGTGAAATGTGATGGCCACAAGTGTTAAATGAAAGCCGAAGAGAGTTCAGTGAGTTGGGTTTTAGACATTTGCTGAGATGAACTCAAAAAATCCCCAATTTGTCTTTGACAGCCCTTCTCATCTGTAGCTCTCTTAGCCATTTGGCAAGGAGGCAAGTGTCACTCTGACTTTGATGAAGCCTGAAAAGATGAAGCCATTTATTTGTTCCCCACCAGATCAATGACTAGAACCTGGCTAGAAAAAAAAAAATATCATGGGCTGGGGCATTAGTTGTTGGATTATGTCTGCAGACTTTCAAGTTGGAAAAAAATACAGAGCCTTCTGGGTGTCTGCGGTCTGGTGAAGTTACATCATGCCTCCATTACCCTTAAGGAGAAAAAAATTCTTCATGAAAACTCTCATGATAACTTGGTGTGAAGTCTCCCTAGACATCATTACTCTCCTACACTAACACATCCTTTTTGACAAGGCTTCAGCATTTGTTTTCTAAAAATGCCTCTGGAATGCCCCATCCTGCTGGACTGACGCAGCCAGACTAACCATCGAATCAGCTATAAAAAATATTCTTATGAAAGGAAGATGCAAATCAGACCATCACACTCAGTGCATGACCTGGTTGCAAATAGTTGTGTACCTATTCCAAATAAGATTAATCCATCTGACTAGAAAGAAGACTTAAAATTTTTGAGCCTCCATGAAGCCTCAGACTGGGTACACGCTATTCTGAAATGTGTACCCTGAAACCCATATCATACAACAAGATACAAGTTTTGCCAGTGAACATGATCCATGTCACATTCATTGCTTGCCAAAATTTGGGGACACCAAATTGGGGGACACTGATATATTGGTGGACTTCAGTCCCTGATTTCTGGTGTAACAAAGGTGCTTCCCCCATCCCAGTAATACCGCCAACAGGAGACAGTGGTTACTGGGGCTTGTGATCACTACGATCTTAACACAGGTGCCTAAAAATAAACATCCCATCCTGTGGGATAACTGAGGGTCTCTGGATATCAGCTCCTTGTCTGTGAAGATAAGAGTACATCTACCAGAAAGCTGTAAGGACAACTGTATTAAAGACTGTGAGGTCTCAAGGGCTAGAGGAGATCTCTAAATACTTAAAGTAAATACATATAAGACCACAAGTTCCACCTGAGTTTGACTTTAAAATGTCCCAGCCACGTGGCAGAGACATAGAGATTCTCTGCTGAGGCACAGCAAAGCAAATTTAGACCCAAGACTCCTTTTTAGGTCTAGCTCTGGCTTGGTGTGCTCAATCATGCTACCTTGTCTTCTTTCCCCTTTCTGACCTCTCATGTTCCTCATCCAGAGGTCTCCTTATGTGCTGGGCAGGGCTCAGACATACCACCATTCCCCCAAAAGAGGATGGTGAGCAAGAGCTTTGATTGTGTGACTTCCTGTGGCTTCACGACTGGTATTTGACCTTCATATGCTGTAGAAAGCAGATCCCAAGGAAGGTGACTCAATAAGAATATCAAGGATTCTAGATATTCAGAATGATCTTTACTCTTCCTATTGGGTTGATCCCAAGAAGATATTGTGAGCATCCTGTCCCTAAAAGAAGAATCCATTATGCATTTCTTGGAGAGGCATGGCACAGTGAGGCAGTGTAACTGGCCATGTCTGCAAAGTGAGAAGCATACAGGTTGCCTGTGTCTCTTGGAAAACCTCAGTCTGATCTCCCCAGAAAGCAGGGAAGAGAGAATGTATGCGTGCATGTGCATGTGCAAGTGTGTATGTGTGTGGAGGGAGGGTTGTGGAAAATGCAGTGAGTATTGTTCATGCCTAGCATTTATTCAATCAAATCCACAGCTGATGGGAACATATATGGACTTTACAGCTGAGGCGGTAAGTGTTTTGCTTTGAATGTGTATTTATTGCTGGCATTTTAAAGCAACTCTCACTGGCATATCAAAATACTTCGAATGAAAGCTGCCATTGAAAGAGGAGTCATTATCACTTCAATTGGTGCTGCATTCAGATGAATTGAGAGCAATCTAGAAAGGATAGCAATCGTCAGTAATGCTTCACATGCGGGTGGCTTCCATTTGCCCTGTCCAGCACTGTGACATTTTCTTTTCCTCTTTCATATGCTTGAGAAGAGTGTGCGACACGCCAGAGCTCTCCACTGCAGTGGTGAAAGCAACGGTCCTGATGAGGCCTTTTTCTAAGCAAGATCTGGCTATAGCAGCCCCAAAGATAGAAGACCATCCCCCACTGGAGAGGGGAAAGATGTTTTTAAGTGTGTTGCCACCCTGAATTGGGGCAATTTTAGATGGAAGCTGGAGACTTAAAAGAAAAATCATAGAATCATAAAATCATAGAATGGTTTGGGTTGGAACGGACCTTTAAAGGCCATCTAGTCCAACCCCCCCCTGCCATGGGCAGGGATGTCTTCAACTCGATCAGGTGGCTCAGAGCCCCGTCCAACCTGTCCTGGAACGTTTCCAGGGATGGGGCATCTGCCACCTCTCTGGGCAACCAATTACAATTGCAATGTTGATGACTTGCTTTGTGCCACCATCAAGAAGCCTATGACCTTGGTTTCAGCTGGGTTTGACACACAGAAAGGAAATAAAATGTCCCTGTCCCAGAGATAAGTCTAAGGTAAGGAACAAGCAGAGCACTGAATGCAGGAAGCATGGGGCAAGGGTGGCACAATGCAATGAAGAGACATGCAAAGACAAATGGAGTTCTGTATAAGGGGGATCTGGGAGAACTAAAGAATAATTTAATCAAAGTGGTATTCATGATATCAGCAACATGCTAGATGTTTGCAACAGCCTCCCCTACTTGGATTACATGCTCAAATTCATTATCAGTAATTGCCATGGGGCTGTTTTTCCAGTCTTTAGAGGAAAGAAATTGCTACTTGCTCCAACTGTTGGTACAGGCATTTCTCTGGTACTTCTAATGGCTACATTTACTCTTCTCAAGGTGGAGCAGTGATAGGTGCATGCTCCTTAACTACAGTCACTGAGCTGTGAGATCCCCAAAGAGCTTAGTACTGTGGTGTTTGGGGTTCCTCAACAGTCCATGCTTGTAGCAAGATTTATGTTTAAAAGAAATGTTTCACAGGATTATGCTGAGATTGGAGATTGGAGAACATGCTGTTAAAATGTTCTCTTGGTCTCTATTTCCTAGATTAACCTGGATGTAAGCCCTTTACATCTCCCCCTTTTACAAATGGAAATTCTCGCATTGCAGCTTATGCTCAACTGCCACTAAAACAACATTCAGAGGTCAACAGCCACAGAACCTATAGTAACTGAGCTCCTCAACTACCATCTGATTTGTACATGTATTTTTATCTATCTATCTATCTGTGCCTCAAGATCAGCTCAGCTTCCCAGCCCAGATTTGAATAAGCAAGGCAGTCTAATTCTCAGCTTTCAGAGCAAAAATTTCAGCTAGCAACAATCAGTGCCTTAAAGGCAGTCTTCTTAAGTCCAGCAGAGTGAGATACAGATCTTTTTCAGAGCCTGTAATGGTTTTCTACATATACATAAATACATATATCTAATTTTTTAACTCCCTTAACTCTACTTCGCTTCAAATCATTTGACTGAAGAATTCCAGCGTTTGCCAACTCTATAAATCTTGCAAACTGTCAATTAAGTATGGACTGATGTAAGCCATGACTGTTTCTGGAATCCCATATCTGCCAAATAAAGGTTTACTGTTTCCTATAAGATACCTTAATAGAAAAGTCTCTAATAATGCAGTATCAGGGTACCCTGGACATTCCAACAGGTCCACCATATCTCATCCATCATCATTTTTTTTTCTCTCTAAGGTAGAAATTATTTCATGCACATCTCATGCATATCCATTTAGCCATTTTCTTCATCTCTTTGTTCATTTGTGAACGCTGCAATACATTTTTCAAGATCTCACAGATTCTATAGAATACCTCAGGGCTGTAGTATTTTTGGCACTACTAATTTTTGCATCTGTACGCTGTACTTTCAGTTACAGAAAGCTCTGATCGGAATTGATATGTAATTCCCAAGCCTTCTTTCAGTGACACTGTTAATAGCTTTCTGCAATGTCTTGTCTTTTGCCATGGCCTCCAGAAGTTTATTCCCTCCTGCATTTGAGATGAGAGAAATCTCTTCCAACAGCTATGCATGCATTACACCGTTCTCCACACAGTCTTCAGGAACAGACTCCTCAAACACTTTCAGGACTGTGCCTGCTTTCAGCTCCTGTTTTCCTGGTTTGCACAATACTCAAACTTCATGGATGCTGCTGGAAAATGAAAGCTAACCACCCTCCTGCTTCCTGGCAGGTTAATGAACTTTTTGCTTTGGGAACAATTAATTTGGGGTCCATTTTTTGTTGGGATCCATCTTCCTTACCTGAATATTTTTCTTTAACATCTTCTGTAGAAAAGACATCCCTCTATACATTAAGGTGCTGTTTCCAGAGTTATTTCTGAAAACCAATGCCACCAGTCTGCAAAGTACATAAGAGTTTTGTTACACTGTCCTGAGTAATTTGTAGAGGGATTTACTGGCCAGGTGGTTCATCTTTGGGTGACACAGCTTGCCAAAACTCAGGTGCTTGCTTTCTTCTCTCTTTGGCTTTCAAAACTCCCTGTCCAGGTTGGCAGTCCTGTTTCATTTTGAGTCCTTCTGCATAGCATCCCAGAAAGAAGAATTGTCATCTCATTTTATTCCAGGAACCAAACTCTGCAAATCTTTCTTATCTGTCAAAGCAGCATTTCTGTAATCACCTGGCTTTGGCCAGAGTCTGTCTGTCGATCCTCTTATCCTTTTCCCTACATATCTCAGGTTTCTGATTTAAAATTAGATTTCTCTTGCCATGCCCCATTTCCTGACCCATTTCTGCAGCCTTTTGTTGTCTTCCCCTTTTGTTGTGTCCACCTGCAATCTTTCAGGATATCATCTATGTGTATTGCAATGCTCTTATTTCCTTCAAATAATTCTTGCACTTTCCTGTCAGAAGTCTCAGGAGCAAGTTAAAACCCAGAGGGAAATTTGTACAAGCAACATCTCCCATCAGGAGCATTGAAAATGCAGACTTTCAAAGTCTTCTCAGTCAGAGCAATTTGCAAGGACCCAAGAGGGGCAGCTAACAGCATAAAAGAAAACACATCTCCAGCCATTGTCTTGAAAACATCTCCCTTGGCAGGCAAAGGAATATATTTTCTCTGAATATTCTTATTGGGTTCTTTGGGATCTAATCTCAGTCCAAGGGACTTGTCCTTTTTTCCTGCTGTTCCCAGGGGCAGGCACATTGCAGTGGCTTCTATTTTTAAAAATTATTTTCAGTGGTAGTAGATAGTCCAAACCCTTCCCTTAATTTCTGTCTCATAACAGATGAGCTTTTCTGGAGGCTGAAGCACTGAGCACTTAGGATCTGACAGCACAGATTTCTGCGCCTTGTTCACCAATACCATTAAAGAGATCTTAACGGTGTTTTATTTTTCCTTTTTTTTCTTTTTTTTTTTGAACCAGATTCCTTCTTTTAATGACCTTACTTGTAAGTCAGAACCTCACCTATCTGTTGACTGTGATCCACCCGCACTGCTGATGAATTTTATTTTTCCGTTTGTTAAAGCTTTAGCTTAACTTAACCCTCCTTAATCCCAGCACTCCTCTTTCCTGGTCTACACTTCTTTGCAGTGTATCGCTTTCCTGCTCCTGATACCATCCAGTGTTTCAAATTCTTTAAAGATGTAAGTGTGAAAAAGGATTTACAGTGGGGAAAAAATGCAAACAGTAAAAAAAGCTTTCCATCTGTGTTGGTCTCTGCTTGCAGTCAGTTCCATTGGGGGGGTTGTTAACCAAGAAGCAGTTGATGGAGCGAGGCTGAGGGTGCAGAGAGGGATGTTTGTGCTGGTGATCCATTGATGGACAGGTGCATACTCATACATTGGGAACAGAAATGTAGCTGTCATGCATGTCATGGGCTTCTGTTTCTCTGAGAAAATGAAGTGCAAGACCCTGAGCTTCTGCTGTTGCCCAAGCCAGGACATGTGGTGGGTGACGAGATGGGCAGCAGTTCCAAGGAGATAAAGCACTTTGAGGACCTTTTTGGGAAAGACCTTCAGAATGACATCCAGGCTGCTTCATGTCATGTCCCACCACATTCCCCACAGAATAAGAGATTTTTCCTTCAAATACTGTTTTAAAATGCAACACACACCCCCTTGCCACACAGCTGCTTATATAGAAATTTGTTCTCCCAGGGGTTGCTGGGTACCTGTCAGAGAGTCTGTGTATATCAACTACAAAAAATGGCAGAAAAGCAACATCTTTATCTTCCCAATCCTTACCAAGAATGAGATCCCAAAGGAGTGGACAAAGACAAAGAAGTGCCCTTTTTAAAGAAGCAGAAGGAACCAAATTAATTATAGACCAGTTATGTGAGTAAGACTGGCCAGGAAAGTAAGGGGGTGACACGGTATGATTTTGCTTTTGCAAGCTATTTGGCACAGGTCCATATGATGCGCCCATAAGAATGGCCTCTGAGAGTAATCATGGTAAAGTGGGTGCTCATGAATACTGTGCTCCAAGAAGAGTAGCAATGGCACATTTTCAGACTAAGGAGGTCTCCAAGAGTCTGTCCTGAGTCTGGTACTGTTCAATATTCTCATAATGACTCGGATGATGGAATAGAGAATAGATTTATGTAATTTGGGACTGACAGAAGACAAGGAGGGGGTCACAAGCAATGTGCAGGACAAGACTGGAATTCAAAATTATCCTAATCTGTTAAAGGCAGTGTCTGAAATCAGGAGGATGACACTGAACAGAAGCAAAAGTGGTACTGGGCGATGTGAGTGTGAGAAGGCACAAGGGAGAAGTAAGCCTAGGAAATGGATGGCTTTCCAGCAGTATGAGAGACATGACCATGGGGTGGGAGGTGGTCACAGGCTGAACAAGAAAAAGCAACAGCATGCAAACCAGAAAATACAAGGTCTGGGATATGATCAGTACATATTTATCACAGGAAGCAATTATCTTGCACTTCTCAGCTCCAGGGACCCTTTAGCTGGATCTGGCTCCACCGTTTTGATGGGACAACACATGCTAAGGAAGATGATAAGATCCCAGAGGAATTTCATTAAAATTATGTGGTTCTGCAGGGTGAGGAAAGGCTGAAAGAGCTGGGTTTATTTTGTTTAGGAAGAAGGCTGTGAAGAAACACAATCAGAGCACTCAAATATGTAAACAAGACAGTTCAGAAGCGGACAGTGATAGATCGCCCTCCACTGTCATGGGATGTAAGATGAGAAGTAATTTAGAGTAAATGTGCAGCAGGGGAGATTTAGTTAGATATTAAGAAAAATGTTATACGGGAAGTTAAAAAGTGGAACAGATTATGGAGGGTGTGTTTAATCCCCAGCAGTGGAATCATTTACATAAGCATCTGTCAGAAATGGGTCTCGCATCCTCCCTTCTCTGCTGGAGCAGCAGGCTGTGTACGTGTGGTCCCTTCCCACTCTCCACCTCCGCGACACTGTCCGGTTGTGATTATTGAAGACCTAATGGCTGGTGTGGACTCGTAAAGTGAGAACAACTGCCTCAAAATCGAAGAAACCACGCTGGAGTCACACCCAAACAAAAGGTGAATACAGTCTGTGTGAAGTCTGGCACTTCCAGAACAAGGAATCTCCCTCTTCTCACAGTTAAGCTGGTGTTAAACAGCAGTGACTTCACTGCAGTATTCAAGACGAAGGTATGTAAAACCAAAGCTGAGAAGAAAGAAACCTGGTAAGACTGTCGTGGAAAAAAAAAAGCAGCATTTCCTCCTCTGAGGAAAATTATGCGGGTTGGTGGTTAGGAACTCCCTTGGGAAGCAAAAGAAATGGATTTGGAAGCCCTCCCATTGGGGAAGAGCTGTAACCTCCACACTAACCCATGAAAGACAAGCTGTTCGAGACTGAATGCAGGGTTGAGCATGGCGATGGGATCTCTCAGGAAATGTAGCCGTGTGAATTATCCTGGAAAGGAAACACAGAGAAAGTAGGTGCCTACTGGCTCAGCACAGGGCTCTGCTGGGGATGGTGGACAGCCCAGTGTTGGGCAGGTTGACCAAGCCCCAGAGAACATCCAGATCCTGGGAGAGATGGTAGGATGTTTTCCCATTTGTACTTAACTTTCAGATCCATGAGTGCCTCTGCCTTGTTCAGCAAACAGTTCTGGCCAACACTCCCCAAGTAGCTCTTCCCTGCTTCACCAGGCTCTATCACAGCTACCGAAGCCCTGTAGCTATCCTTTGGCTACCACCAAACTCTGACACTCTGACACCAAAGCAGCAGAAAGGTGGCTGGTTTTTTCAAGCACATTTCAGCACCCGCCGGAGGTCTGTGTTCTCCTCCTCCATCCTTGCCAGAGAGCTGAGGCAACTGCTGTTCAAGGGCAAGCTGAGCCCATTTGTTCACTCCGCACCCTCCTTTGTCTCAACACTATCTCTGCAGGCTTGATCGTAAGGCAGAGCACGTAGCATCCCCTTGTCCACTCCTGCCAATAGCAAAATAAGTGCAATGCCTTCAAAGACAGAGGGCTCAGTACATGAAGTTCAGCAAGCTCTCTGAGGGAACTGTGATGCCCACTGCATCAAACAGTCCTAAGAGCATGTCAACATTGTTGGTTCAGCAGGGTCCAGGATACATTTTCAGGTTACCATTCTCACTGTAGAGAAGCAAGGAGAAAATTACATTTTCTTTGTTTGATCTCTGGCACCTTCTGGATCAGGAAAGTCCACGGGTGTTGAGTTTGAACTACTGCCAGACTAACAATTGTTAGCAAAAATGGACAGTATTTGGATCATGTCTTCGGCAGCTTCAACACACTTTCACCTATCCTATAAAACATTACATATAACTAAGCACTGAAAAACCTTCCAGCTCTGCCTGCAAAACACAAGACCATCCAAGACGGGCTAAGACAACTGTGCAGACCTTGAGCATTCATTGGTAAGGAGACAATCTCACCCATTTTTAAAGGGTCATTTATCAATGAACTCTCTTCTTAATGTACCTCTTTAAAACACTTAAATGACAGTGCATTCTGCACTGCACTGTTATGATAGAGAACCCAGCCATATGTCAAGCAGGAACTGTGACCTCTTTTTCTGTGATTAAGTTCATTTTTGTTCCATCCACTTTTTTTTGTATATGATTAACTGGTGAATAAAAAGGCTCTTTTTTATTTTTCTTTGCAATGGCTGAATCAGTTTTAATCATATATAATTCAACACTTGCTATGCGATTTGCATTCCCTGCTTTAAGATGAATTTGGCACTAAACAAGCTCTCAATTATACTCCCCCGCCTCTGTTTTCTCTGGAAGTCACAAAATTCATTCAAACAAAGGCTAAACCCCCCTGAAGTTTTATGAAGATGAATGATGATTAAAATCAAAGAACAGAGATCCTTCTCCTGACTTTACAAAACCACAGGGTTCCAATATATGTTCTCCAGCAGCACTTTTCAAGGCAACCTTGGGTTCAAAGACAAAATTGTGTACATGTCTGTACCAGCCCAGGTCATTGCATCTATCTATCATCCCTTCTTCTCATGCCAACATTTTTTTGCTTCTGACAGTAGATATTAAATACGAAGGCTGGAGTCTACAAGCCCAAAGCATAAGTGAGGACGAATAAGGCAGAAACTAAGATTAGAGGAGGAAGCCAAGCTGGAAAAATCAAGGAAGCTTCTAGCTGAAGAAGAGAGGAGGAGAAAAGGCAGTGAGAAATGAGCACTGATGCAAGACAGCTGGAATTTAGGTTTGTACCTATATATATGTATTTACATATATATGTATGTATTTAAATATAAGTATGTACATAGGCAGATAATATATATTACAGCGGCACTGCAGAGAGGTAGTCAACACAGAGCTGACTGAGAGTTAGGCAATCCACAGAGAAACCTAAATTAAGTGCTTGCAGTTGCTCTCTGGCAACACTTCCATGCCTTCAGCAACGACAGGAGAGACTAGGGAGCCTCACTTAGCTGTCATCACCCCCATAGCCAACGAGGCTGATGGGGAGAGACAGACAACAAACACGGGGTGGGAGGTCATGGAAGGAAAAAGGCAGGCTGTGGTGGAAGAGCAAAAAGGCAAAGCCATGAGAACTTGTACTGAAATAAACAAAACTCCACATTAATAGGACATTGAGGCTGTAAATGCAAGGATTCACCTGTTGGGACATGCCATGAGTAATCCAGAAGGAGCTGAAATCCACCCTTCTCATCCCAAACCAGCTCGATGGTGTAGCCTATAGCAATACAGTCACATAATAACTCCAGTCTATGCATTAATACAACTTTACACGCAGGAATGTTTCTTCTTATGTATATCTACATTGCCCAGAACATCAGGGGCTGACTGCAAGTTAGACCCAGAGGTGCTATTTTAGTTATCAAACTCAGGTTAAAAATCTACCTTTGGAAGCAATGCAAGCCTCGTATTTGTACCTTGTGTAATATTTAGTGCTGCGCAGAGCAGTAGGAAGCAGCATTGCAAGATCTAAGCAGCTTTGGCAAGTCTTTTCAAATATATCTCATAAAAGGGAGAGCGAAAGAGATATTTCATCCAGCTAACTTATTTATAAAAGGCATAAAACCAACGTGGAGGCCACAGAACAGGGAAACACAGTGGAAACAATATGAGAGAGAGAGAGAAAGAGAGAAGAAAAATGGACCAAGTCTTGGGGTTGTTCCAAAACCAGGATGACATACTGGTTTCCCCGAGAGATGCCGAGTTGAGGACTGGGCAGGAGGCAGGCAGAGAGGGGCAGCTAATTAACGATGAAGGCAGTGTGTTAAAAAAATAAAGTAGAATATATAGAATAAAAAACAAATATTTAATTATTTGTCATAGGAGGGCTGTACAGAGGAAGGAGGATGGGAATTGTCTTGCATTCACCTAGTTGATCCCATCTGAGCTACGTATCTATGTTTCTATATCACTAGAGGATCCAATTGCCCACCTGTGGGTGCTTAGTGCCATTCGAGATTCTCTAGGGTATTTGAGACATGACCAGGACTGCAGATGTGACACAGTCCCATGGGAAGTCCGCACATTTCTGGAGCAGCAACTGGAAACCAAGCAGAACATTAGGCGGGGCAACCAGCTCAGCTGTAGGTAGACACTCATATGAAATTAGAGGGAAATTAACCCTTGGAGTTTAATCCTGGTTGCATAGGAACAAGATGTTTGCTGAGAGAGATGATAGTGAAAATGTAAGTCCCAGGTGTCAAATGTGGCCACAGCAGGGATCATTAACTTCATTGTCAAGGGAAGCAGCAAGCTGATTAAAGAGAAGACCTCTGCCTTGTGTCAGGGAATAAACAAAGCATCTGGAGCCAGGCAGCAAGAGTCAGAGATTGCTTAAGGTGGGATGGGCTTTCACAGTGCAAGGCAGCAGCAAAGTGCAGCAGTGTCATCTGCTATGAAAACTGGGTCCCCTGGAAAGCAACATGTCTGAAACACCAAGGAAGGATACAGCATCCTAAAGTCACCATGTCTTCACCTGAGTTAGACCTGCATTTATGGCAATTATGTGTTCCTTCCACCCTAGAGATCCCAGGGGATGGGAGGAAATTAAATAATAATAAGTTATTAAGCAAGGTTTGAACCTTCATGCTGAACTTTCTCCTTATGCCCTCCCTATTTCTGTCCTGGAAATCTGTTTTCAGTCTCAGCTCAAATAACCAAAGAAGAATTTTGCTGTAAGAAATTATCTTGTAATCCAAGACAACTTGATCCATACAAAGGTCTACTAACTTGCTCAAAGGCTTCTCTTACCCTTGTAAAGCAAGAGTCCACGCAGTAACAGGAGCAGAATCCTAATATTTAATTACTGGCTGCAGTACACATGCAATTATTTATAACACACTTTCAATGATTATTCATAGGTTTCATACTGGGTGGAGGGAGGAGGTCACCAGGTTGCAAACAAGCCTGAAATTCAGAATTGCTTGCTGAGGAGAGCTGGGGGAAGATGATTATGGTGGATAATACAAGAGAAGAGCATAAGGGAAATTGATTATGAAGGGTTACCAGGAACATGTAGGCTATGAAAAACTCTATTGCACATCAGTGAATTTCAAATACTTAAATCGACAGGACCTTTAAAGGGAAATCACATTTTCTATCATCTAATCACTGTAGGTAACAGCATGGTTGGTCTCTCTTCCCTGCTCTCTGTTGACTTCAGTTTCCCAGTTTAGAGAAGTTTAATGTTTAATCTGATATTAAGTGTCATGAAGTTTGAACAGACCAGAGGCAGCTGAAAAAGTCAGAAGCAATAAAGTTCAGCTTTCCTCCTAACCATCTATATAAAGTCCAGCTAATCATAGCTCTCCTTGAATGGCATTTGTTATTTTAATAACTCTTTTTTTCCCCCACATGGCACATTGAGGCAGCTCTCAGCCCTGTGCTGCTCTGCTGAAGACAACACAAAATTGTGCCAGCAACTGACTGTGAGGAACCCCTTCCTCCATCACATGATGAAAAGTAATTCAGAGCTGTTTGGGACCTGGCCAGGGACAATACTACCAGTCAAGTCCAGTTCCCCTGCTGCCTTTCACCTTAGAGAGTCATACTTCTGTTTGCAAGTGTTATTGCAGTAAGGGGCCAGTGTTCCTGGCTGTGTGCAGGGATAAACAATAAGGCAAAGGGCTGCAGCAGCTGCTTTTCATCTTCAAAGTGTTTTTTCAGCTGTGGGTAAACTCGAGGTTCCCAGTGTCCAAGGAAGAATTACGCTCCTACAGTATTTCCCCATGGCGTCCCACTCAATAGCAGAAAAGTCTTGATAAAGAAGAAGGTTGGGAATCACCAAACGAGGCAGCGACCACAGTGCCCTTGGGAAAAGAAGATTGTTACACCCATTTAAAAACATGAGGGAGAGGTGACAGCCAGTAGGGAAAGGGCATGAGCCTGTCTCCAGACCAGATCCACCCATAAAGAACTGGTACAATCTCAGAGGAAGATCCTGCTGGAAACGCAGAGGATGGGCACTTTTAGGATGTCGGTGTGAGTGCAAGCTCCCTTGCTTGTGTGGTCTCATATTGAGTTGTTAACAGCTGTTATGGAGTGAACAAGGTCAAGGAGAGGCAGCAAATTAGGGTAGGCAGTGGGATTGTAGGAATGAAGGGTCTGTGTCGGATGAACAGAGGGTGGATGTGGTCGTTGATCGGAACAGAGCTAATATGCATAGTCTAGAAGTGGGTCAGTGTAAGGTTATTTGGAGCAAAAAATACCCACGGGTGGAAGAGGGGAAAGGTCTGAAGCACTTGGCTGCTCCCCTATCAGGATTGGCATTACAGCCGATGCACAACCATCACCATTCTGCTGTGGTCAGCAAGTAGTTGATTAAATCCCTCAGTGCTGCTGGCGTGAGCGAGGCAGGGGCCCTTCACAAAGTGAAAGGACTGTATGATTTACAAGTTCAGAGGCCAGGAGGTCAGAGCTGACCTCTCTTACACAGGCCAAAGGATTGCATCTACTTACAGTGGTAATGGCCCCTGTAATTTGTCTTTGGCTTAAGTGTATTTTCCAGAGAAGAGCCCCCATTGATTAGAAGACCTCAAGAGAGAAAGAAATCTGTTATCATCCTGGGTAGTTTGTTCCAATGGTTAATCACCCTTCTTGCCAAAATGTGCTTCTTTTGGCTCCTTGGTTTGTATCTGGCCCAACTTCTTCCCCCACCTCTTGTTACTGCTTTNCCTTGAAAACACTTTGATAACAGAATCACTGCACCACTCAACTCCCTTCTGCAACAACTTAATTCCTCAAAATCTCTGTCCCTGGAAGGTTTGCACAGAATTATAAATTATTTCTGTAGTTCTTCAATCCACTGATCCAATGGTTCAAAATCTGCCTTCCAAGGCATGGGGAGGCGGCCTGTCCCCACTTTTTTGGCATCCACCCCAGCTGTGCTGGTCTGCTCCAGCGTGGAGTATTCATTTCTGTGTCTATGAAGGGTTTGAGTCCTGTATACAACATCTTCTCAGCAAATCATCAGGATTGCCTGTCCACTGTAGCCCTCAACTCTTCTCTCTGCCAAAACATCATCATTCTGTGACAAAGGATTGTGGTTTTGCTCCCATCCTGGAAACCTGGACCCTGCATTCAGATAAAGAAAAAGCTCATTGCATCTGCCTCACTTATGTACCAGTGATGAGGATTTGTGTCTTCAGTTACTCAATACCTCTGCACTACAGATTGTTATCTTGTCCAAGAACAGTTAGCAATATTTTTAAAGATGCAATTAAAGACCATATCAGAATGGATATGTGCCAGGGGAAAGGAATTAAATTGCACAGAGAGACTTGGATCTGTCATCACCTGTCTTTTGACTGCTTGGCTTATTTCTACCTTAACCTTCTCTAATAAGATCAAACTATTCTCCCGCTCCTCCCCCACGAGATATTAGCAGGTGTAATGTACCTGTCCCGACCTCCCACTGTCCTCAGTATCTCCAAAATAAACACTTCACAGCTTTGCAGCCTGAGAGGGGCACGGGCATCTCATCTCTTGGCATTGCTGAACGCCCTCCACCCCCAAAATCCTCTACATCTAAAGACCACACATGGGATCAGTAGTGAACTACGTTATGCCTCATGAGAAGACATGTAGCCTGTTTTGGAGAGGTGGCATGTATGCCTAGTGGGATGGTGTGATCTGCACACAACACGAGGGCTTGTGGTCAAATTCCTAACAATGACACTGGGAGTCCTTCAACCTTTCCATGCCTTAGTTTCCCCAGCTGGCAGGTGGGTTTGGAGATGTTGGCTTCTGCACACGGAGCTTTGAGACCCCAGGCTTACTGCCAGGTAGGTGACAGTCATAAGGTGTTTATTTCTAGTAGTTTAGGAATGAACCTGGAGCACTCCAGAGCTAGGTCCAGGCATGGTACAGAGGTGTCTATGCATACCTGGTTTACCTGGCCAAGGTGATTTGCTCCTATGACTGTGCCCAGGAGCAGATCCCAAGGCGCAGTGCTGTTGATGGCACTCAGTGCTCACTGGGGCACAGAGAGCGTCCATTGTTGAAGAAGGAGCCAGTTCAGAAGTGTCTGATTAAATAAGGATGAAGTTCCCAAGTCCTTGAGAGGGTTTTGATAATTTCAGTCTGGCTTTGACTGTTTTCTGGAGCTGGTTCCACTTTCTTTCAAGGTGCCACTGTGCCACTAGTGACCACAGCCATCCCCTCTGAAGTGTTCATGTCATACTTTACCCAATTCCAGTTTTCTTGCAGCTCTTGTGGGGCACTTTACAGGGACAGACGTAATGGGAACAGATTTGAGGTGGGCCTGTGAAGCTCACCTGGGTTCAGCAAGCATTGTGCCCTCAAGATTCCTATATCTCCTGCAAGTCTAGGCTGATGGTTGGGGGCCAGGTATTGAACTAAATGATCCTCTTGCTAGTGACGCTGGTTGCAAACTTGGCTATCTACTGGCTCTAAGTCATGAACCAGGCACCATTCCTCTCCAACCACCCCGCTCTTCAGACAGTCCCTCTTAGGTTGCTTTTGTGAGCTCGGAATTTCGTACTACACTTGTGCTGCATATTCCCAGCTCATTGCAATGCCATTCTCTACAGAGAAATCCCCAATTTCCTGAAATTAGAAGCTGGCACAACAGAGTGAAGACACAGCTGACTCAGACGACTGTACTGAAGCTACGCTGATTTACACCAGCCTGGGGGAAAGCCACAATAATTTTCCTCTCCTTTGACTGAGTAGCCACAGTGACAAGAGACTGAATAGATGACAAAATAAAACAGATCATGAATCTAGAACATGCAGCTGAAATTTCCCCAGTGGACTCACAATGTGAAACATCCAAAAAAAGGCCTGTGAAATATGAATTAATGTAAGGACAAGGTTTTGATCACAGTTACGCAACTTTAAAGCCACAGTAATTCCACGGAGCTCTGTCTAGTGACTCTGGGTTTTTGCTAATATCACAGATGGCTCTAGTGCACAAGGAACAGACCTTGATCTTATTTTTGGTGGTGTTAATTCTGCAGTGAAGTCAGTGGTGTAAAGAAGTGCGAGATTAAAGGTAAGTTTCACGAACTGGATGATTTGCTGGTGTGACTGGTCATCTCTGCTTCCTCTTCTGGACACACAAATATCTGTACTGGGGAGGCTCTGGCCCTGCCAGTGGCCAGCAAGGTTGTTGCAGAGTCTCTGCTCTGAATATTCAGTGATGTCCTCTTTGTGGTGCAAATCAGGAGTGAAGGATATGAAAATGAAAAACCGGACATTTGGTTTTCATTTACCACTTGCTTATGTAGGACTGTATCAAATGAGGCACCACGGACTGATCTCCTGCTGAGCAATGTAGGTATTTGGCTGCTCTGAGTGCAGAGCAAAGCCCTCCAAGCCACATTCAGCAGCAGAAAATCATGGGATGAATGCGTCTGTCACATCCCTTGCCTTGTGGCACAATTTCCAGACCCAGCACACATGCCAGTTACATGGGATGTGCATGCCACAGGCCAGACTCTTCCCTGGTGTCACCACAATAAGGCCATCGGGTAGCATGTGGGATCATGAGTTTTGGCTGGGGAATAGAGGAAGCAGCAGCTTGAGTTTGATCTGCCCTGCTCCTCTCCAGGGGATAATGTAGGGACATCTCATGTCCGTGTTGCCTCTTGCTGGAGTCCGAACGATACACAGATGTGCACACACATCAGGGGTGACTTCGTACCATGGTTGCTCACACCCATGACTAGTCCCAGCAGCCACCGCTCAAGGCAGCCACGGTGAAGACAGACTTATACGCCTCTGCACTGCTAACTAACTCATACTTCATCCAGAGAAGAGAGGAAGAGTCACAGAAATGAGCAGTCCTGGACTGCATGCTCCCTGGGTCCTTCCAGGTGGTACATCCAGGTTTCCTTCCAATGGAGACCAAAGCGTAGGTCAAAGTAGAGCCCGATGTGTGCTGAACCCTTGATGCAGTGTTGGACCAGGGCCAAGGCATAGCAATGGGCACAGAAATGAGAGATTTCTCCTGATCTTGTGGTCTGGGAGACACGCTCCTAAACTTGTAAAACACTTCTGGAAATGAGGTTCCCACACCGCTTAAGTGCTTTTGAATACAGAACTCATTATGTGAAAAACACAGTGGTGCTCAGGTCTAGAAGAATGATAGATCAAGAGGGAAATCAATGTCACTTTTAGTAAATTAAGGAAAATACTGTATTGACATTGTATGTGCATGGCTAGGTAAAGGCACTGTCTCGTGGCTACAGGAGAGGATAAGAAACCCCCTGTTAGCAGGAGAAAGTTGGTTGCTCATGCCATAGAGAGAGCAGTGAGTTTGGGGGCTTAGTCCCAAGTTTAGCTGCGAAGTCACTCTACAAAGCAGAATTGGCTAGAAACCTCATTTAAACCAAAAGGGAAGGGTTTTCCTCAAATTATATAACCAACCCTTCCCTCCCCCAAATGAAACAACCTCTTCCCTACATTTTACTTTGGGCAAGGCCTATTTTGAGGGGAAAAAAGTTGTCCCAAATGGCATTTTTTAAAGAAAATTTATTATCATTAATAACAAGTTAATCCACATATTGACAGCAGCTCTGACCACTGAATTCATTCCTAAGCATGAATTGGGATAGTCTAGGGTCAAAAAAAGGCATCTATTAATGGAAAGTGGAGGTTCTCTGGAGATAACAGGACTCATTCGGCTGGTGATTTAAGGAAAACTGGAGATAGTGGGACACCAAGAGAAACAGGCAGCTGTAGCATTCCTGGGGAGCGAGGGCTGCTCATCCCCTAAAAGGTGTCCCCTTTCGTCAGCCCAGCCTCATTGCACAAACTCAAACCCAAGGGCAGCACAGGGATTTTGGCAGAGGGAGTCCCTGAGCTCAGGGAATGCAGAAGCAGCAGTGGAACACATATGACCCTCAGTCTCCACGTCAGCCTTGCTGTGACACGTGGGAAACTCAGTGGCTGTTGCTGCTTGTTTGCAACAAAGGTTTTTGTCTGGATGATTTAAACTGGTTCCTTTTCCAGTTTGGGGGAGATGCCCAAAAATAATCTCTCCAAGCACTGTCTCCCAAACTGCTGTGGGATCAAGAATTTCTTTTTACCCACCCAAAGCCCTGGCCTTGCACAGAGCAAATGGAGATGCACAGACAAAGAAAAGATGATAGATACTTTTGCCTTTAAATTGAAAACCCAAAGGTCCCCAAACTAAGAGAAATGTGGCCTCTGAACTGTGGCCATGGTGAGCCCTGCAATCTGGCTCACTTCTGCTCTGTTTTGCAGCTGGATTTCATCTCCCAGCATGCACTACAGATGCAGCTCAGGATCCAAATCACCTCCTTTTCGGCCAAAAGCATTTTCTCTTTTGCCAAAAATTCAGCTGGCTGCTGGGATTGTCTTTCTTGCCTCTGGTTTTATCAATATTTCCCACAGAGAAGAAACAAACTCCAAAGGTTTTGCAACCTGCTCTGCTTGGTTACAAAAACCGCCTGCTCAGTGGGTTCTGTTTTAAGGCTGAGGCTGCCCTGTGGCCGGTGTCTGGACTGCCCTCACAGCAAGCTCTTGCCTCGTTTTTTGAAGTGAGTCATAAGCTGCCCGGGTGGTCTTTGGATGCAGCCTACAAAGGGCTTTTTTATCAGACCGACCACATAAGGCCACAGCCGAAGTGCTCTTTGGTCATGCATATGCAACAATGCAAATACATTATACAGCACTTGCAATACCCATGTGCAACACAACGTATGCAATATAGCATATGCAATATGCCATATGCAATACAGCCCTTGGTGTGTTCAGTGGCTGCAGTGTTTGGTCACAGGCTCTACCCAGATGCCATTTATTTATTGAATCCCCGGTATGTTGGAAGGATATTTCTATCAGTCCTTTCCTATGCAGGCCAACTTGGTTTTGTGGTCACTGAGATCCAGCTGGGGGGACCTTTGGGTTTTGAAGGACAAGAGAAGGTTGAAAAGTTTACTGAAGTCTGGACAGTTTTGAAACCTTGTACCTGGGCTTCTCTGAGACATGAGTCAAAACCAAGGGTTTTGACTTGCAGTCACACTCATCCCTGACAGATGTGCATCCAACTTGCACTTTACACACCTCCATGATATCTACAGCTCCAGTGTTTCTCTTTCCCAGTGCTTAGAAAGTGCTTCCTAACTCCTGATCTTGCCTCATGTTAAGCCCATGATTTCTTGCCCTTTATAAAAGGATGCAAGGCATGGATTATCTCCTCTGCTGCTCCAGGCTGCATCCCCCTGCATTTCTTTTCAAGACTAAATGAACCCCACTTCTCCAATATTTATACCTGGCCTTTGACAAGGGCTGGGGCCCAATGATGGCCAGGGATGTCCGAGCATATTGAAAACGTGCATTTCTTCTTGCAGGCTCAGATATTGTCAATTATTACCCCATTTTACTGGTGCCACCAAGACGCATTGCCAACCACAAATTGGCACCAGAGGAAGGAAAACCCAGGAGCTGTAACTGATTTTTGGTGGGTCTATCCAGTATAAGAAAAACAAAGCCAATGCAAGGCAGGGCAAGGCTTAACATGGCATCAGAATAGCTTCTCACTTTTCACCATCATTTTAGCTAGCCCGGGATGGATCTAGGGAAGGATCCCTATCTAGACAAACCATCCTACAGTCACTAGCAAAAAGTTGCTTGCCTTAAAAGGAAAATCCCCTTTTTCACAACAGATCCCCAGTTCTCCTCTGCTCCCCAGCTAACCTGCAAAAAGCTGGGTACAGAGAGAGCACCTTACGTAGAAAATTTAGTAAGGCAGAGCTTGCTGAAAAAAACTTTATGTTCCCTTCCCCCCTTGGTCATGTACACTTGGTAAATGTGCTTTTAATCTCATTAATGTTGTTTGAAAGAAGCAGTAGTGGATGAATCATCTGATGCAAATGGAATAGTTTAGGGAATACATGCATTTTCATTAGCCTAACTTCTCCTCCAGCACTATGTATTAGCATGGAATTAACCCATTAATTCTATTGATTTCTATTAATATTGTGCATTCCATCAGTGCTCGAATCCCCATGGACTCCCAAGCCCTCTCCAACCATCTATAGGAACTGGCTTGTTTAATCAACATTGCAAAACTAATCGAGGCAACTGTTTGGGTCATGAAGTGAAGAAGAAAATTGTTTCTAATTGAGAGTATGGGAGGAATTTGGGGAGGCAGGATATAATTATTACTGCTGGAACAGGGCCAGGATGCCAGCGATCACACTCTACTGATCTTGCCGAAAGTGCCGTGGGATTTGTTGCAAGCACAACTGATGGAGGCAAGAGCAGATCATTTCACCTGTTCTCCTGGCCCAAAATCCAACCAGCACCATAACGGTGGGACACCTTTACACTAAAATCCACCAGGGTCTTATCAAACATCTCCTGTCTATCTGTTGCAGGCATTCATCAACCTCTATCACAGCAGTATCCGATTACCTTACTGTACCCCCATATCTACCTTCACAACACACTCTTTGCCCTGTGCAGATCTGCTGTGCCATTTCTGGCCACACTCTTCCTATCATAGTGGCATTGATGGACATTGTCTGGGATGGAGTCACTGAAGGTAGTGGTCTCTTCTACACCGTGGTGAGAGGAGGTGGTCAAAGTGCCATGTCCCCATGTAGGGCAAGGAAAACCACCCATAACTCTGCAATCCCAAACATCTCCCTGCCAGTTTAGTGCAGTTACACAAAGGGATGGCATCACTCAGAGAAGTGCAGTAATCAAGGGACAGGGAGGATCTCCGGAGACTGTCAAAGTCAAAGCAGGGTCACAAAGACGGTCTTCCGTGTTTCTAGCTCAAAGCCGCTGGGCTTTTCTCACTGCTCAGGTAGCAGGATGGCTCTGCCTCTTGTAGCCTTTTGCTCGGAGGAGAGGATAAACAAGGTCTCTGATGTAAAAAAACAAACGAAAACAAACACAACAAAGTTGCTCTTTAAACTTAGCTTGTTCACCAACATCTAGTTCTGGCAGTCTCCTCCCTGGGCAATAAGTGCAGCGAGCTTGCCCTCCCATTGACTATGCATGCTGAGACCATATCCATGACGTTTTTTACAGCACTCTTCCAGCAATATTTCGTCTCAAATTGCCTTTGCAAAAGGCTCTCTTTATTCCCCTCATCATAAGCCCTGCCTCGTTTTCAGCAGCAAGTGGAATCCTCTCTCTTGCATCCTGGCCTAATTATTAAACAACCTTGTCAAACTATTCAGTCGTTTGCTGATATTTTACTCACAATTAGAACTATGAATGTGCTCCATTAGGCTTCTAATATCCTTTATGCGCAGCCTGACATTTGGGGAGCTATTTTATTACAGCCGACACTCTGGGAACTGGGGCCGCCATAGTTAGCATCAGTAATGGTGGTATTGACCCCAATTTTATGAATGCAGGAGGATGTCTGGATGTTACACACTCAGGTATCCAGAGGGTTCTCACCATCTCACACCAATGTCTGCTCTGGGACCTCACATCCCTACCTTTCTGTGAAAGTGTGGGGGTTTTTTCTCACTCCCCTAAAGCTCAGAGACACTTTTCTGATCAAGTGTTTGGCAACTAGTTAACACAAAAAAAAAAAAGCCCATCAAAATAGTGAGGATTAAGGTTGGGTTTCTCATTGAAAAGCCTGTTGATAAACATCAAACACAACTGGGAGTCCTCAGGGTTGTTCCCACTTCTGAAATGGACTGGTGACACAGTCCTGGGCAAGTTACTTCATTTCTCTGTTATTTCACTCTGGGTCTGACAGTGGTGGCATCACAATTTTTGCAGCACAGGAGGCTGTGAAGTCCCCCTCCATGTCACCACCTCTCACTAAAGCATAGGAAGAGATGGTCCCTTCTGTGAAGGTCTTCAGGACCAAGGCAGAAAGCCCTGATCCTAACAAAAAAGAGAGTTTGAAAGCTGAGATTAGGACATGGGTATTCTGTGCCACAGCTCACAGTTGCAAACCACTTATACCTAATTCTTGCCATAGAGATTTGGCTGACTCTACTGTTGCTTTTCTGGCAACTCATTAAATGGTTCTCAGTCAACAATAGGTGATCATGGGACCTTCCTGGTGCCCATCATGCAGCAATCCCAGAGCAATACCAACCAGAATAAAGCTGGGGAAAGGGAAGCAGCAGTGAACTACTGTACCAACATCTGACTGCTGAGCATCAGCAAACCAGTCCTGCATCCCCACCTGCCCTGACTAACACTTGGGTCCTTCTCTCTGACTACTGACAGGCATCTGGAGTAGCTCTTTGAAGAGGTTCTGCATGGGGCTACGTGGGCATAACCCAAACTGCCACATTTCTGAGACTGCATCTGGGGTGAATTACAAAAGGAGGGTCTGAACTTACCCTGCTAGGTCTTTAAGCACTGCCTGCAAGAGCAGACTCAGTGGCAAATCCAGCTGGAATTTGCAAAAAACACGTCTGACTGATGCTTTTCCCCTTTCCTCCTTAGTAGTCGTGATGCACAGACTTTTACAATTTCATATAACAAGGAAATCTTCCCCTTTTCTCTCCCCTCTCTTCCCAGCACCACATGAGCACCTCGGGACAAAACCCAGGCATTTCGGAACACAGGAAAACGCCCAGTTCTCATCAAGCTGAGGCTATTGCTGAAATTTTGCTCCATTTCGGTGCTAAAAAGTGGAATTTCTTGCATCGAGGGTAGTTATTGTACTCTAAAGCCTTTTAAAAAATAATAAAAAGGAGGAGCCATTCATCCATCACTGTGGGGTTTTTAATGCAAGGAGATAGGGCAGGCACGGACCTGACAGGGTCAGACGGCTTCCCCAGGGAACACAAAAAGTCAGTGGCACAGAAGGGACAGCCCAAACTCTCCTGAGCCCCAGACCAGTCCTGTGGCTTCAAGTTTTCACACACTCCTGAGCTGAGAAATTCAGCTTAGCCCTGGGCTTGGATCCAGTCTGCCTCTGCTTTGTGGCTGCTGCTCTGCCTTTAGATAAATATCTGTCGGGAGGAGTAAGGAAGGCAGAGACAAACTCTTCCCAGTGGTGCCCAGTGACAGGACTGGAGGCAATGGGCAGAAACCGAAGCCCAGGAATTTCCACTAAACAGAGGAAAAACATTTTTTACTGTGAGGCGGACTGAAGACTGGAACTGGTTGCCCACAGAGGCTATAGAGTCTCCATCCCTGTAGATATTTAAAACTCAATTGGACATGGTCCTGGGCAACTGGCTCTAGGTGGCCCTGCTTGAGAATTGGGGTTGGACTAGATGATCTCCAGAGGTTCTTTCCAACCTCAATGATTCCATGCAATGCCATATCATTATCTGTAATGATAATGGACGATTTCCCAGAATGGGCTGGAAAATGCAGGCTCTGAGCAGAGGTTGAAAGGATGGAGATCGTGAAGGAGCTACACAGGTTCTCTTGTAACTCCAGGATATTTGGCACCCTGAAGGTGGCTGCCTGCAGCTACTTCTGGCATAACAATGGTCTGCCTGTCAGAGGTGCCAAGCATTGTCTGCGTTCCTCCAAAATCAAGGCGTCAAAGGGGGGAAGTCAGCACCTCTCCAAATCAGGCTGCTTATTTGGTGTCCAGGGATTCAATCTGGGCTGCTATGTCTGGAAAAATTGGGCTTGCACTGCATTGCCTGTCTCCAGCCTTCCTCCAAAACTGGCTAACTGGCCAAATGTCCTTGAGCATTTAATCCGTGGCAGAAGGCCCTTCCAGCCACAGGGACCAGGAGAGGGAAATCGCAGTGTCACAAGCAAGAAGAGACTTCTTTAGCCAGTTTGGGGTTGGAGCACGGAGCTCAGTGTCACAGAGCAGATCTGTAAGGCAGTAACATGTCGCTGGCAGCTGTCTCAGCTCCCATTGTAACCAGTGGAGAGTCTGGGCAGGATCCACATGCCCATACAGAGGTGCTCCATGCCCTTTGGATGCCTTGGGTCACCATAAAGGATGCAGGGGCTCTATCTTCGGGAGCTCCCACCTCTTCCCAATAGGGAAAGGAAGCTTTCAGACCAAATCACCATCCAAAAAACCACGGAAGTAGTTGTCTTTTTTTCCCAGCTGGGTCTGCCCCTGGCTGACCACACAGATCCAGCCCTGTAGCAGCCCGTGCTGATACTGAGTGAAGTTTAAACAACTCTTCTGCTTGCCATAGCCTCCCCCCAACACACACACACCCTTCTGCAACAACAAAGCTCCAGCCTCTGACTCTGAAAATTAAATCTTATCTCCTCAAACCACTCCAGCTCCGCACACCTAGGATCCCATCTCTCCCTCTCATCTGACTTTAATAACAACACCATTCCCCTCAGAAGGAGGAGGATGGAGCCCAGATTAAAAGGAGCTCTTTAGCTGGCAGCAATATTACCTTCCTTTGCCCTTTGATTTTTTATTTTTTTTGTTGTTGTTGCTCTTGCATTTTTTATTGAGCACCCGGGCTGAATGGCTGAATAAAATCAAACTTCCCAGCTGAGACCACAGATGCTCAGCTGTACATACCTTAGGGAAAAACGTGTGCTATTTCCATTTTGGCCAATTATTATGCGTGGGAATCTTTTATCCTGGTGGGAAGGTGGATAGGAGGAAGAAAAGCCTTTGGAGGTACCGATTATCTTTTAAAGGAATGCTGGCCATTTAAGATTGTTGAGCCATAACTTCAGCAGACAGGAATCAGCAGAGATCCTTCATAAATACGAGGATGAAGAGCTAAGAATTTAGCTGGGAATCCGGGGGTTTGGGTGTGGATACGCCTATGTTTATTTATAGATAACTGCAGTTCTCTTTAGTGGGTGTATTTGGGGTTTGTACTGTTTTGCCTTTTTTTTTTTTGTTCTTTTCCCCTGGACACTGGAAATCAACTGGTTGCTTGGGATTACATTTCTGTGATTTAAATTAATCCCAGGACAGCAAGCACTCCTTCCTTCTACCCTTGCCAAGTGTGCATAGGTCCTGCACTGCTGCTCTTTGTACAAGCACAAACTCCAGACTCACAGAGCTTTACTTTTCTTGTTTGTGCTCAGTTAGATTTTCCAGACCACTTCCCTTTCCTGCTGTCCCTCTCACCCTTCCTTATTCTGTTATCTCACAACTGGGTCTCAGCCTCAGGGCCTGTTTGAGGTCTATGGTCTCATCCTGAGATGGGTTACTTCCCTGCATATTCAGTGGTTAATGGAAAATTTGTTGTCAAACGTAAACCACTACATGAGGCAACTTTGCAAAGTTGGGGACTCATGAAGTTGCTACTATTTCCCCTGTGTCAATCAGCAAATGCAGATGACATTTGAGTTCAGAGAAAATCAGTTATCTGGGGGTAGGAGCTGGTGCTCTTGATCTCCTGCAAGACCTAAAATAATTTTGAACACTCTAGAAGAAACTGGGAGTAACTTGTCAGGATGCACTTGCTCTCTGTTGGATTTCAAAGGCTTCAGAGAGAAGTTGACAAAGCTTTTTGGGGACTAAAGTAGTAATCTTCTCCCATCTGGGACTAAAATTAAGCCAGTCCACTATCAAAATAATTCTACAGGAGTTTATAAAAGCCCCTTTTAAATCCACCCCCATCTCAACCATTCAAGCACTATCGGATCCATCCCTGCACACACACGCTGGGAAAAGTCCTTCCCGGTGCTGCCATAAGTCCTGCAGCATCTCTCCGCCCTGAGCATGTCCACAGAGATGGACTTCTCCACCTTTTCGCCTCCATCCTTGCATAGACCTGAGACAGCCCAGCAAGGACCAGTCCGTCCACCTCGATGGGGACTGAGCAGCTGGACTAGGGTGGGAGGGGAACAACATGGGGCTGGTGGATTCAGAGATGAGTCATTAGCTTTGCCCCGGAGGGATGGGTGAAAAGCTCCTCCTTAACTTTGATCAGAGCAAGTAAGAAGTATTTTCACTCCAAGCTTATAAATGAGCTCTTTAAAGCCTGCCCCTCCATCCCTCCTGCCCCAAGTTACAGACTCAGGGCTCCGTGCTGTGAACGCTGCCATGGACCTCAGGTAGCAGTTCTTTTTCTCCTTCCTCATTTAGCAAAGATATCACATCCCTTCTTACCCTAGGAGAGAGGCTTATATCTTCCTTCTTCCCTCACCCACCTGATTAGCATCAGAAAGCACCCTGGGCATGAACAACCCCAAGGACTAATCCTGGCAAACGATGTCATCTTCTAATATGCTGACACCCTCCCCCTTGTTTGCATTTGTCCTCTCCCTTCCTCCTCCCTCTTCTCAAAACATTTCCTCCTCCTGCTGGGTTCGTCTCTCCATCTGTTGTCCGTCCGTTTTCCCTCCCTGCCGGGCTAGGAAGACGCTGCGGGGTTGCAGCACAAGACTGGGCTTGTGCTCAAACCGAGCCTATCCTGCCAGCATCCCCGAGCTCCTCTTCTCCCAGCATCTGCTCTGGGAGCCTAGGTGCATTGCTGCTTGCAATTAATTTCTTATGAAGTCAGAGTGGTGGCCACAGAGCAAGTATGAGTCTGGGGAGGCTAATGCTTTCTGTTCAGTGGTTTGGGGTTTGCTGTTCCAGCAACCCTGTAACCGAATTGCGGCCTTAACTCTATCCATCCGTAGAGCTTGGACTGGAAGTGCACAGAAAGAGAACAGCAAAGCAGGATTCCTGGGTCGATGATGCCTGCCCAGGTGGGATGAAGCTGCAGCATCCCCTGGGGCTATTAAACAGGAGGGACTGGATACAACCTCCAAGTTAGGAAGTTTTTAAGCTACTGATAATGTTAAGCTGGGAGCACAGGGAAGGATCGTGCTGGATAGGCCTTTGCTCTATAGTCCTTAAATCACACATAGACCCCACAAAGTGGCGTTTAACCTCCTCTGACCCAGATTTACATAGCAGCAGCCATTCAAAGAAGCATCTTACCCAGCAGCCTCTGTGTAGCAGTGACCAACAGAAGATGGCTGGGCACGGAAAACGGGATCAGCACATGATACTATCCTCTGATACACTTCCAGCCTTCAGCTGTTTTCATCATATGGACACCCTGAGCAAAAAGTGCTTTCTGTGTAAGGCAGCAACTCTCCGCAGATTTCTCTTTGGGGAACCTGTCCAGTTTCCCCACAGACCCATGTAAACATCCACAATATCTTGCCATGAGCAGTTCCACAGGTTGTCTACCTGATATCTGCATGATGCCACCTTGTACCATTCCAGAAGACCCAGAGAGCCTTGAAACATTTAGAAAGTGATCCTCAATGGAGTAAAAAGGAGGATAAGCATCAATTAAAGACACAGGAGGGGGATCCCATCCCTACAACTTTACTTTTGACAGGTGTTTTATACTAAAATTCACATCAGGGAACTTCCACCCTGGGTCCCTGGGGGTCCTGTTATTGCAGCAGGGTTTCAGCTACCATGTCCCTCCTCTGTCTGTCCTGAGCCACCTGGCACCCCAAGGGATGGCTGACCAGCCTGCAAACCTTCTCCCTGGGCAGGGCTTAAATAAAGAGATTTTTTCAGGCACGGGGTCACTCTTGCAAAAGCAGCAATGCAAGAGCCTCTGCCCCTCTCTCCATAGGTACTGCAGAGGTATCTGCAATCTGAGATACCTTCTGACAGGGTGCTTCACCTCTAGCTAAAAGTAAGGTCTTCAGAAGACGATGACGATTGTGGGACAAATGTCCCCAGACCAGGACAAATATCATTGCATGACATGGAAAAACACAAGTATAAAGCAGGACTATGATCAGAAAGCATGCTCAGCCTCATCAACACCACTGCCACTTTCAGATACACAACACTGTACATATTAAGCTCAAAATCATCTGACCCAAGGGCTGTCCCTGTTGAAAGGCTGTTCAGGAGGATAAGAGTCCCCCAACTTTTTAAGTAATATAAATAGGATACTGATGGGCATTTGATACAATGTGCAAAACAAATGCTGTGTAATGGAGAGTGTAAAAGCCTCCTTAAAAGATTTTAAATAAAGAAAACGATATGGAAAGGATGAAAAAGGAAATAATGATTATTGATGCCAACAGACTTNGGTGGGGCGGGGAAAGTTGGATGATTTAACTGCTTGGCTTTGGTTACTGGATCTTGTCTGCAAAATTTTGGAAAAAATTAACTCAGAGGGGAAAAAAGCAAGAGATATTTGGAGTGGCCATATAACAACAGCCCTGGGCCACAGGAAAACTGCAACCATGAGTAAAATTTTCAGTATCACTCTCTCTGCCATAAGATCAGACCTTTGAGGGGAAAAAGAGTGAAAATCAGAGTGCGAATATGAGGGAACACATTGTAAATATGTAAAACACATAATGATTTTTTAGCTGCTTGCTTTTGGATTTGAGGAGAGGCTGGCCCAGAATGGTCTCTGCTTCCCATCAGGACGTGGAGATCTTCAGACAAACCGACAAGAAAACAACCTGGAGAGCAAGACCCCAAACTCAGAGAGCCCTGGGGAAAACTGCCAGCATTCACACTTGTACACTGGCACAAGAGACATCAGACCCAGACCCTTAAAGGGAGAACTGTGAGAGTCCTTTGCCCATCCCACCACCTCATCCTTGCCTTCACCGAGGTTAGAAATCTCAGTGACTGCTGGCGACCACCACCCTGGTCCCAGGTGCAGAGGGACTAGCAGTACTGAAAAGGGTTTCCCTTTTGCTAGAGCATAGGAATGTTCCTTTTCCTTTCAAAAAATCATTAAGTTTCTAGTCTCAGGATGGCTGAGAGAATCTGCGTTAAATATACTCTGACAGGCCTCCTGGGTATAACCTTGAAAACAGTGGCTTCTCCCCAGCATTTACTTGCTATTAAAGGAGGGTGAAGAGTTCATTTTTTTAAACCCAGGAGGTGATGCTTTCCCAAACGCTAAGAAATGGGTGGAAGATGAGGGGTCTCTGAGATGTCCCCCCCAGAACCACAGGTATCCGCACAGCCTGTGCCCATTTTTGCCTACTGCGTACTAGCTTGGCTTGGGTTTTCAGTTTAGTTTAGTTGCTGAGCTTAAAATCCCTGCTTTCAACTCATTTGTTCTTCTGCCCAACCCAAACCTCCCAGGGTGAATAGCTGTTCCTGCTACAGCCCTGGAATAGCTATAACCATTATTATAACTCAGTTTGCAAACACAGCACTTGGGTTTTGCATGGATTGCCTCTGCTAACCAAAGTTCCTATCTTTGCTTACAGAGCAGATAAAAACCTCCTTTAGCAGTAGCTTACAAGGAATTGTGCATGGCAGCATTTCTCCAACAAAGTATCTTGGGGTCAGATGAAGAACATTGCAAACTATTCCAAACCCAAAGAATAATATATTTGCACATTAAAGTCTAAATACAAGCAAAGAAATCCCACAAAGCCAGAGGCTGCCTGCCTCGGATCCTGCATTAAGAGATAGAGTTCTTACAAACATGCACTGGTGTTTGTGTCAGGAGTGTGCAAGGTTTCCTCTGCTATTTGCGGCTTTGGTGGGAAGGAGCTGTGCATTTTAAAGGAAAACTTATGACTGTCATATCTCATGCTCATAATCTACATGGTCATTTTAATTGATTTGGAATAATTCATCTTTATTGTGATAGTGACACCAGAAGCACTCCTGAGTATTAATAAACTTAAACCAAAAATGCTTCTAAAAGGAAAAATTCTTTGTTTTCTTTCAGATTGATTAAAAAGAGGGGTCTTATACAGACAGTGTGAGCACTGATGTTCCAAAGCAGGTTTTGTGGGTTCTCTCCAAGCAAGACATGGGTTTAGTAGCAAGCGGGCTGGGGAAGGTTAAAGGCTTTCTGTAACATCCCTGATTTGTGCCAAGTCGTGTTCCTCCTCTCCTCCCACTTTGGTATCACCTTTGCTGAATGCTTCTGCAAACACTGTGGCTGAGCTCTTACGTCCGTGTGAGGGATGCGATGGCTTGGGGTGGTTCGAGAGGGAACTGCCTGTTTGGGTGGGTATGGGGAGGTGCAGGTGCTGGCAGTCCAGGGTGGGAGTTGAGTGCTGGTAGTGGGGAACAGTGGGGTAGGCTAGGGGGGGCAAGAAGCAGATCAACTGGGGGGTGATGAGAGGCATACAGCTGGCTACTTCTGGAAATCAGACAAATTGTTTGTTGAGAAAAACCAAAGACAGTGACTAAAGAGCTCAGGCTGTGGTGAGGGTCTGAAAGACTGCCAACCAAACCACAGTCCCACTGGAGAGGAGCAGTAAAGCCCTCCTCCGCTTCTCCCCACAGCACTGTCAACATCTCCGCACCCAGGAACATCAAAAACAGTTTGGCTGCACCCTTCCAATGCCCATTTCCCCTCCAGTCCAAATCCAAAAGTAGGGCTTGAGACACAAGCAAACAGCATCTATCCCTGAATAAACTCCTGGTGATTAGTGAGCAGAGCCTGCGCTTTGCTGTCTTCACCCATCATAAGCCTTGTGGCAGCCACCAGGATCTGGCCGCAGGTCCACTTTCTCCAGGCCTGGCTGCGGGATCTTGGCAGGGGGTTGCTTTCCCCAGAGCCTGATACAACTAAATGGATGTTACAGAATCATAGGATGGTTTGGGTTGGAAGGGATCTTTAAAGCTCATCTAGTCCAACCCCTCTCCAATGAGCAGGGACATCTTCAACTCAATCAGGTTGCTCAGAGCCCCGTCCAACCTGACCGTGAATGGTTCCAGGGATGGGGCATCTACCACCTCCCTGGGCAACCTGTGCTAGGGTTTCACCACCCTCGTAGTAAAACATTTCTTCCCTATACCTAGTCTGAATCTACCCTCTTTTAGTTTAAAACCATTATGCCTTGTCCTATCGCAACAGGCCCTACTAAAAAGTCTGTCCTCATCTTATAAGCCCCCTTGAAGTATTGAAAGTTGTAAGTATTGCATGTTGCAGTGGTTCAAGTTGAAAGAGTTTAACCTCAGGAGACTGCTCTTTCTTCCTCCGTGACTTCTGCTTGCTTTTTCATACACAGCCAGTTTTACAGCTCCCAGCCTTGCTTTTAAAATGCTGGCAATCTGTCATCCCATTCACATTTCTCCACTCCCAACCGGTGTGCTAAGAAAATTTCATCTGTAAACATGTGCTCTGAACCTCTCCAAAGATGCCTTTTCTTTCCGACACCCTAATACCTCCTCTGTGCAACAGCGTCTTTGATTTGAAAAGGGTCACCAGAAATGGCCCTCTGTCCCTCCAGGGACCAGGAGGGTTCACAGCCTCCAGGAGGCTGGTATGGTTCTGCAAAGGCTGATAATAAGCCAGTGCAGCCAAAATTACTTCAGCCATAAAATACCACTGCATCGTCAAATGTAAAGCTTGGTTTGGGCTTTCTACAGCTTTCATGGCTGTACGAGTAACAAAACAGCGACTGTGGCGCTTTAATTAGCACCTCAGACTTCCTTCATTTCTTTTGCCAGTTCAGCCTGTAATTTTTGGAGTACCTATCCTTCTTTAAAATAAAAAGTCTCAAAGACTTGGGAGCCTGCAACTCCTCTTTTATATACCTGAAGATCAAGGCTCAGGCATTTTAGACATGCTGCTGCTAAAACATACTTAAAACAGCCTCTCCCTGCACATCAGCCAGCACAGTCTTCTCCATCCACATCTGAAGCAATGGTTTTGATCCTCTCTCAACATCTTTGAGCCAGTCCATGTGCTGTGCCTTCTGCTCAAATCCTTAACACATTTTTTTTTGTCTGGTCTTGAATTGCAGCAGGACCAGGGGTGGCTGGTCATGACTTGCCCTTCCTCAAAATTGCCTCTTCAACTGCATTTTCTTACAATATATTGAAAAATCTCTCAGTTGAGCTCCCCAGCCTCAAAGGAGATGTAGAAACCACCTCTCCATGCTTCTCTTATGTAGGAAATATATTGAGTTGTCCCATGTTTTAAGGGCTTTGAAGGAGGTCTTAATGGTATGTGGCTGAGAGGAGAAGGATCTTCTTATAGGACAGCAGAGATGCAGTGGGAGAAGCAAACCCAGCCTGGACATACCTTGAAAGAGATCAGCACCAGGGAAGGGCTGTTTGCATCCCAAAAGGAATGGGAGGACACAGTCTTCTACATTTTTCTTTCTAGCATCTCTCCCTGTGCATCACAGATGTTTGGTCAGGGAAAAGAAATGGAATTCTCCTATAAGCACCAGATTCTAGGAGCTGAGGCTTTCAATGAGTAATGCTGAGTCTCCAGGCCAGGTTCGAGAAGGGGGAACGTATTGAGACACTGGGACAGCCCAACAAACAACGCAGCAGGCACGGGTGAGGCTTGTGGTGGTCTCTGACCATGAGGTACATGGCAGAGTGATGCACATCTCCTATTTGATAATATTGTGGGAAAAGGGTGTGTAAAATTCCAGGGAAACAGAATGGCATATACTGAGGCTCAAAGAAACAGCCTGATACATTTATGAAAATAAACAGACAAATCACAACCTTTAAGTAATAAAAGAATTTTTCTGTTGTTAGTCAATTTATTTTGCTTTAAGTTTGATCGGCTTCAATAATGACCCTGCAGCACTTTTCTTGTTTCCCTCCTGTTCAATCAAGAAGTAGCAAAATGGGGAAGATGGGGATTTCTTCTTCCCACACACAAAGGGGATGAGGCATTGCCCCACTTGTCTTTTCAACTCAAACCCACTAAAACCCAGGATGGGACTCAGTTTTTGCCTGTATCGCCATGCTATAGCACTGAGTTACTCTGGCTGTAAGTTGCAGTGACTCTGGCAGGTAACTGCACTGTTATTTAGTGACTGCAAGGAAGAAGAACAATTGCTATTATCTTTTGCATATTTTTTTAATCTTACCCTGAACCTGTTTTTCCATCATGAGGTGGAGTTAGAGGAATTCAGACTCTGCAATGAACATGGACAGGGATGTCGGTACTTAGCAAGAATTGTGAGGCTCTGAGTGATGTTCTGGGTCGTTAATGAAGCCACCTAGAAAGGCTGACATATTTGTATTCATGTTAAAAGAAAATAATAATAATAATTTGAGGCTGTTGAAAAGTGCTGCTCTGGCGGCCCTGGAGGATGCCTCTCATTTACCCACAGACACAAAGCAGCCTCTGCTCCTGCTGTGCCACCACTGTTTTGAGAGAGATCAGCCTGGCTGTGGACACGGTTGTTCCCTGCTGAGGATGAGCCCCAGACCACTCTCCATCCCACGTCTCTGCTGCCTGCAGCCTCATTTCCCAGGCTTAGGGGCAGCCGGGGCTCTTGCAAGCTGTGTGCCCAGACGTCGCTACCCCACCAACTCATGGCCATGGCTCATGCATGGGGCAGCTGTAGGGTGGGAGCTGAGCCACAGGGACCTTCTTGGTCTTGGGGTATCCCAGGCCCTTCTTGTTAAGCCGGGGATCAAACCCCAGCCCCAGCACATGCTTTCAATTAAGCAGCATCTCGTGACAGGCAGAGCAGGCAGGCGATCTTGCTGCCTCCATCTTCACAGCATTGCCCCAGCCCTTCCTCCCTCAGCATCACGTACTGCCCCTAAGGTCTATACCCTGTCCTGCCTGCACTTTAGTATTTTCCAAAGTGTCAAAAAAATCAGGTGAGGAACTCTGCAGCAGCTGTGGTTGGTGTTACAAACCCAAACACCGTTTCTATTCGCTGATGCATGCTTTGGTTTTGAGTGTGCTGGGTTTGGTTTTCGTCTGTCCTTCCTTCCTCCCTTCCTTCCTTCCTTCCTCCCTCCCTTGTCTAGGAGCCTCAGAGGCTCTCAGGTCAAATCTCAACCTGCCTGGAGGGCTTTCAACACTTTCAGGATTCAGTGGCCCCCCCAACACAGAGGCTTTCTGGGTCACTTTCTCAGTTGTCTCACAGAAATAGCTCACTGCTGTTCCACCAACATCAAGTTTGAGGTGACAGAAGAGCCCCTGGGACCCCCACTGCTGTAACCCGCTGCTGCCCAGCCTCGGCTGACTGCACGGTTTCTGGCCAGGCTGTGCTGATTGCAGCAGGGCTTTGGGCTAGGAAGGGGGTTGAACTTCCACTGCACACTAAAGAAGCTTCCACTCTACATCAGGCTTTGCCAGGACATGCTTCGCTGGAGAGAAAGGCAGCAGGGAGGACAGCAACAGTGAGAAACAACAAGGAGAAAAGCAAAGAGAACTCAGGACTGGGTAATTTCTGGCCAACGATTGTCTCTAATAAGGTTTGACTGTATCAATTAATTGAGATGTGCCCTGGAGAGCTAGAGCTGCTGCTGCTGGAAGTCAGCCAGGAAAAAAAAATCTCATTTTCTCTGCAAACCTGCTGATTAGACCAGATCTCTGAGGTTCACTGTAGCAGGCTTTGGGGAGATGGGCAGCATTTCAGGGCCTGTGATACAGCCACAGGTAGAAACTGGTTGTCATGAACTGCCAAGGGAGGTGGCCAGGGGTGAAGGAGGGCAAAGCTTTGCAGTGGGACCGAGCTGGGTCATTCCTTCGCATAAGCTTTTGATTAATTTCCTACATGAAGCCAAAATGCATGTATTTTCCCTGTGTGTGTAGTAAGGAAAACATAAATAAAGATATGTGTCATTCAGCAGAGGTTCAGGTCATTGGTAGGACTAAGATTACTCTTGGGTCCTTACACACCCATTGTCCATGCTGTCAGTCCCAGTAACAACTCCCACATGGACCTCTCTGGGAGGCAGAGACACCGGTGGACTGGATGGACCAGGATCACAAAAGGTAACCTCCCGGTCTCGAATAAGCTCTTCCGAAACACTGTGTAGATATTGTGGACCTGTGCTCCCACTGCGTGCCAGGCACCAACGTGGGCAACGTGGGTGTAAGGTCCCCAGGGAAGAAAATGCTTCAGTCTGTTCTTGAGCCTGTCCCGCACTTTTCACTGTGGCTGTGTCCTTGAAGGACACAGAGCATTGGTGTGCATGGTTGGGTGCGTGTGGCCAAGCTTATATCCCAGGGGACATGCAGTGTGCACAGGAGTAGTCACCATGTGTCGGGGGGTGCAGGGAGCATGTGTTTATAGTTTGCACTACAGAGTTTTCCTAGGCCTTGGGAAATGTCCTGGAAAAGATAGTCTGTGCATCTTTCCCATCTAAATGCCAGTTATGAACTGGCAGGGAGAGGACAGAATGGTCCTTTCCAGCTTTGCCTTTCTGCGATGCAGAGACACTTTGCTCCTTGCTTTGAACACAGTGTGGAGCAATCAGCAGGTAGTCTTTCTGCCCTCGGTCCCTCCATGAATCTGGACTCCTGTACATCTCCAAGAACAACCCTCCCACTGCTGACACAAGAAGTGATGGAGGTCAAGGAACATCCTGCAGCCCTGTTGACCTGAGAGCAGTAGCATGATCTGAGGTTTAAACACAGTAATATTGACCCAAATGAAAAAAAATCACTAGAATAGAGACATGTCTCTCTTAGGCTCAGTGACTCCTGGTTGCTTTTTCATGTAATTTTTTCTCTCGGGAGTTTTCACATGGAAGCAGAAGGAATCCCTTATATAGCTGTTCACTTTTCCTATTTTTTTCTAAAAAATATAATTCCTATGGCTCAGATATTAGGGAGCTGGGTTTAGACCAGATAGAGTAAAAATGCTGCTAACAACCCTTGTAACTCTTACTATAATTTCTATAGCCAGGACTTGAGAAGATGCTAGACAGAAGTGGGCACTGGATGGCATGGGGTTCAGATGTGCAGGAGTAAGAGATGTTGGGCCAGTGCTGGGATTCCCTCATTTTCCCTTTGCCTTTTGGATATGATTTCAACACACTTGGAAAGAAACTGTCCCGGTTTTCCACAGATTCTTTTTCTGCCATAAGAGGGAAATAATCAAGACTGAAACTACTTCCACTAATTGTCTCATTATTTTAAATCTGAAATACTGCCAAGTTGCTGCTTGGGAATTGTTCAAATAGCTTTAGTTACCCTTCTTTTCTGAAGGCCAGGCTCCCCAGTAGGACTTTGGCACACAAGGAGGTCATCGCGCACCTCAGGAGATATAGTCTGGTGACAGCCCAGGCCAGCTACAGCCTCAAGTCATCAAACTGATGTTCCCAAGTGCTACTGTGCTATCTCCTCATAGAAAATTTTGAGGTGGTAAGGGCTATTACATTTCTTTAAACCTCAAAATGAAAACAAGGCAGAAGGCAGACACTTTCCCCCAAAAGACAAATTATTCTAAGTGATTGGAAGACATATCTTTCCAGAGGAAGAAGTGAAATGAAATGTTTTCAAGGACCTTTGTTAAACTCGAGAGAAAGACAGCTTATAAGCCCTTTGCTTGCTTCAGCCATAGGTGGTTTCTACATTGTTGTCTGGAAGCATCTGACTTTTGTCTACGCTGATGTCTTAAGCAGGTAAGCTCACAAACCTTAGAGGGACCAAGCTGCAGAGAAAGCATGGTTATGGGCTCAACTCAAGCAAACTCACCCAAGATCTAGACATATACTAGATAGCTAGCTCCAGACCCATAGGCATTCATGACCTACCTCCTTCTAAGGTACCTAACTCTCCCAAAAACCTATGGGAAGCTCAATGTCCTAATATGATGAAAGCATCTCAATATTTTGGAAGATATTGTCCAAGCCCTCATGGGTGAGTCAACCCCAGCATCTGATAATAGTCTCATGTAACATCAAAGTGATTGGTTTACCTCTGAATGGTTTGTGATTAGAAACGGAGCACTTTCGGTTAGTTACCCAGAATTGCATCTCCATTGTCCCTCCTGGCCCCCACATATCAGTCTTGGTCATCAATGCTCTCCCTATCCTTCCATATGTCAATCACCTGCTTTTCCAGCAATCCCTTTCACAAGCATTGGGTTTATTGGCTAGTTGGCTCAATAACGGTAAAAACAATAGAAGTTCATCCAGAAGAAAGGAAGACAAAGTCCCTGTCCTTGTCAATGCTCGCAAAGAAGCAGGAGGTCAAACATGGACTTACCCAAGCAAAGCTCTGTGCCCCATATATTTCCTATTCACATTTGTTGGCTGCTGACCTAGTTGTAACTTGGACTCAGGGCATCCACATTGCACTGAGGAATAGCTGAGAAATGGCTAACTCCTGGTTGGAAGTGTTTCTTGGGAAACCAAGGTCAGCCCCTTGCTTTTGATGGCATCTTGGGTTTTATCTGTACTACCATATAAAACAAGCCTGGACAAAACCTTTGGCCCTGGGGTCAAAAGGTACATTCTGGCTTGCCTGTGCCCACATGCTTAAACCTTCGCCCCACCAGCACAGACACCTTTACCCATGTGTCCTGGATCTATGACACCTCCTAAGTATGCCAAGGCACCATTTGGTCAGGAGGAGCCAAAACCATGCCAGAGAGTTGATAGATAACCAGATTGGACAACAGTAGGACAGGGCTTAAGAATGCTTAGAATCATAGGATCACAAAATGGTTTGGGTTCGAAGGGACCTTTAAAGGTCATCTAGTCCAACCCCCCCTACCATGAGCAGGGACATCTTCAACTAGACCAGGTTACTCAGAGCCCCGTCCAACCTGACCTTGAATGTTTCCAGGGATGGAGCATCTACCACCTTTCTGGGCAACTTGTTCAAACCTGCTCCTGGCTCTGTTGACTATTTCATGTCGACAGATGCAGCTCTTGCCTCATTTCATGTGTACATGTGCTTAACTTTAGACGTGTGAGCCATGTGGATGTGGGAGTGGTGTGGGAACATGCTTGAATGTATACTAGGGCCATGCATTCATGCGTATGTGCTCACTGCGATCTGCCGTCCCCACGGGGAACCTGTTTTGTACTAAAAATGTTTTTGCACTAATGCATAAATTAAGTGTGACTGCAAAAATAGTCAAAAGGGAGCCCAAAAAAGAACAGAGAAGATTGATTATGTGCACATTTTAAGTGCTTTATATCTGTGAATGTTTATTTGAAAAATAAGAGTGAAAGAGAAGCACTGACACTACAAATAAAAATAATATAGGGAAATACATCTCTTTTATTATTAAATTATAGATTAAAATAGGAAACATAGGGGAATATAGAAACATATATCTCTTTGTGGAGGCTTTCTATAACAATCAGCATAAAATAACGTAGCAGTACCTGACAGCTTAAATAAAGATAGGAGCTTCAGCTCCTATCTACGCATTTATCTCCTCTGATCCAGACAGGGTAAAGAGGCATAAAAGACTCAGATAATAGCATCTTTTCTGCACACCAGATCCCAAACGATAGGCAGATTTTATACTTGGTTACTCCACATAATGTCAGCATTGTTAGAAAACAAAAGCACCATGAAGGAACATTTTTTTTTCCCCCCCTCCCTCTATTTCACTGTATTTTCCTTCTGATCTTTTACTTTGTGATTTCTGTGTAAAATACGATGAGGCAGATCTGAAACTCTGCACCTCTGGACCAGCCCCTGAATTAGTGGGGCAGCAGGACATGGGACGACGGGAATGAGCAGTGAGGTTCAGATGGGTACACACAAATCATACGCACAGAAGCGGAGAAAGCACCAACCAGTTCACTTAAACCCTGTCCTCTCCTTGCTGCAAGCTGTCACAATATCTATTGTAGTCGACAGCTATCGACCATTGCATGCCATGCCATTAACCTTTGCCACCAACACGTCAGATGACGGAGATCGAGAAAGCTGTGTGTCACATCAGAGCCAAGCAGTACATGGGAGGTGCAAGCAGAGCTGCAGCACACACTGAACTGGGCGGTGAAGCTGATGGAAAGTCTTACCACAACCAAGTGTTCCCTGTTGTCTGTGCTTTGTCCAACGAGGTGGACTTCATCTTTGGAGGCTCTACCCTGATGCCATAGACCCTCTGAAGACCAGCCTATGCTTTCCCCAATTCCCTTCATCTCCAACAGTTACCTGCTGCCCCCTGAGCAATTCTCCTGCATCCTTGGCATGGTCAAGGTGACACCACAGCAAGCCAACCTAACCTGGGGGAGTTCCTGCAAATTTCCACGCTAATATCCATCCATTCTGGAAAATGTAGCCCTCCTTGGAAGGTGCAGCTGGCACAGGACCAAGGTCCTGGGCATCTCCTGGGAGACAGCATGTCGCATTAGCATCCACAGCTATGCTGCTTTGTGATGGTTAACATCCACAGCATCATACTTCCCCTTTGACATTGCTCAGCTGCTTTTACCTCCAAGGAGCAGTCCTGAACCGGCATAAAGTTCTCACTTCGCCTTTTCTCCCCGGACATCCAGGCTGTATGGACTGCCTTTATGGTCCCAGGAAGCTGTTTCTTTGGCTCTACGCAGATCTGCATCAGACACTTTACTGCTTAGCTTGGAAAAAAATTAGTAACACTATGAAAGGAGCCTGGATTTCTCCATCTCCTTTCTGCATGCACCTTTTCTGCTATGAACTTCACTAACTTTTCCCCCAGTGGGCAACACTGGGAGCTCATTCTCTTTTCCACAGACGTTTTCACATCAACCTGTGGGATTTTAACATCTTCTGAGACTTCTATCAAACCTATCTAACCTGGTCTGGGGGTCTCAAAAATTATTTAAGGTGGACAGACTGACACATACAGAAGATTCATTTTCTCAAGAAACCACAGGCTGAACAACAGCAAAATTAGCTTGTTTACCTTTAATTGAATCAACTTGTTAAGTCTTACTAGCCGAAGGGTTTTCTCCAGGGACACCTATATTTGGTTAGTTGATTTGTTATGAGAAGAAAGAGTTCTTGGCACTTGCTTGAGGAGAAAGGGAAAAATATTGGCAGCAGCTACCCACATTTTTTGGAAAACATTTACTTTTCAGTCCCAGCATAATGGATGGTGACAATAAGAATGATTGTCCAAGCCTGACTTGGAGCCAGTCCCTCAGGGAGGTTACATCAAAGACCCTGCCTTCCTCACCTCCATTTCCAGGGAGGATGGGGCCAGGTCTGATGGCAGGAGGCCTCATGTCCTGAGAGAAGGGAGGGTCTGGGAGGTGGAGAGGGTGAGGCCAGGTCTAAGGCACTAAGAGCAAGGCTGGTTTACTGGAGAGAAGAAGAAGCCACCTCGTCACCTGTAAACAACGGGCAGGGCCCAGGGCTGGCCAAGCTTCTTGGCTGACCCAGACTCATCATCCATCACTAAGCCACCGCCCAGCTCTACCATCAAATGACCATTAAGACCCTTAGTTGAGCGGCACCATCGTTCCACGGTACCTTCAACAACCTTGTAGTGATAGTTGCCCCCTACAAGGGCATGTAGTGATAGGACAAGGGATAATGGCTTCAAACTGCAAGAGCGTAGATTTAGATTAGATGTGAGGAAGAAATTCTTCCCTGTGAGGGTGGTGAGGCACAGGCACAGGTTGTCCAGAGTGGTTGTGGATGCCCCATCCCTGGAATTGTACAAGGCCAGGTTGGATGGGGCACTGAGCAACCTGGTCTAGTGGCAGGTGTCCCTGCCCATGGCAGGGGGGTTGGACTAGATGATCTTTAAGGTCCCTTCCAACCCAAACCATTCTATGATTCTATGATTCTATGAGTGTGGGACATATGGGGTGCAGGGAAAACGGGAGGTGAAAGAACTTTGGCCAACCCTCAATTCCAAGTGTACCAGGCAGCGGGGTGACCCTCTGCCTAGTGACACTGTTGGTGTCTTGGAGGCTACACAGGCCCCTTGTTTAGCTCATGGATGCACCTAGGACCTGCAGATCCTACACATCAATGCACCATTTAATCCGCACGCCCATGACCCACAACTGTCCTGAAAAAAAATTCATCAAGCCTCAAGCCTAGCCCAAACCGAGGCCCTACAATTTCTTTTTCCAGTAAAAATGAGAAAGAAAAATAGCCTAAATATTTTGCTCCTAATACTCAAATTAAAACTTTTTCTTTCTCCGCTTCATGCTGTTACTCTCTCTCCTCCCCTCTCTGTCTTACAGAAGTGTGACTAATCCTCTTTCTTCCATTACACTGTTACCTTGAAGGTATTTATAGAGTGTGATCATGTTCTCTCCTGTGTCTTTCTTCCCTTTTCAACTCTGGATAAATCAAGCTTCCTCAGACTTCTCTCGTGTCTTATCTTTCACGAGGTCATGCTAACTGCAACGGCAAGCTAAGAAAGGCTTTGCCTGTTGGAGGGGACACTTCAGAGCTGATACAGCCGCTGCACAGGCTCTGCAAGAAACTTCTGATGGACTCGCTCTGTGTATGCACATCCCCAGCCTCTTGCCAGGTCTGCGATCATGTGGGTTTGCATGCCCCTGCATGCATTAGAAACAGGAGGATTTAGCTGTTCCCAAACAAATTAGCCAGTGCTATCATGTATTTTATATTATCTCATGTCATTATTAGTGTTCTGCCTTCTGAGCTGAAAGCAGCAGAAAGGAAGATGAATGTAGGGGGTTGAAAGAGATTAAGCTGAAACATTTGTCCAACAACATCTGCAGGCTGTCTGAGAAATGGATGGTGTCTGGGAGGGAATCATAGAATCATAGAATCATTCAGGTTGGAAAAGACCTTTAAGATCATCGAGTCCAACCATCAACCATGCCCACTCAACCATGTCCTGAAGTGCCTTGTCTACATGCTTTTTGAATACCTCCAGGGGTGGTGACTCCACCACTTCCCTGGGCAGCCTGTTCCAATGCCTGACAACCCTTTCAGTAAAGACATTTTTCCTAATATCCAAACTAAACCTCCCCTGCTGCAACTTGAGGCCATTTCCTCTCATCCTAAAGGGGTGGTCTTTCATGCTGTGCCTAAGTTAGTTAATTAAGGAGACTCAAGGTTCTGGTCCAAATGACCCAGAACTGCCTCATTCATACTATTAAACTCTTTCCCCCTTCAAAACAGAGCAACCGCTTGCAAACAGGCTGGGAATGGTCCTTGGCTTGTGCTAGCTCCTGACCAATGTCCGGGAGATGGCTAGTCGGCCATGGCCAAAACCACTTCAGGGATTTTAATAGGTGTGACAATAAATTCCCATGGCTCCAAAGGCTCCTGGGCACTGTGTGATTTATGAGTGGCCTCCGTGACCCCCAGCAGAGTCACCAACTGCAAGTACTTCCAATCATCACTGTGACAGGAGCCGTCAGGTCTGTGAAACAGTTGGAAATTTCTGACTGGATTTCTTTCTTTCTCTTTTCTCATGGGAAAAGTTGTTACCTGGGAAAAATTGGGGTTTGCAAGTAGAAAAACAAAGTGCTAAATAATATTTTAATATTATTTTCTTCATCTTTTTTTTTTTTCAGTTGAGTACATTGAAACCATGGCTCCTTGACTGCTCCCTCCATCACCACCTCTTGGAGGACAAGAAAACTTGGTGGCTTAGGTGGGGTTCATCTCATTGGACTTAAAGCAAAATCAAGGAAGGGTCTAAAATTGTCACCTTGATTTGCTCATAGTCCTTGGAGATAACACCGATCTGTAGAGAGGGTAAATGTCCCTCTGGACCTGTCAACCTCCCTCTGCCGTTTTAAAGGAAAAGTTCAGAAGATGAGGTAAAAACCAGGTGGGGTGGAACCCATCTACTGCAGCCTGCTGGGACCATCCCTGTCTGGTGGGTGGGCAGGGGACATGTGAGAAACAGGGTCCATTTCTTTTCCTGTCCAGGATCCCTCTGGGAAGACCATTTTCTGTTTTTTTAATAAAAGCAGGTAAAACAGAACAGAACCATCTGGGGCTTTATTTTAGTCCTCATTTTTCTTCCCCTGGAATTATCCTCAATAAGCATTTTATTTTCCACTCGCTACCTTTTATTGCAATTTTTACTATTCCTGATTTGTCACTGTTGTTCGGAAGCCAAATTGTACCAAAAGCCCAGTATTTTTCTGGGTGAATGAGTTTCTGTTTTCCAGCCCACTCCTCTATCGGAGGCTTTTATTTTTTGCACCTCATGGCTGCTCCCATCTCCGTGGCACATCGCTGAATTCAGCCCCTTCTCTTTAGCAGCGCACATCTCTAATCCCAGTGCAAAGCAGGATCACCAATCCCTGTGTAGGGGATATAGGAAGATTTTCAGAGCAGATTAGCCAGCTACTGCACTTGGAATTCAGTTCCTGCCTGAGCACCAAAATAAGAGCTGGGTGGATTGTGCGCACAGCAGGTGCTGCTAAAAGTCACATTGTTCCTGATACGCTGATGAGAAATTTTGATCCCAGCTTGTAGTTAGCTGCTTCACACAAGCACTAATATCCCAGGTCAAACACTGCACTGTCACCTGGTTTTGCCTCACAGTAATTTCCCTACCTTAAAAACGTCCTTATTTTACACTGATGCAGTGAGTTTGCATAATTTTCAAAAAATCTGAGAGACACCCCGAAACAGATGCCGTAATTCCTCATCCCGTGGGACAGCATTCAACCTGCAGCTTAGGCATTTGGGAGGAGTTCACTGGATTTCTTTTTGTTACTTGTTTTTTGGGGTTTTTTTCCTCATTTGTTTGTTTGTTGCTCTAGCCATTCCAATTATAATTAAAACTTATTGGTAATGTGATAGCATATAATGAACTCAACTAGAGATCTGGACCCCCTCGAGTCAGGTACTTAATTACTAACAGGCTTTCCAGCACACATTAAGGATTGGCCTGGCTGGGTCTGTAGGGAGGAAGAATGAAGCAATATCAGGAGAGGGAGATAAATTTACTTGCATTAGTCCCAGGAGGGTGGTAACTCTGAAGCTGCTTTACCCAGTGTGTACGCTTCCACACTCTGCACTGACGGATGGGTCCCTGAGCTGTCACTTCAAATGCACTTCGCCTGTGGAGACTCACATTACCTTTTGCAGATGGGGGAATCCAATCCTTAGGGCTTCCCCAGCTCCAGAATGACTCTCAGACCTTTATCGTCCTACACTTTCCTCCTCACGGCTCCTGGATTCCCTATTAAGCTTCATCTGCATCTTCTGTCCAACCTCTCAGGAGCCCTTTTTCCTCCGTTTCCCACCTCCAGACCAGAATCAGCTCAGGACCTTGCCCGCTCTTCCCTTCCCACACCTTCTGGCCCTGATGGAGAAGTCTCGTGTTGCAAGTTTAACGCGGTTCCTCATTTTTAACCAAAACATCAGGAAAAGCCCTATGGCTGGATCCTAGGGGAGGTTCCTCATGCAGGTCTCAGGACATTTCCTTTAGCTTTCCCCTTCGATTAACATCCTAAATCATCACAAAAAGGAGACGAGCTTTCCAACTGAACAGGGAAACCCAGGCAATTCTCTGGGAATGGAGCACCCCACCACCTTCCAGGAGTTGCTTGGGGCAGCACAGCTTATGGCTTTAAGGTTTGCTAAAGCCTGACAAGCCCCCGAGTGATCCCATCCTCTTCCCAAAGGGAAACCTGCTCTTCTCCCTTCCTTTAAGTAATCACATGGTGTCCTGGTTGAAAGCAAAGCTTTTATTCCTAACGCGCAGCTTGAGTTCCTCCTCATTCCAGCTCCTTGCGAGGCAGAGAACAACTCCTTCACATCACCTTGGAGGTATTTATAGGCTGTGAGCACCATGACCCCCTGAGCACTTTTCCCCACAGTGAAAGGAAGGCTCAGCTGAGATGACTCTGCCCATGCCCTCTCTCTGAAAGATGATGTGGCTGTGACAGGCAGACCAAGATGTGCAGTTTGTTTCTCAAGCAGCCTGGCTGGGTTATGTTCTCTTACCAAGAGGAAGAAACAAAACAAATGGATTGGAAGGGGAAGGAAAAAAAAAAAAAAAAAGACCTACCACGAAATTGCTATAACTCATGTGTCAAATCAGCTAACCCTTGCAAGGAGGAGTGTAATTCCTCACCGTGCAAAGGAAACACTTAGGCAAACTCAGCCTTGGCTGGGGCTTTACACAAACAGGTCAAATGGCTTTGATTCATTCCAAGCCCTGTCTAATAATTCAGCATGCTGGTTTGCTCTCCTCTCCATTAGTAGATGGCAAACACATCGTCCTAACCTGCAGCCTTTATTACAAAAGATTCAGTGTGCATGGATTTATGTTGCCTCATGCCTTGTGACATCTTTTTAAGGTGCCTTCTGCTATGCATACCGAACATCAAAGGAAAACACAGACAGCAACAAAGGAAAAGATGCACGGTGCTACAGGAGACATCTGCTACCTATTTCCAGATTGCAGGTAACCGTCAGCTGTATAATATCTGAGAGATATTGCCGTGAAGGCTGTCATGGAGAGATGCATTTTTCTTCACATGCATGGAAGTTAAAATCTCAGAAGAAATAGCTAGACTGTCATTAAGACTTGTTTATCCAAAGTCACCGAGACAGGTAGCTCTGAGAAGCTGAGTTTTCTTCTGGCTTTTCTCTCTGGGGCAAGGCTGAAGAAGGGGCCAGGTTGGCTGCAAGATAAATCATTGCTTCTACAGCCAACTCTTTGGGTGCCAGTCTGCAGGTCCTGGACACCAGTTATGAGTGATGCAGATGAGCAATGGACTGAAAGAAATTCCAGTTATAATCATGGTGGAGCTGATACTTATGGAGGGTCCAGTATGGGCAGCAGGAGGAAAAAAAAAATAGAGCAAAGCATTCAATAAAGGCTGCCACAGTAAAATAAGATGAATTGAGAAATTCAAAACACTTTACGATTGATTTGACTGTTTATGTAAAATTCTCACGGACAGGACCACATGAACTCTGTACGAGTGGTGGCCCAGACACCGGGTTTGCTCAACAAAATTCACAGCCATCATCCAAGTGAAGGCTCCCTTCCCATGAGGCTGTAGCTGCCCTGTGTTTCCTTTGCTCTGATTAATCAAGGATGATGGGATTTCCCAGGTGGCTGCTGCAGAGGCATCAGCCGGCATCATTTGATGCAAAGCTTGAAGCAAAGCTTGGCTATTTTGCAGAGATTGTGTTCAATTTGCCATCTCTGAAGACACCCAGGAGCTCTCCCAAGACCTTTCCTAGGCATTTGCTGGGTCCAGTTCAGCTCTGAGCCTCCAGAGACCTTAAATCATGCACACAGGGATTCCTAAAGACACTCCCGTTGCTGCCTGTCTGAAGAGCCGAGCACTTCACACAGGCACCTCCACTCCTCGTGGGTTTTGCAGCCATTAGCAGCTAAAATCCTTCAAGGCAGAAGAGATCTGCAAGACATGTGTGCAATGCCTCCTGCAAGGCAGTCTGCAGCATGGACCACTTACAGTTAAAGACCTGCAGCTCAGACAGAAACATTGAAGTTGAGTCTTGACTCGAATTATGTGCTTGGCCTTTTGCTTCACTGTACAAGTAACAGGAAGAGAGGAGGAAAGCAAAACCCAACAGTTTCTCAGGGCTTAACTCACAGCCCTTTAGCATCTGGACCTGTTTAAAATCCCATCCCAAAGTGGACGGCCATCCCCTTGGGGGCAAAGAATAGATGGCTTAGCCTGGCAATGTATGAAAGATGAGCAATTTGATCCTGCTTTTGGAAGAAGCACCAGAAAACCTGCCCCATTCCTTTCTCCTTGATAAACTGGACCCATGAATCTGAAACCAGCTGCCTGCACTTGTGTGTCAAAACACCCCCCCAACCCATATGTCAGCAGTAGCATGGGGAGTGCTGCCTAATAACTCTGTCAGAGCACTCAGTGAGGACAGGTATTGCGGACAGGATTTTCCAGTTGGATTCAATAAATCAAAACCACAGCACAACTATTTTTACTGCATCTTTTATGCAAACTGCTTTCCAGATGGCTTTGGACAGAAAGAGGAACATGTGCACTCAGGAGCTACCTGTGAAGGAAGAAGAGGGATTTGCCTGAAGGGAGGTGAAAAGAGATGAGACTCAAGAGTGACAGGATATGGCCAAGGCGGTTTCGAGCTGGAGAATACATATCTAATCCAACGGGGTATGGGGAAACACTTTTGTCCCCATGAGGACAGTCAAGCAGTGGAGCAGCGGCCCAGAAGGGTTTATTCAGACTCTGTCTCTGGGGTTCACGCATTCCTTCAAGCCACCTGGTGCAGGCGGCTAAATCCCAGTCCTCCCAACAGCTCCAGTCAGGTGGACCAGAGACTGCAGGAGATGACCAGGCTCTGAGGACACACCAGAGGTCTGGCCATGCCCTGCACCTTGTATGGATGCCATTCCCAGCGGCAGGGAGTGATGTGTCATTGCTGAGTGACTGAAGGACCTCCAAGGCAGATCTGCAGCTGGGGTAGGACTTCTTACCAGCTCAGCTCTGGTAAGAAACAGGGAGATGCTTGGAAATATTAATGAAGGTAACAACCTTTCTTAACACCTATCCAACTCACTGCAGCTCAGCGAGCCAGCTGTTGCATCACTTGTTAGTAGACCCAAATCCTGGAGGAGTCACGGTTGATTTAAATATGTCGTGACCTTAGAAGATACCTATCCTTCCTGCACACTCATTTTTCTTCCCTGTGGCAGTCCCAGGTTCTCCTTATCCAGGACAAAGAATGGCTTCACCTTCTGGAAACCCTTCCTGCTCTCCATAAGAGTCCTGGGTCCTTGTCCTCCATCACCTTGACCACCACAACCCCCTCCTGGACACACTCCCCTGCCCAGTCACACCAAACTTGGTTCTCCTCTTCTTCCATCTCCAGGACCTAATGCCTATCCATGGCTCCACTTCCCACCCACCTCCTCAAACTCATCCTCTCAACCATGATTTTGCACTCTGCTTTCAGTAGGAGTCCAGACCCAACATGCCCATATTTGAACCTTTAAAGCTGTGATGGCCAAAAGAGAGGAAGGCAGTCCACATGAGGTGGTGGAAATGTCTTCCCAGCCCTACCCCTCCACCCACTAGCACACAGCTTCCACCATCAGTCCATCCAGGCTTGAAGTTCACTGCCAGAAGGTGTTACCAGAGGGGATTTTGACAGATGCATTTGAAACAAGGGAGATGTACTGAACTGAAGATTGACAGGAACAAGGTTTTCACAGTTCTGTTCTTTATTTTTTCAGTGAAATGTGCCCTTCTAAAAAACGTTGTTGTAGCAGAACTACCTTTGAAGTTGTCCTCTTCCACTTTGGGGTTGAGAAGAAACAGGTCTTTTTTTTTTTTTTTTTTTTTTTTTTTTAAGGAAGCAAAAGGAATATAAAGTCCACTGGAGGGAAAAAGAATTCATGGATATCTTGGTAGCAGAGTATTTTTATCAAAGGGTGGCAAACTTCAGTGACATTAAAAGTCATGTTTAAAAATGACCAAGTGGAAAGTTATAAAAATGAACAAGCCTTGTGTGAAAATGATGAAGGGAATTTCAGGCACAATAGAAGTCATCTGTGAAAATTGCCAGGAGAGCGGAGAAGACATTTCTGTCACCAAATGCAAAATAAAACACTATTCACAGTAATTCATACTAATTTTTAGACTTAACTAGTACTAATTTTTATCCAGCAGTAATTACTATTTAAGGCTCCAGAGCTCTGGAAAAAATACTTTCTGGGTGTGGCGAGCTCCTTGCAGAGGAATTTGCAGAGTGTTTGAGGACAGCCTGTTGAGGGAGAAGTTTTATTTCTCTGCCACACCAATATGGAGAGACATAAATATCACATTCTTATTGATGTAAATAACGGATTGCTCCTGTCAGAACTGACAATGGCACTAATTTAAGGAGTGTTTCCCTCTTTCATACACACAGATGAATTTTTCAAGAGATTTTGCTCTCCCCTGGGACCCGAGTTCCCAAACCAGGTGAAAATCCACCAGACGCTCTCTTGTGTTTGATTGCATCTGTGAAGAGCCTGTGGGAAACATATGCCAGAAATTATGCTAACGACCAAGCACAGTAAAACTTGCCAGGTAAATGCAGCGGTTGTCAGCAGAAGACAGCCCAGATGCCATCTTGGGATCCTGCCCTCCATCGCAATGGTCCAGAAATGACTCTAGGTCCCATGGGAACTTCACAGCAAACTGTCTTCAGCTCTAGCCCAGATTTTCCTTCTCATCCTTTAATTATTATTTTGTTAGTGCAGGGACTGATGTGTCCTCTGAAAGCTGTACAAGGGATGGGCAATGCTTTAGGGGCTGCTTCCAGGTGTGACCCAGTGCCCTTGTAAAATTAATTATATTCTTTATATTTAATTATATCAGTGCTTTCTAGAGCATTGATTTTCCATAGTCTTCCTGAATGCCTCACCGCTGTCCTGTGGGTGGGATTTCTAGCCAATACCACACATGCAAGCAAATATCAGGGGACACTAAGGCAGCGACAGGCTTCCCCAAAGCCATGTCCCTGTCCTCAGCTGTGTGCTCCTGTTCTGTCCTTGCTGCTGGCACTGGCACTGATGTGGTTGCTCGTGAGACAGGCCAGGGAGGTGATCTGGCTCACAAGTGGCTGAGGCAAATAAAAATTGTGTTCAACCATATAAGTTGCCTGCTCTGGGTCACCCTGAGTGCCTCTGCCACCAGCAAGCTGGGTGTGAAGTGGCTGCGGGAGCTCGCCATCCAGGTGATGATGCTGCCTAATCCCACCTCAGAGAGCCCTAATTTCTCCAAGCCCTGCCTTCTCCACCCAGGATCATCCCAAAAATGGCAGGGGGGGCACGCACAAAAAGCAAGGCTCTCACACTGCAGCCCACATGGTATGCAGCTAGCGTGGATGAAGCTGGGAATGGCCACATTTGCAGTTGCAGAGGCTGCCGTCTCCAGCCCAGCACCCCGGATCTCTGCGGCCCTCGTCCACCCGTAACACAACACAAACATCTAGAAAATATCTAGAGAGCAGGCTGAGGGCGTTGAATGGCATCTGCTGGCATGGTGCTGAGCCTGCAGGGGTGAAATGCTAGTTCGGAGATGAAAAGGTCCTTCTGGAGACCCCAAGATCAGAAGGCCAAAAGGTGAATACTAGCTGATGGCTTTGCTTGGGACCGGAGATGATGAGTGTGTCCTTAACACCTGCCCACTATTCCCAATTGCATTGCTGACAATGGAGAACTGACCATTTGCTCTTTTCTTTAAGTCCACTTTCTCTAGAGAAAATCAATCAGTCCACCAGTCAGTCAATCAGGCAGTCAATCAGCGAGTCAGTCAATCTGAACCACTTGGAAAATGGATCCTGCAGAGACTTGGACTCCCCCCCAGAGGCCCTGTGAGCCTTGCAGGAAAAAAAAAAAAACCCAGCTCTGAGGGAGGCTGAGATTTTCCCCAGCCCCAGCGAGGCAGCAGCCGTCCCACCTGGGCCAAGTCCAGGTCCCGGTGCTCCTCTAAACCCCTGGAGCAAAGCACTCCCCAGCTGGAGATGGCTTCTCTTAGGGGGTCGAAATATCCCCCCCGCCCCACTTCTCCGCCTCCGGGACTTGCAAGAGTTGCTGCTGCTGCTGACATCTAGTGACAGGGAGAACCGGCAAGAGGAGTTACCTGAAGCTCTGCTAAAACCTTCCCCACCGAGGGAAAAACCTACTCGGGGTCTTCCCCAG
>VYZV01015831.1:25665-38229 GCA_013401275.1 Pandion haliaetus | reverse complement strand
TGCTGACTCCCCTGCCAAAAGCCCAATCCTGTTTCCAGAACTTTGTACATTCTTATTAAAATAAGAGTTTTTAATACTATAATTTTTCTCTTTTGCTTTCTTTTGCTTTCATAATTCTCAGAACATTTTCTCTTTCATTTACATGCCAATTACAGTTCTCCTGCTGGTTTAGATGGGATGCAGATAGAACTCTAGTATCAAGCATCCACTGATTCTTCATGAACAGCTTTTAACCTGCATGTTATGCATTCTGTTAATTTTTCAAGTTGTGCATTCCTCTTATAGTTTATATGTAAGGTAATGAAAGTTGTCCATCATGCATCAAAGTCCATCTGTAGTTAAGTTTGTATGCAGACATGACACTGGGATGATCCCTGTTCTTTATTTACTAGAAGCTGATACCTGAATCAAGCAGGTGGCATATATGCTCGTAGCCTGGTGCTGCTAAAGCAGGTGACATCCACAGCACAGTTCTGATATAGAAAGAAGGTATGTCAGGAAACCCTTATGGAAGACATGAAACAGTAAATTAACAATATCGAGGTAGGAACAATGAAGTGATACTGGTCAAAATGATACCTGGTCATTTCTTCAAAATTAGTCATGAGATTTAATTGTGAAAACTTAGATACCCAGTGCCAATTGAGATGCCATGGGTATTCTACCTGGCCTCCACCTGTAGCTTGTAGAGGGTCAGCTTGGAGGGAGTGATGTAGCTGAAAATGTGAACCAGGAAAATAACATCTGGACTGAGATATGGAGATGACCCAATCAGAGATGTTTTCCTGGCTATAACTCTAGTGACAAGGATGGTGGTGTTACAGTGTGTTGGCACTAAGGAACCACTCATATTGAGGATGAAATGGGTCCACCTTCAAAAGGGCCAGAATGGCCTTCAGCCTCACTCATGCCTTGAGACTCGCAGTGTGCGTACCTTTGAAACCTCTTACGAGATCAGAGTGTACCAAAGGACCTTCCTGAGCTTAGGTTTTGTAACATGTTAGGGTGACTAAGCTTCACTAGTTTTTGAACACTGCTAGTTTTTATAGCCAGTGGCCTGCAAAAAAGTGCTGTGGAACTATTGCCATGTCCTGCTCAATTCTGACTCTTCAAACCAAATAATCCGATAAGCATTAGAATTTGGATTTGTAGACATACACCCTAGCAAGTTGGCTGCCTTACCTGTATAAAAAATCATTAGAATTGACATTTCCACTTCTGGTTTTAAAGGGTTTTTTTGAGAGAGGAGAAAGTAGTGAAGAGACTTTTAAACGAAGTGAGTTTTAAAAAAGTCCATTTAAACCAAAGGTTATACAAAGTACTGCATCTGTAATATCATAGTTGTCATGGTAACATTTGGTTTGTTATTGATTACTTGAGTAAATAGCCTCCAAAATCCTGTTGTCAATTTCAGACTGCAAAATAAACCATTTTAGTCTGTAGTTCTTATTACATGTATTCATTTATACTGTTCAGTAATTAACGAACTATCACCCTTTATTTCTGATTGTTCTTGTTCACAATGTGAGGGGAGATCAACATTCAGAAATAAAAATGTAATCCACACCGGAGTGATCTTTTTGATCCTGTTGAAAACTGAAATGCATACCTTCAGTATGTCTGTCTTTACCTTGTGCTCCCTCAAAATAATCCACCACATGTCATTGGGTATCGTGGGCTTGGATTAATTAGACTTTTGATTCTCCTGGTAATGATGAAGGCTTTTTCTTTACTATTCTGTCTGTGATTTCACTAAGCATCCCTATTATTTTCTTTTTTAGGTTGAAGCTGTTGTGAAAGTTGCCATCTAACGGTGTTCACGTTTCACGTCTGATGTGTTCAGTTTGTCCACACTCCTGAGACCTCCAGAAGAGAGAGTACATTCTTTCCAATCTATATTAAGGACCTTCCTGGTAAGAACAATGAATTCTTAGAAAGTTCCTCATTGTTGTGGTGTTCCAGAAATATCTCTAAAGAAAGAGAGGAGGTATTGGAAATTGTTATTATTGTGTCTGTGCTGGTCGTGCTTCTGTGGCCAAAAATATTTCAAGTTTCTGAAGGACGTTTGTTGTTAAAGGCCATCTTATGCCTGGTGTCACTGTTGCAGCACCTGTCATATAAAGACTTGATGTTTCTGACAGTATACCTGGAATATTAACAGGCACACATTTCTTTTGCCGTTTTTAACAAAATCATGTATTTCTGTTGCTGATTAATGTCATCAGCAAAATGAAGGTTATTCAGATGGGGTTTGCCAGTGAAATGTCTGGTTGCCGTTTATGATTATCTTCCTCTTGATTCAGACAATAAATAATGCAAACAGTAGCAGGGCATAACAAAGCCTTGCTTTAGTCTTTAGCTTCCTGTGCTAATTCTTGGATGCTGATCATCACCTCTGTATAATCAGTATGATCATAAAGGAATTGGAGCATTTTGATTATGTTGTCCTAGCACTTCCTAGTACTTTTTCTTTTTCAAAAAGCTATTTCTCAAAAGACGTTTTGGATGGCAATACCTTTGGTCATAAAAATTACTTATCATCCTACATTTTATAAAGAGATTGAATATGTATCTTTTGGGGGGGTATTTTTCCAGCCTGCAAAACTCAAATTATTTTTGTTTTACTGAACAAAAATGTACAAATAACATGCATTTATGTATCATTTAGTTGGAAAGAAAAATTAAACGTACATAATTACTAGATATTTATGAAATGGAGAAAAGAGACCTCTACAGTAAGTTGAATTATTACCTTATTAAGTATAAGTGAATACTGCTGGAAATTTTCACCAAAACATCTGCATGTAGACATCTATAATTTCTGTTCTCCAGTCTGCTGTCACTGCAATTGTCAGAGTCACAAAATGCATACAATATCTCCAGCAATGTCATATCTCTGGCCTACATGTGCTGCAGTGTTTGACTTTGTTCTCTTCAGGATACCTGTCACCTACAAAGCAGACAGCCCGCAGCTTTCACAATCTGGCCTTTTTTGGATCTTGGCAGAACACTGCGAGAGCAACTTATTCACAGGGACTACTTGTCATTATCACCAAAACTTATTTTTTTGTATTTTCAGAGCATCACAGGTAAGAACAGAATGCATTACTTGATATTTTGAAATAGACATTAAGATACATTTTGTTTGGAGGTGTTTCACACAGGTCCTTCTATATCTGGATGTATATTGAAAAAAAGATTCATCTTACTTCTACCTCTACTTTCCTCTTCATCTTTCCTAGAGTTTTGCTCTTTAAACCTTAGCATCAATTTTTGTATCTAGCAGAAAAGATAATACTTTCAAACCTTAAGTGAGTCAAGTCCAATTGTAAAATGCAGGACAATGCTGCAAAGAACAGGATTTACTAGTAATTTTCATAGAAGCCAACACTAGTATCATTTAAACAAAATATTGAAAACTTAGAGATACTAGTCCATTTGGAAAACATTTCAAATTTTCATAACTAATTCCTACTGTAGATGTGACATGATACTATAAATTATTTGTCTCATACATAGTTTATATTGTAATAATAACATTGTCAACAGTTAAAATATACTTACTGCATCTGAGAAGGTAATATCAGACAGTTAGGAATGGATTGGCAGACCTGGTTCAACAAGTCACAAATATACATGTAAAGTCAAATAGCTCCAGTATTTTTTTCTCTGTGTGAAAGTCTTCATGATATCAGGATGCAACAAAACTACAAAACAGAATTTGGTTCACTGATCTGGAATGGAAAGGAAAAGTATATATATTTTATATTAAAGGTATATTTTATATATATGATACACAGGAAAAAATAGTATCTTTGTATTCTAGTTTTCAAAACATTTATTAAAAAGCAAGGATCTTGACTATGGCTCCAGTAATATAAATGGAAAACATGCTCAGTGGAATGTATGCTGAGAAATATTTTTTTTAATCGACAGTTGTCCTTCTTATAGCTTCACTTTACACTGTAACAATAACAAGAAAAATTCACTTGAATAAGTTGGTTTTTATCTCTCTGACAGAGGAAAATGTGTTTAATTTTTTTTATGAATGCTTTAGAAATGTATATGGAAATAACATATTCCTCTTAATCAGAATACTATTTAGCTTTTATCCTCTATCATTCTGCAATATTCTGTCACATTGGTGTAATAGAATCATAGAATGGGTTGGGTTAGAAGGGATCTTTAAAGGTCATCTAGCTCAACCCCCCTGCAATGAGCAGGGACATCTCCAACTAGATCAGGTTGCTCAGAGCTGCGTCGAGCCCGACCTTGAATGTTTCCAGGGATGGGAAGCTACCACCTCTCTGGGACAGCGTTTCACCACTCTCATTGTAAAAAATTTATTCCTTATATCTAGTCTGAATCTACCTTCTTTTAGTTTAAAACCATTACCCCTTGTCCTATTGCTACAGGCCCTACTAAAAAGGTTGTTCCCATCTTTCTTATATACCCCCTTTAAGTACTGAAAGGCCACGATAAGGTCTCCCCAGAGCCTTCTCTTCTCCAGGCTGAACAACCGCAACTGTCTCAGTCTGTCCTCACAGGAGAGGTGTTAGAGCCCTCTGATCATTTTTGTGCCCTCCTCTGGATCCACTCGAACAGGTCCACCACTTTTCTGTGCTGAGGGCTCCAGAGATGGATGCAGTGCTCCAGGTGGGGTCTTACCAGGGCAGAGGGGCAGAATCACCTCCTTCAACCTGCTGGCCATCCTTCTTTTGATGCAGCCCAGGATATGGTTGGCTTTCTGGGCTGTGAGCACACATTGTCGGCTCATGTCCAACTTTTCATCCACCAGTACCCCCAAGTCCTCCTCCACAGGACCACTCTCAATCCCTTTATCCCCCAGCCTGTGTTGATACTGAGGGTTGCCCCAACGCAGGTGCAGGACCTTGCACTTGGCTTTATTGAACCACAGGAGGTTCACATGGGCCCACTTCTTGAGCTTGTCCAGGTCCCTCTGAATGGCATCCCTTCCCTCAGGCATGTCAACTGCACCACTCATCTTGGTGTCATCTGCAAATTCGCTGAGGGTACACTCGATCCCACTGTCTATTTCATTGATGAAGATATTAAACAGTAGTGATCCCAGTATGAACCCCTGAGGGATACCACTCATCACTGTTCTCCATCTGGACATTGAACTGTTGACCACTACCCTCTGGATGTGACCATCCAGCCAATACCTTATCCATGGACTAGTCCATCCATCAAATCCATATCTCTCCAGTTTAGAGAGAAGTATGTTGTGGGGGACTGTGCCAAAGGCCTTACAGAAATCCAGACAGACAAGATCAGTAGCTCTTCTCTTATCTACTGATGTAGTCACTCCACCACAGGAGGCCACTAGGTTGATCAGGCAAGACTTGCCCTTGGTAAAGCCATGCTGTCTGTCTCAAATCACCTCCCTGTCCTCCATGTGCCTTAGCATAGCTTCTAGGAGGATGTGTTCCACCGTCTTCCCAAGCACAGAAGTGAGGCTGACAGGTCGATAGTTCCCAGGTTCCTTTTTTCTACCCTTTTTTAAAAATGGGTGTAATGTTTCCCTTTTTCCAGTCACCAGGGACTTCACCTGACTGCCATGACTTTTCACATATCATGGAGAGCGGCATGGCCACTACAGCAGCCAATATCTTCAGGACCCTGAGATGCATCTTGTCGGGTCCCATAGACTTACACATGTTCAGGTTCCTCAAGTGGCCACAAACTTGATCTTCTCTTACAGTGGGAGGGACTTTGCTCCCTCAGTCCATGCCCTGTGGTCCATCCACTTGAGAGGTGTGGGAAGAGACACTGCCAGTGAAGACTGAGGCAAAAATGTTGTTAAATACTTCAGCCTTCTCCTCATCCGTTGTTACCAGTTTCCCAGTCATGTTCATCAGAGGGGGTACACTGTCTTTGTCCTTCCTTTTCTAGCTGACATACCTGTAGAAGCCCTTACTATTCTTTGCTTCCCTTGCCAAGTTCAGCTCCAGCTGTGCTTGGCCTTCCTGATCCTATCCCTACACAACCAAGTAATGTCCCTATACTCTTCCTAGGATACCTGTCCTTGCTTCCACTGCCCATGCATTTCCTTCTTGCCCTTTAGTTTGACCAGCAGGTCTTGACTCATCCATGCTGGTCACTTTGCCTGCCTTCCCTGATTTCTCACACATGGGGATCAAGAGCTCTTGTGCTCTATCGAAAGCATCTTTAAAGATCTGTTCTGCTCCCTTGTCCCTGAGGGCAGTTTCCCAGGGGGTCCTATTGACTAACTCCTTGAACAGCTGGAATTTTGCCTTCCTAAAATTCAGGGTCCTGACTTCGCTCTTCACCCTACTCATATCCCTCAGGACTGTGAACTCCACCGGTGCATGATCACTGCAGCCCAGGCTGCCTCCAATCTTGACATCACCGAATAGCTTCCTTGCACTGGGGACCAACGGGTCTAGTAACACATCCTCTCTGGTAAGGCTGTCTATTACCTGGCTTAAAAAGTTATCCTCAATGCACTCCAGGAGTCTTCTGGGTTGCCTACAGCTTGCTGTGCTACTTTTCCAGCAGATGTCGGGTGGCTGAAGTCCCCCAGCAGGACGAGCGTGATGCTTCCTGTAGCTGGAGTAAGAAGGCTTGATCAGGCAGCCTATACTAAACACCAGCCACAAGGTTCGCTTTGTTGCATCAGTCTCTAATTCTTACCCATAAGCTTTCAACCTGTTTGTGGCTATTCTTCAGAGACAGCTCTTCACAATCTATCCATTTCTTGACATAGAGGGCAACCCCTCTGCCCCTCCTTCCTCACCTGTCCCTTCTGAACAGCTTGTAGCTATCGATAGCCACGCTCAATAACAGCATTGCTTTACAAAATCTAAAGGTTCTGTGCATAGCTTTGGCTTCATGTAAACCCTTCTTTGAGCAAGTGAATCCCAAAGTATGTAAAGTGTGCGTCAGTTTTAAGACAAGTTTCCAGCCTTATCTCAGAACTGAAGTTCTGACTTAAGTACCTGAAACTCTGTGAGCCCAAAATTAGTTAATCACAGGTCGAATTAATGCTGCTTAATGCTAAAGTATGAACAGTTTTAAAATAGAAAACCTGAAAGGTTTTGTACATAAGATTATTATGTGTTTTTTAAACCACTGGGTTATGGGTACCCCATTTGTGGGTAAAGTTGTACCATTATGAATACGCCTACTACAGTGTAGTTACTTCCCTGCCAGTGTGGAAAGGAGCCTCACAGCAACAAGAAAGTTGAGGAACCATTTTAATAATACAGGAGATTTGAAAGGTATACCTTTTGTCAAGCATTCTTATGAAAAGAACAACTTTATACAGAAACTGCACTGAGACTTTTCCTATACATCAAATCAGCCATGTATAGATGTCTGTAGAAAGAATTATTCAGATTCCCTAAGGAGTTTATGCATCTAATGATGCTGATGAACACCAGCTGACATTTTCAAGGATCTTTAACAAGTTAGGTACTTACCTCCCATTGGATTTAGATATTTAGTCACTTTGGGGGGAGGCGGGGGGAGCTGTTAGACTGTTCTTAGCAGGTTAGCTGCTTAGACACTCATTGAAATATTCGCCTTATTTACAGTTAGGGATTGTTTTTTGTTTTAAAGACTTAACAAAAAAAAAATCTATAAAATTGCTGTTAATGACTACACTAATGCATTATTTTTTCTAGAAAAATATTTTTCCAAAGTAGTAGTAATCTAAACTACAGCTCATGAAAGATTGATTTATATGGTTTAAGGACCATATTGCAATTATGCAATCATATACGCATTTAATAATTGAACTAATGAAAATATGCAGTTAAAAAAACCCGCAGAAGTGGTCATAAAAGGTGGGGGCTAGAGTCTGAAACTTGGACTAAAGTTTTCTATGCTATTGAACAAAATAAACCAGTCTGAATATGATACTTTTATCTCTAGCAAGGAGACTTTGAAAGTAAAAATGGTTTTTCACACAGTGATTTAGCTCAGTTCAAAGACCCACACATTTAGCTTTCTTGCTGAGCTCTACTGCAACCAGAGACTGACAGATGAAACAAGTCTTTTCATTTTTGTTTTATTACCTGCCATAGTGGTCAGTTATACCTGATCTTATAAAAACATAATTTTTATTAAAGCCCATAATTTAATGTCAAGATGTTAACCTTTCCCCATATTATTATTTCCTTCTTTTAGTTTTCTGAGCATATGGTTCTTAACTGTTCCAGCTAAACCCCTCATGTTTTGACTGCAGTTGCCCAGAATAAAATTGACATTTCTCATAAAGATTACATTCATTTTACCTTTTTGAAAAGCTTCTTGAACTTTAGAACTGCCCTCAGCTTTCTTCAATAGATGATTGGTTTCACCTATTTTTGTACTCTTCATTTCTAAGTTTCAAGGCTACAATTAAAAGTCAGTTTGTTTTAGCTTTTTGCCAGTCAGAAGCAAACAGGTAACTCATAAAAGATGTGGAGTCAGCCTAATATATTTCTAAACTGTGCAAAAAGCCTGGTATTTTCACTCTATAGAGGAAACCCAAGATTTTGATAGACTAGCAGAAAGTATTACCAATACTCTTTCTGTTGTTAAGCTTCACTAGAGAGCTATAAATGTTAAAGAGAAGATTAAATGAAAGGCGAAAATTTGAAACTGTTCTTCAGCACGCTTTGTTTAAATTTGACAAAAATAACTTCTGCAGACTATATTTGGCTTTCATTTATAACAGTGAGAATCCAGTCACTACTTTCAAACAAAGGCAATGAAGGCGGAAAATGAAGGCAAAATTACGTATTATATTAAGACCCAATTTGTAAACAGCAAACTATCCATATGAGTTCCTTTCTTGTCAGTCCTTTTATCTGTAATTTACGCCTTATTCATACTTTCAGACTACTCTGTATTTTCCACTTTCAATTAGCTGAGCTTTTCAATTTAGCAACTTAAATTAAACTTTCCATTTAATTTACTGCAATAAATTCTGTTAGATGTAGAGAAAAGCAGTTTGCTTGACCAAAAGGCTCCAACTGTTAAGAAAACGAGAACCTGCCAATATTTTATGATACTGGCTACCTATATAGAATACAGTCAAGCCTTTTTTACATGATACTTTCCGTATTTTTCTTAGACATATACTCATAATCATGAATGCTATCGGTACATAAGCCTCACTGTGTAGTGATAATCTACTCTAAATAAAGCAAGACAGTATCTTAAAACCACAAAGAATCCTATTTAACATTTTTAACCTCCCAAGGCTATGCTGAGAACAGAAATTAGTGCATGCTCTCAGACAAATTGCATTAAACCAAATGGGATCTTGAAAAAAAATAATATTAAGTTATAAAATGTTCTACTTGAAAATGTTTAATCCAAATGACTTATTTTTAGCACTGCCAAGAGCAATATGCAGTATATCTACAACTACCTTACTGAATTTCTGTTTAAAGCTGAATAAAAGGCATCTGCACTACTACTTTTATAGAGATTATGCATATATGTGTGTGTGTGTGTGTGTGTATGTATGCGCATGTGTATCTGTATGGTATTCTCATTCTAATGTACAGGAGTTTATATGCATAAGAAGCATGGATAAGTAGGACTTACATCAGTATTTAAGACGATGAGAATATGCCAGTTATTTCCAGCAGAAGGTAACAGACTGACATGAGAGATGTGATTGATAGCTGATATATATGATCTGCGGCATGGAGAACGCCAAATGTGCCAGCAATGTGGCACAATGGGCACTCTCGGAACTACAGCATTCACCACGCCATGCTTATGATAATAGAAGTATCTCTGAATACTAAAACCAGAAATTTATTTAGTTCTGCGGATGCTGTCATGTAGCAAAACTTTTAATGGCTCTCTTATACGAGTTGAAATACACATTTATGAGAAGTAAAATCTTGTTTAACTGACATCTCTCTTACAGCTGAGAAGTCTGGTAAAAAAATGCCAGGTTGTACAACCCAAATATATGACTGCTCTTTCTTAGTGTTTGTAGGAAACAAACAGACACATCAAAAACAGACAGCTGTATCTTAATTTCCTTTATGCTAAGACCCTTTTATGGTCTATGTCAAAGTGAGGGAACCTTAGCAACGGCCTAGAAAAAGCTCCTTGTGCAATAAGCTTCTCACTCAGCAAAGTGCATAATTACAGGGTTTGTTTGTCTGAGATTCCTCCTCTCCCCCATCTGATGTCCTAGGAGATACTGGGGTGCTAGCTAGCATGTGCTATAGTGCAGCTACTCTCTTCTCCCAAGCTAGAAGAGCCAAGGTTCTTAAGAAGCCTAAGAGCTAGATTGGCATGAAAACCCATACGAAAATGCTCCAATACATTCTATTCTATTCTATTCTAGCCTATTCCACCTTATTCTATTCCACCTTTATTCTGTTCTAGTCTAGTCTATCCTGTCCTGTCCTATCCTATCCCATTCCGTTCCATTCCACTCCATTCTATCCTATCTGCAGATTTTATATGACGTCAGGGCATGTGAAGTATAGAAATGTTTTTAAGTCAGCTTAAACCCTTTTTTGGAGGGTAGAATAAACTGCAAATAACATTGACCACAATAACTTTTTTTTCCCCTTAACAAATATATAGGGTTTGTTGGGGTTTTTTTTCCCCATACTACTCATGGGTTTTTTCTCAAGATTTTACTTCAAGTTTTCACTGAAAAATAAAAAGACAGCGCTTTTAGCAATTTAAAAGACTTCTCTTCCAGTACATGGTAATAACAAGGGAAATGGCATAGGTACAGGGAACTTAACAGCTTAGGTTTTTTGTTGGGTGTTTTTTTGGGTTTTTTTTGGTACTAAGACATGTAAAGCAAAAGAACTAAAGCTCTGCTTTTGCCTCATTGACGTGGATTAACTTTCACAAATACAAAAGAAGATAGGGTTAAGCCAAAGAAGAGTATACAGTGAACAGGAACAGGGCCAGTTCAAGGTTGAAATAGGGTGATCTCACAAGTTTGATCTAACCATTTGAAATCAGTGGCATAATTTTTATGGAGTCGTATACTTCATAAATTAAATATTGTTTCAAAAGTGGTCATTATTGAAGAGCTGTATAAAAGAAAGAATAAAATACAAGAAACTTGTAATAAGTATATTTAGTGTATTGCATGTACATATTCTGTTCTATGTTTCCCAATGTAAAACTACTAAATGCAAAACAGTGCAGAATGTGGTTCTCTGGTTACATTTTCTGGGAATTAGAGCCCTGTTTAGGTCAGTTTATGTACAATAAAATTGTTGCAGCATGCGGCCTTCTAACCTGCCAAGATCCTAGCTGACACTTCAGAAATGAATATCTGAATATCTTTGCCTGAGCTGCTTCACAGAAGAATTTCAGCATCATTCTTAACTGTGCATATTAACCAAAATAGTTCTGGAAATAAATGTTGATCACTTGAGAAAAGTGTTTTTTTAACTGCTAACAATACTAAGGCAATTTCAGTAGCTGAATTGTACCAAATTATACCATACATTTGCTTCTATATAATTCATTTTAATTTCTTATCACCAGTCATCTCAGCCATTTTCCAGAAAAAATTATTTTCTTAGATTACATATTTAAAGCTTTGCAAAGAATCATGGCAAATATCTGCAACATAAATAACTTAATGGTCATAAGTTTTATAATTAGATTAGCTTTTTTTTTTTACTTCATTGTGTTCTTCAGGCATGCTGAACCATCTTTAGGACATTAAGTTTCATAGATTAGTTCATGTTGTGTTGCTTCAGTGTTCATTTTAATTTTATCACTCATTTGAGACAAGATAAAAAAAAAGGTGAGGGGAAAGTGGCTATACAATACATTAGTCGCTTGCTTTCCAATTTGTCTCTACCTCTTGAAAATATTATGAGAATGTATACACAAAATCTTCATACTGTTTTCCAGCCCAGAAACTCTCCTCAGCAGTTAAATTGTCTTTACTGGTTTCTACAGCTTATTGTTTATTGTTCCGGTACTGTTTTAATTGACTTAATGCAGAAAATGTCAGGGGGGGTCGGATTTTTGGCTTTAAGCAAACTAGAAGTCATAGCAGGATAGGAAAGGACGGGGGACCTTTACATAACAACAAATTACTTGGGCAGCACAGATAGCTTGTCTGCTTATTAGTCATTCTCTGACAAGTCAGAGGTCAAAATGGGAACAATTTTAAGTAAGGATTTGGATTATTTATTCAAGATAAATTCAACAACAACTTCAATATTTTCCTTAAAATGCTACAAACTTTTTTTTTTTTTTAACAAAACTGAGAAATGTGGCAAGGATAAATGAAAGATTGATATTGGAAGCAATTACTGTGAATGTCTTGTAAATCTATTGCTCATAAGAACAACAGCTGTAGAAAATTATACATTTTTACCTTTTTTTTTACTTAATCAGGTAGCCAATATTTGATGCCTTTTTATTTCCATTAGGAAAATGCAATATGAATCAGTTAACTTCTGATATAATCGAGTGTAATTTACAAAAATGCAGAGGAGACTGAACATAGGAGGAAAAAAACTCAGGCTTTTCCATTGAATTGTCTGTTCCAGGAGCATCTCTCTCTTCCCCCCCCCC
>VYZV01015831.1:0-24415 GCA_013401275.1 Pandion haliaetus | reverse complement strand
TTTTTTTTTTTTTGCCAATTAAGTTGGAGTTGGATGGTAAGAAATAAAGACAACAACAAAAATACCTTCCCCCTACCTCACCCCTTCTTCCCAGGCTCAACTTCACTCCCTTGTTCCCCACTCCTTTACCTCCCCCTGATGAGCGGTGCAGGGGGGATGGGGTATGGAGGTTGAGGTCAGTCTATAACAGCTCCTCTCTGCCACTCCTTCCTCCTTACACTTTTTCCCAGCTCCAGCATGGGTCCTTTGTACAGGCTGCAGTCCTTCAGGAAAAACTTGCTCCAGCATGGGCTCTCCATAAGACACAGCTCCTTCAGGGCACTTCCAGCTGCTCCACCGCGGGGTCCTCCAGGTGCAGTGTGGATATCTGCTCCAGCATGGTGCTCTCCACAGGCTGCTCCAGCAACCTGGAGCACCTCCTCCTGCTCCTCCTTCTCTCACCCTGGTGTTCACAGGGCTGTTTCTCACGCTATTTTTGTTCCTTTTTCTCTCTGTCCAGCATTTTCTCCCCTTCCTTAACTATGTTTTCCCAGAGGTGCCACCAGTTTGGCTGATGGGCTCAGCTGTGTCCTGCGGTGGGTCCATTGTGGAGCTGGCTGTGTCCAGGACAGGGAAGCCCCTGGACTCTTCTCACAGAGGACACCCCCACAGCCCCACTGCTGCCAACACCTTGACACCAACACGCAATGTATCTATGTGTCATCCCCCTTTTCTTGTAGCTCTTTTAAGGTTTTAAAAATAGGGCTACCCTCCCCACTTCAAACCTCCTATTTATTTGCAATCCATCAATAACTTAATTTAAAATTGAATCTTAGTGATTAAGCTGCAGATGTGCTCTCTGAAGCTTGTATTTGTGAGAGGTATGGGATTTGCTGCATGTGTGAAAAGCTGTATGAGCTGCATAGTATCATTTGCTATCACTAACTGGTAGAGGTAACTCCTTATTCTCCTTACTCTGCCAAAAAAACCAGATGTTTATCAGTACTCATCACCATTATTTTAAGAGTAATGGGGCTTTTTTTTTCTTTAATAAACCCAGCAACCATTGACTCAACCTCTGACACCCATGAACTCTTATGTTGAACAGGCAGAAATGAAAATTACATTGTCTTTGAGGATGTTGCGTGTCATGCTCTGCTTACTGCTTTTATTCAGCTACTACTTAATAAGTAGCTACTGATAATAAACATTATTTACTTCTCCATCCTAATCCATCATATATTTATCAAACTGAACGTGTGCTGTGAGACTTAACTCAACGAATTTATTATTTCTTTGAGTAATAGTCTAGTGACTGAGAGTTACGCTGTGCTTCCCTGCCGCACACCCTGTGGCACCTCCTGGTATAAGGCACTGTGCTCAGCAGTTCCTCAGTGAGTATGGGACTGGGAAGGGAGTGAGACACGTTAAAAATCATATTCCACTGCTGTGCACCCTATGAATAAAGCTTAATGAGGGTTACAGCAGAGTAATGTCACCTCTCATACAGGCTTTCAAGGAATAACTTCGCCTCGACTTGGGGTTCAGAGCTGCCACCACCTCCGAAGGTAAGAGGATGCACCCTGCCTCTTAAAGGTCAAGGAAGTTGTCTCTCAGCATTATGCAGCATATCTGTTTTGTTTGGAAATACATAAAGAAAATCTCCATTTTACAGGTGGGACTTTGAGTCACAGAGAGAGTAAATGATTTGTGCAAAGTCACATAGCTGAAACAAGGAATTGCACCTGGACTTTTGAAAACTTAAGCCAGGACCTTTTTTTTTTCCTTTTTTTAAACTAAAAATGCATTGATATTGCAAATGAAGATTAATATTATAAATCCATCAAATTTTGGACTTCACTTCCATGGTTATTAAAATGGCCTAACATAGGCTTAGACAGTCATTCACATGTATATTTTTATTTGAATTTGTGTTTAAGAAGGATAAAGTTCAGTAGTGTTTGTTCCCTGAAGTTTGACCTGGACTTGTTTCTAATTTACAAACCCTAATATTTAAGCAATTTAAAAGCTAATGTAGTTTATATATGTTGGATGCTAATAATTCTGTTCTATTGTATAAATATATATTTACACTGGGAAATCCTTATGAAGCTAAATTAAAGGCAAATGTAAACATCGGGGTTAATTTTTGCACATTTTCAAACACATATCAGAAGGGAAGAGTAAAATTGGCCATTATGAGTACATAGTGATGAAAAATGGCTGCACACAATAAAGGATAATTTCTTTGGTTTCCAGAGCATAATGGAGTATGAATCATATTTAAAATTAATGGCTGAGAAGACAGATCATGATTTGAATGTCATCAGTAGCGATTTTGCTCGTCCCTAGAGCAGCAACAAGCCTTTTATGAGAGATGAGTTCCTGCAAACAAGCCCTTCTAAGCTATCTGAAATCTCCTCATTTATAACAGAGCTTTAGAAAATGTTTTATTTTTACATTTTTCAGTGCTTGGAGTAGGGGGAGCAGACTGGGAACACCACCTCACTGTCCAGCAAGTAACATGCAGCGGTTTGCAAGTGATTTTTTAATGTAACTATTGTGGGGGGTCATGTTGGGAGCGCATGTCCTCATTTTCAGGGGGTGTGTAGTCCTCCTTTATCCTTTTCTACTTCTGAAATAAATGTGAAATTACTTCAGCGACTTTTGAGCAGTGCTGCATCCCTGAGCCTTCATTTGAAGCACTACACCAGCACTGATGTTCAACGCCCTTGAAGACTGCTGCCAACATTCCCATCCCTTGCCGAAGCATTCGTCTGTGTCCATACATCAGGCCACCGCAGCAGTCGTGCCCGGACCCATCCTGCCTCACCTGCGAGAGCTGCTCTCAGACACCTGCCTTGCTGCCTGCTCTGCAGGGCCTTCTGCCAACCATCCAAACCCGACCTGGGTGCCGTGCATGTAACCTAAAGCCTTCAACCGACAGTAGCGCAATGCCTAACGTGAGTGCTTTTTAAACCACCACCTCTGTTAAGCATTTCCTAATCTGTTTATTCTTGCGTACAGGGAATGCATTACAATGCCACTTGTTCAAAAACAGCACATTTGGCCACCGTGGCTTCTGCTTGTTTGTGGGAAAGGAAAAGGAGAAGAAAAAGGTAATACACGGTATCTGTCTGTGGGAAAAAATGGTGCGTGCCCTCAGCATTTTACTCACAAAGAAAGTGGACCTCAGTGCTCATTTTAGTCATTGGAGAAATAATGATAATAAGTGGAGGGGGACATGCTATTGTTTCTATTTAAGTGAGCCTTTAAGTTCTGTTATTGTGTACATGTGGTAGGCAATAAGTAATGATAACTAATTGCCAATGAGTATTTTTCCAGAAGAAGACATGACATCCTCATGTTTTTGATAGTCAAAGATATCAAGCAGCAATGAAAGAGGAAAATCTGGGGGGTTTTGGCTTCTATGTATATGTAGAGTAATTCAAGCTTTTTGATTTTCAGCATCAGCAACAGTCCTGTACTGAAAGTTGAAGTCTGCTGCTGGAGAACAAACTTTTAATAAAAGATGAAGTATGCCTTTTGTTTTAAAGGACTGTAGGTAAGACCTTTCCTGACATTCAAACTTTGTGTTTACTAAAGCTGTTATGTACTTTCAGTTCACAGGCTGTCCTTAAGCTGTTGGAGTTATTACAGTGGTGTATTACCTTTCATTCTTCCCACCAAATCTCTCATGGCTCATTTGCCGTGCACGATGATATTCTGTGAGATTGTTTTCATTTTTCAGTAACTTATATCACAGAGTATCCCAGATTTAGCCATAACTCTATTTCACTGCCAGGCTCCTCTCTCCTCTTCCTTTTGGAACTGCCCCTTGAAGGGAGCACTCTAGAGCATGGCCATTTACGATCTCAGTTTAAAGGGCCCGCCAAATGATACTGTTTCAAGTCGGCACAAAGGCAGGATCACAGCCTGAGAGCAGGCATTGAAATGGTTTATTCTTACAAACAGAGATAGACCAGAAGGGCTACTTCCATGTATAATAGCTGAAATAATAGTCTGACTTCTGGTTTAGGGCACCATTCTTCATGCTGCACTGTCCTATTTATAGTCTTGTAATGTCAGAAAAACACCTTCTATTGTATTTAAGTTCTCCTATTCTTTGGCAATATCTAGAAAGATACAGAAGCCATTCTGCTAAAGGTAACTGAAATTTTGTTGAAAAATGTTTCCCTTCATGTCATTACAGTATATTGTTTTGCAGAAGCTGAAAGGGGTACAGTGAAAGTTAAGGACTCTACTGATCCGTAGCCTGACAACTACAGCAGTGGCCTGAGATTTGGAGGGCACATACATGCTCAAGTGCTTGCTCTGGTAAAAATATTTGTGGGAGATAATATATATTACACAGACACATGTGCGTGCATGCACATACGTATATATATATATATTATATAACTACATAAATTTAAAAAATAACAATAACAAAGTAAAATTGTCTCCATGTTTCTTTTGTACATCCTAGGACATGGTATCCTGGCCACCACGTGGCAGGATTCTGTCCTGTTAATGACTTTGTAAAACAAAAAAGAAAATATTTGAATACAACCCCCATGTTTTGTATAATTTCCTTATTGCAAAGAGACTTGATAAGCTTACTTCTTATTTCAGTGTGATGAAAAGCTAAATGTCAGAACATTTGAATTTAGAAAATGGGATTGCTGTCCCTTGATCAGTTATTGGGGGTCATTATCCACCTCCTTTACCAGATAGGCTTGTGAACTACATAGAGTAACCCTCTGGTCCTGATGAATCCTCAGTTATCAAAGCACAAGGACTACAGGAAAGTACTTCTCTTTTTCATATGTGGAAGATTGGAAGGGATGCTAATAGTGGGAAGTTCATGGGGACACAAATAAATGGAAGGCATCCTCTCGTGTGGGAAGACAACCAATGCAAGTTCTAATCTAAGTAGTCTAAACTGCTACTTCTGAAAATAGCTGTATCTAGGCATTTCTTTGTTGCACTTCTCATTTTGTGTAAGACATACCTGGTACAGCATTGTGATGTGTAGGAGTGGATCTGATGGTTTAGAAAGGCAACCCAAATTAAATATGAACAGCTAGGTCCAATGCTTACAGAAATACATTAGAAAAACATTACACAGAAGCAATAATTTGAGATCCCAAACACGTTTTTTCCCCATTAACGATATTTTAAAATGCAGAAAGCACTTCTGTGAAGCATGAAGGATGGTCAGGGTTAGCTAATGAGGCTGATAGGTACAATTGCTGCATGCTTGATCTGTCTTGGATCCTAATGCTCATTTGGACATGTCTTATTATTGTGTGGGTGTTAAGTCTGTCCAAGCTCATAATCAATAGATATATGGTCATTCATAGTGTTTATGCCTCTATCTTAGAAAGCTGGAACAAAGTGATCAGGATGTAGTTTGCTAGGTTCATACAGAAAATTTCTTATAGAAAATCTGAGCAAACTAATTGCTGGCATTAACATGGGAGTCATATGAGCTGTGATAATGACACGGATAATGAAACCTGTGCCTCTGGCCATCACTTTATCACCTACGGGGTCAGCAAAGAATTTGTTCAACGCTGAGCTGCATTTTATAATTGGCTATTTGTATGTGGGAAGATTTTGGTACTGTGTGGCAGCTTCAGATATCATTCATTGACTGTAAAAGGGCCTAAGTGCATCAGAAGAAAGAATGTTAGGGCCCCACTGCCGAAGTGTGTTGGAAAACATAGACTCAAACCCCCATAATTTTAAATTTTTAAACACATGGACCTTTGAGATTTAGAGGAAATAGACTGAGCTGGCAGCTATAGCTATACCTTAGCAGATTTATAAAAACTGTGTATCTGCCAAATGAGGATAACGTGATGTTGTGTGATCATACTGAACCAAGTGGGGCAGCGCTTTGCTAAATGTAGTTTCATTTTGGTGACGTGACTCCTCAATCTCAAAAAAGGGCAGGAATTTCTCACCTTTAATTCTGCACTGGGTATCATAGCACATCACATTAATGAAAGTCCCCCTAACAACAGTATGCTAACTAGCCTAGGACTCTTAACTGCTTGAAGGTTAACAGTAGGATATTTTTCAGTTATTTGCTAAAAGCTGAATTCAACATGAGACACGGCCACAATTCATTCAGTCTGTGTTTAGATGCCTAGTTAAGAACAGAATTTGGGAGTCCAATTTTCTGAATTGTAGCATATGCAGCGAGACAGGCATTGTTAGGAAGCAGCTCATACCTTATAACTCTCCAGAAAGCAATTCAGCCTGCATTTCTTTTTCTGTTAGCTGTATAAAAAGCCTAGGGAGAATATGATTTTAATTTAAGCTGGTTTTTCAAATACTATTTGACTTGGGCTTAGGTATTCTGAGTTTATTATCCCAGGCACACGGGCATAGGTGTCTGCCAGTATCAGTAAGTCAAAATGACACCCACAGCAAAGATTTTGGCAAGCATCTCCAGTCTCCAGTGCAAATTGTGGCTTACTGTTTAGTAAGACCCAAGCCGCTCTTCCAAGAAAGAGGAGCAGAAGAGCTCTTGTGCAGTTGACTGTAGCCTTTGAGCTGACAAGGGGTACTCTTACCTGCCATTTCACACACACAGAGGTGCTAGTTGCCATTCTCAAAAGTGCCTTCCTACAGCCAGTCACCTGTAAAAGGTGGAAAGAAGATACTAATGGCCAAGCTGCGTCCAGGAAGAGTTTCTTAAAGCATCCCTTGTCTTGTACTCCTTGTTCAAACAAGGCAGAGGAGCTTAGCAGGACTGGTTCATGGCTGACTACCAGGCCAAAGAATTACCAGGTTTCCACTAAGGCATTTTAGTAGTTCTGGTTAGATGCTTTAGCTATAGGAGTATTACTTAGAATTGACCTAAGTTTTGACCAACTGGGTCTAACATGTGATCCCAAATCTCCTGCTCACAAATTGCCTATGGTGACATGGCTTTTACTTGCATGTTTTTCAGGTATCAGATCTGCTCCTGGGCTTACTCCTGTGAGGACAAACTACGCTAGTAGCTTCCGTTAAGATCAGATCAAGATCCAGGTAATGTCCACTCTGGCAAAAAACTCTGGATGCTCAGCACACACCCACAAGATGAGATAGCTGTGGTTACCCTCATCACTATGCTATTTTTCCTGGACACAGGAGAATGAAGAGATTTTTCATCTTTCAGGAAAGTTTCATAATGAAAGGACATATCAGCTTAGGTACAGAAGTGGTAAATCAAATCAGGTTTAAGTTATTTAAAGTGTTTTTCTTATCACAATTAAAAAAATCCCAAACACAAAAACCAATTAAAAAAACCCTCCAAACCCTCAACAATAGTAAAGCAGTGTACATAGAAATAATAAATAAAAAATCAACTTCATTTAAATTTTACCTTTCAAATGATTTCTGGCTCCAAAATCACTCCACAAGTAAAATTTCGTGAAGTAGTTTTAAGATTTTCATTTAAATAGTGAAAAGCAGTAACAGTGTTTTTTCCTCAAGCTTCCTGAACCAGAGATTTCCAATAATTTTTTAACTTAATAATTAGAAAAGCATTCGCTTACCCTGTTTTTAATCTAGCTAGCTATGTATTACTGATCTGAAGGGGTTCACTCAAACTACACATTTATTTTATTATGTAAGAGTCAAGACCATTGTAAATTTTAATATTGCTCTAAGAGTTTGGTTTTACGGGAGTAAGATTTTACAAAATTAAAGTGACATAATTCTAGAACTTTTTAGAATTTAGTATTGTTTCAAAATATGTTAGTTGGTAACAAAGCTTCAAGGCAAAAATTACAGCTAAAGCATAATGTAGCAGAGGGATATTTCAGTCATTTCTGCTTATTATGCTAGCAGGCAGGTGAATCACATCCGAAGATCTCTATAAAGGCTAGTCATATGGTGGATCTGGGCCATAACTTTGCTAGGACCTTGCCAAACTATACATGCTGGTTTTTTACATTCCTACAGGACATCCCATACATATTGCTTTTTTCTGCTTTCCCCAGGAGCAGCTGCACCATCCCGCTATGGTTCTTAACTAGGAAAACAGCATCCAGCACCTGTCTGTCCTGGCATAGAGCTGCAGCCTGCTCACTGCCTCCTCCTGGGCTGATTTTAGGACAAGGACACAGCATTGCTGTATATGTTGAAGGATTTGTTGTAAACTGGAACTGATACTCCTAGGGGCTGGAACATAAATGTAAACTCAATGACCAGGTGATGTGGCAGGAAAAAAAAAAAAAGGTTGTTGCTGGTCTGTCCTACTCTCTGCACATTGTCAGACCTTATGAGAATTTTAGATTATGTTTGCTGCCTGAATTTTTGCTACTAACTAGAAGGTACAGTATCAGGCAGTTTTACAAGTGTGGCTGCTGCACTGAAATATTAAAAAGATTTTTTTTTTCCTTGGACTTTTGACCTGCGAGACAGGAAACTCCCTGTTCTGAGAATTAAAGCAGCAATGCAGTTTAGGTTTGAGTTGCAAGTAATGGAGAATTCTTGGTAAGACAATTGCTGGGTTGAGGATTTTTTTAAAACCGAAAAAACTCGTGAGTAACATAGGCAGCTAAATTGCACCATCTGGAGCAAGAGGCAGATGTAAGCATCTTTATTTAAGAATCAGTTTATAAATAATAATAAAAGATGCATGGAATTCAGTTTCTTCTTTTCTGCAGGTAGCAATATTCAAGGCAAATAGCTTTGTTAGTTCAGAGTATATCTACGTAGCACATGAAGCTTTGCGTAGACATCTGGAATAGATATTTCTTAATCATTTTATATAATAAATCCAGAATAACTGGCAACAATTAATAGGCAATATCGCTTAAGGATTTCAGACTACCCAATAGCCTGGACAAAGCACAGGCAGATGCTTTAGGCAGGCTGTAATGAAGACTGAGATTTATCAGCAAGGCAGGGAAGCGACCTTTCATTGTGGCAGGAACTGCAAGTGTCATCACACACCTCAACATCACACATTGCACAAATTAGACTGATATATTGACTACATCTAGACGATCTTGTTTTCCATCTGGCATTCTGGGCCTTTCAACTTTAAGTTGGGCATTCAGAAACCCAGGCACATAAAATTATCAGTCAGCTTCTAAATTTTATAGAGAAAGTGGTATTTTCATAAGAATACAGTTGTTTTGTTTTCACAATACTAATTTGTTGTCGATGATTAATGAAATGGTAATTGCTTTTGTTACTGAAAATTGCAGGGCTTGATACACACAATGACTTTTATTCATTCAATGTTTGCAGATGGAAGGAAAGGAGCATATGAAAAACAATTTATACGTGATCCTCAAAAACTTTTTAAGCTTCATCTAAGTTCGTTCAAAGTGAATATATAAATATAAAGCTACAATAAGGCAGTAATGTATGTAAATTCAAGCAGAAACAGACTAAGATTTAGAGCCTCTTAGGATAAAATATAATGAATGAAAAAGACTGCTTAATTAAAACTTAATGTTAAGTTGTGCACTTTTAAAAAGGTCCATCTAATTCAGTGCAATTTATCTCCAGATGGTAGGCGTGCATAAGAAAGATTATACTCACATAAAAAAGTTTAGTGAGACCAAGGCAACCATTAGTAAAGCAACCATTAGTGCATTTATAGAGCTTCAGTAGGGGAAGATCTATGAAAAGAGGTTGTTTTAAAAAAGCTGCCCACCAAAGAAACATGGAAAATTTAGATTTTGAATAGATGGCTATTTTTTCATGTCAAGAACTCTGATTTGGTTCCAAAGATATTTTATGGTCTGTACAATTAAAACATGTGCATAAATACAAATGTGCATTATGCTGCCTATACAAAGAAACCTACCAGCTTAATTCTTGTGAAGTGAGCTAACATACCAAGAAAGGACAAAATTATTTGTTCTTCAGTGGATCCTTGTCTCTACTGAACAGCTAGTCAGCATCAGGAAGCTGGATTTGTCAGAGTCCAAAAATTAGGCCCTGGTAATTCTGTTGGGTGAAATTTAATTTAGATTTAATTAGAGATGGACTGGAGTCAAGATATATGTCTTCAGTAAGCTGTTGTTAATGCTGAAGGGGTAAAAGTTACCTTTGTTTTTTTGGACCTCCCAGTTGAAAGTGACCTGAGAAAATTTGCCTTTCGGGTTAGCTGGCTGTGGCCACCATGGGCTCTCAAACCAGTGCCTGGGGCAGAATTAGTGCCCCTATCAGCAGGGTGACAGGAATTCACGTATGCTTGAGAAATAGGGGCTGGCAATCTATCAGTGCCAACACTGCTTATAAAAACCCTGCGCTTGGGTTTATTTCTCGCAGGCAGGGAATGAAACTGCGGGAGAATGGCACCCTGCTTGCTCACAGCCCTCGGGCACCTCTTCTCTTTCCTGGACCAAGCACACCCAGCTTCCTCAGCCTTGTCACCGTGTTTCTAACACTTTGTGGTCATGCTGCTCTCAACTCAGGGTGCTGCCTGGCCACGGACCCCCTCTGCATCGCCCCCAGCATGCCTGAGGTCTGCGTCCTGCAACTAGGTACTTGGGAGTGGACACCCACATGCTTGGACAGAGGTTTTCAGGTATTAGTGACATCTCTATGTTGGACGCAGGGTTCTATGCGTACAGAGCTCCTTCCAGGACAGGTGTCTCCATCTAACTTTAGGAATTACAGTATCAGCAGCAATACTGAGCAGCTAGAGCCTGTCCCTCTGATCCTGTTTCTAAACTTGTTTTGTTACCCAATCCAGCTGCATTTCACATTGGTTCGTGGTAATTATCTTCACATGTCTGAGGACAGAACCTGACTAACATTTTTCAAGTATTCATCACCACTAACTCTTTAATTTTTATTTTATAATGATTATTTTTTATTAAAAAGTATCATTCTTGAAAAAAGTATCTGTGTTTTTTTTATTGTCAGGAAAAAAGCCAAAATTCCCATCATGAATCAAAACAAAAACTATCAAAATCTGGGGGAAAGAAAAGCTATCAGCAGGTTTAAGAAGGCGGCCTAATAATCTCAAAATATTTTCAGAATGTTTTAACTTTTGAATTAGTATTTTTGAAAACGTAGTGTCCAGTGCAGCATGTCAATAATTTGAAACTTTCTTCTCAGTTTAAAAAAAAAATAGTTAGAAATTGATCTTTCCCCTACGTGTTGACACGGCATTGTCTGGTGATCTGAGAATCCTGTAATGGCATTGAGCAGCTCAGGAATGACGGAAGAGCACCTCCGAGCCCAAAATTTTTTTTCCTGTCAGACAATGATGCTAGAAGTTTTAAAAGGATTGCTCTTGCAATATTGTTTCTTTCAGCAGTGTCATGGAACTTGAATATCTGTAGGCTGCTGGTTGACAGTTGCTTTCTCATTTGTGATTATACCTTTTTCATTACATTTAAGAGCTTCGCTACAGATGAGTAGCATATGGTATTGGCTAAGGAGATGAGACTTTAATGAGATATAGAACACACCAGCAAAATGCATGCTAAATTGCAATGACACGCTTGTGTTGGTAGCATGTGATGTTGTGAAACTAAATTCCTGACAAGACAATACAAACAAATGCACTTCAGCAAGCATGCAGTCACCAAACTTGTTGGCAAGTTGGTCCAGGAGACAGGGCAAGTAGGGGGGCTGCTGGGAGGGAGGAGGGGTTGGGTTGTCTCCTCATTCTGCTACTGATTTGCTGTGCAATTTCATGAAAGTCATTTCACCATTTTTCTCTCATTTTGCACATGGACGTAATGAGGCATGGTATTACTTACTTGAAGATGTAGAGATAAAGCGGTAAGTATGACTGCTGATGCAGAAGGGTCTTCCCAGAATTGTTGCATTTATCTGATACACATGCAATTTCAGATAGCTAAACAATAAAAATTACAATCAACAACAATAGACTGCGAGTAAGTGATATGTGACTTGCTATAACTAGGAGCCACGCACACTATTTAATTAACACCACTGATAATTTTCCGTCAGGGAATACAAGAGCCAGTCTTCTAATCAGCTCAAGGTGCTACTACTGAGCCTGGAGAAGGAAACAGATAGCAGTACCTCCGAGTACCCCTGACACTTTGGCTTTCATGCCTGGACTCCCAAATCACCCATTTTTTGCAAGGAAGAGTAAAAGTAATAACGCTAATAATATTGCTGTGAGTAGTTCACAAGGATTGGAAGGGTTTGGTAACATCATTACTCTGTCTTGGGAGAGATTAAAGAAATTAAATGTTAAGATTCCTAGCCAAGGAATACAGTTCCAAGAGATATAACCTAGGTTGGCACCATTTGGAGGATAAAATGAAGTTATAACTGTTCCATTAAGACTGCTCCACTTGGGTCCTTCTACCACTCTCTAAGCTTCCTCTTGCCCTCCCTGAAATGCAGAGAAATACATGTCAGAAAAGTAAAGTATGTAAACATCTTTTTCTATGGTGCTTAGGCAGAAACAGCCAGCTAATTAAAACCAGCAGCTTTCATCCACTCAGCCTTCCCAAGGCATCCTAAGTCTTGTTGTGGAAATGTATTTTTATAAAAAAATTACTTTTTCTCTCTTTATGAAGAATTTATTCATGTCCGTTTCACCTTAACAAAGTTTGGAAAGTTAAAAGTAAAGAAAGCTTGCAGTGTAAGTTATCAAGAAATTGCATTTTTCAGGTACGAGAATTTTCTAGGAAGTACCACTAGATTTGAACTAGAAATAGTCTCAAACTGAAGCATTCAGTCATCTGTGAACTTTAAGGAAATCCAGATCTCTCTGTGAACTTCATGGGTCGTCTTCTATATCTGTTGTAGAATTTAAACTAAAACTGAATCCTGGATGCAATTTTACCTATTTAGAACAGGACTAAAACCAAGCTGATCATTACAATCCTAATTCTAGTATACTTGGGGGAGCAGGGGTGGAAAGATCTGAAGAATAGCAGTTGTATCATCTGTAACATATCTCTAATGTATATGAACTGCAGGTGAGTGCATATATTCTTAAGTTAGCTTTAAAGTAGGTAACTCTGGCAATTTATCTTCAGGAGCACAAAATTAGCTAGCTCTGGTTGTCAAACCAGATGCCAAGGTGGGTTTTGCACCATGCTGATCTTCATGACACCTTTAGCAGTCAGACAGCAGTAGCCACATGAGGTAATTTACAGGTATCTTCAATAGGCAACATGGTGGCCATGTACATGTATGCTGTGTCTTTTACTACTGATGTACTCTGTTAGCTGCTTTTTGAAAGATGAAAATCTGTCTTAATGCTACTAGCAGAAAGCATTTTCTTGTACATTGCAGAGCAAAAAGACAATGATAACGTCTTCTAACAGAAGTCATGGAGCAGAAGGGAAAATCAGTTTAATCTGCAGTGAGGATTTTCACAGTACGCATTGGTTTACTTGATTTTGTTGAGAACAGCAAGCTGGACTAACACAGGATGGGCAGCCTGCGGCTTCTGGGTTGCGTGCACTTATGGAGCCATCTGAGTGCACTTTCAATGCCAAGGCTCCACCATGGTTGTATTGCCATGGGAAGAGCAGGTAAGAAGTAGGGTAGGTAATCTGAGCCCTGGGGGCTGTTGAATTGAGATTACCCCCAACCCAGCTTACGTTATGTCCTAGTCAAGAGGTGAGGCCCAGAGAGCACCTTTGCTATTTGCTACGTGTAAGTCATTTTAAGAACTCTTTCGAACTTCCCGTGCCTATGGTATGCACATGTGCTTTTGGTAGGGAGCTGTTAGGATCAAGAAAGATTTGTGGAGACTTTTTCTTGCTGTGTCTATGCCAGCTAGTTTCTACAAAATAATATTTTCCCATTTTAAGGAAAAAAAAAAAAAAGTCTTTGAAATCATTCAGACAGAGACCAAGGATCTGAGCCGGGGCCTGTGTGGATCTGACAGTGTGGGAAGATGACCGGAGAGGGAGCTGAAACAGCCAGCTCATCATTTTTATTCATACTTGCTCCCTCATACTCCGTATTCATGCTTCTCTCCCTGCCAACACACCCTTATTTATCTCTTACCTCGAGCCGAATATATTGTGCTATTCTGAGAGAGATTTTCCAAAGGAGCTGCAGCGTCTCCTTGGGATGATGGCTTCTGGTAAAAAGATTCTTTTGTTCACTTGGCTACACGCAAAGCATCATCTCTTTCCTCCTAATAGGTTTTTCTTCTAGGTAAATGCCTTTTAACAATCAGAATTAGAAACAAATTATATGCAGCTATTCAGACCTTGCAAACTAAGAACTAAGATTGTCAGCCTTATGCCTTTGGTTTTTTTCCTGTTTGAAAAGTGGGCTAAAGTACAAATGCTGCACCGTGCCCACTGCTCTCAAGACTACTTGGATGATATTTATATACATCTATATTATATATATATTTTTAAATATATACTATAATCTGTATAATACATATATCATTTTTGCAGATGTTCCGGTGATATCAAGACAGTTAAGTATATGGTAACAGGTTTTTTCAGTCCATTTAGCCATTGCATTGCATGAAGGGAAAGATTATATACCGAAGTGATTTTTTTCAACAGTGAATGGTAGCTCTTCAATTATATTCTCACTGTCTTTATCGGGGCTATTATCATCAGTAAAAATCCTCACATTTTTGCAAGATGGGGACTGTGCATCTATACCATGGAAACATGATTATCCACGAGTGTGGTACTTGGATAGCTATGTGCTTACAAATTTGTTTTTCTTTTTATTATAGAGAAAGATGAAGAAGAACAAAACTTTGGGAAAGAGAGTTTCCCTTATTAAATATTTACTATTTCAGCTCCAGAGTCAGGAAAGGTAAGCTCTGAGTCATTACTTTTTATTTTTAGTATCCAATCTACTTGGAAATGAATGGAATGCAATGACCTTCAAATCCCTTTAGAAGTTGAGTTACATGAAATGATTTATTTGAACAACACCAGGAGATAATGGAGGGTGTATTGGGTTTGCATGGAAAGCTTTTGGTAGTGGGGGGGCTGCAGGGGTGGCTTCTGTGAGAAGCTACTAGAAGCTTCCCCCATGTCCAATAAAGCCAATGCCAGCCTGCTCCAAAACGGACCGGACCCACCGCTGGCCAAGGCCGAGTCCATCAACGACGGTGGTGATAACGCCTCTGAGAGAACACATTTAAGAAGGGGGAAAAAATCATGCGCAACAGCAACTGCAGCTGGAGAGAGGAGTGAGAACATGTAAAAGGAACAGCCCTGCAGACACCCAGGTCAGTGAAGAAGGAGGGGGAGGAGGTGCTCCAGGCGCCAGAGCAGAGATTCCCCTGCAGCCCGTGGGAAAGACCATGGTGAGGCAGGCTGTCCCTCTGCAGCCCATGGAAGTGCAAGGTGGAGGAGATATCCACCTGCAGCCTGTGGAGAACGCCACACCGGAGCCGGTGGATGCCCGAAGGAGGCTGTGACCCTGTGGGAAGCCCACGCTGGAGCAGGCTGCTGGCAGGACCTGTGGCCCTGTGGAGAGAAGAGGCCAAGCTGAAGCAGGTTTTCTGGCAGGACTTGTGACCCTGTGGGGGACCCACGCAGGAGCAGTTTGCTCCTGAAGGACTGCACACCATGGAAGGGGCTCACACTGGAGTAGTTCGTGAAGAACTTCAGCCTGTGGGAAGGATCACATTGGAGAAGTTTACGGAGGACTGTTTCCTGTGGGACGGACCCCACGCTGGAGCAGGGGAAGAGTGTGAGGTGTCCTGTCCCTGAGGAAGAAGGAGAGGCAGAGACAACATGTGATGAACTGACTCCAACCCCCATTCCCCATCCCCATGTTGCTGCAGGGAGGAGGTAGAGAAAATCAGGACCGAACTTAAGCTCAGGAAGAAGGGGGGTGGCGGGGTGGAAGGTGTTTTTAAGATTAGGTTTTAATTTTCATTACCCTACTCTGATTTTATTGGCAATAAATTAAACTAATTTCCCCAAGTCGAGTCTGTTTTGGCCATGACAGTAACTGGTGAGTGATCTCTCCCTGTCCTTATCTCAACCCACGAGCCTTCCGTTATATTTTCTCTCCCCTGTCCAGCTGAGGAAGGGAGTGATAGAGCAGCTTTGTTGGGCACCTGGTGTGCAGCCAGGGTCAACCCACCATGGAGAGGTTGGTTGGGAAATATAAGGCACCTTCTTCCTGCGAATAACCATTTTCTGACTCTACTTTTTCCATATTTAAAATTGAATCTCTGGAGATAAGAACATGAATTGATTTTTTTGAAATTGTTTTGTGTTATGTTAATTTAAAATGATCAGCTAGCACAGCAGTAATGATCACAGAGGATTGTTCTTTTGAAACAAAGATAACATATCATTGACCTGATGCTGCAACCATAAGCTTCAAAATATATCAGAGATTTTTAAGGCCACAAGGGAGTGTTTTGATCAGCTAGCCTGACTTCGTGCACATGAGAAGCAAAGAGAATTTCACCCATAGTTCCTGCACTAATGTGTTTCTGGACAAAAACAAATACTGTTGTTTGTAAGGGCTTCTGAAAGTGAAAATAAGGCTTTCTGCACCAGACTCTATGTTCACTAGGTAATTTAACTTCTTTTGAAAGCACAGCTGAATGTTTCATTTCGTTATACACTCCGACTTGAGATATTTATCAAAATAAAAAGACATGAGTTATCAGTGAACATTTGAGTAAGAAAACTGAGCCAAAAACCATGATCAAATGTTGAAGTATCATTGACCCAGTACAGTTTTAAGAAGCTAGCTCTTAGAAATAAATGCAAAGAAAGGAAAAATGGCTAAAGTCTTAATCTAGTGAAACACTAAAGTATGCCTGTGACTCTCACGATCTGAGAAGTTTCATCAAAGGCAATGAAACTGTTAAAAGTTTCAGAAGATGGGCATAGGCATGCCTTTAAGTGCTTTAGTAGATTGGAATCCAAGTGCCTAGGCAAAATCATTAATTCCTTTTAGCAAGGAGGTAGTACAGAGTTTATGAGAAGCTCAGTAAAATAAATTACAAAACAGAACACTAAGAAAACTTCTTTTCAACAGTCATGTTTGTGGTATTACCTAAGGGTCAACCACTAATGAGGTTCCCACTGTGCAGCGTAATGCACCTCAGAAATCACTAGATGGTACTTGCTCCGCAGAACATGCAAGCTAAAGAGAAGAAAACATGCCATTTTCATGCAAACACTGTCTTCCATTATCAGTCTTTCTTATTGCTTCTTCTTGTTTTATTCTTGATTATATATTCAGTTATGTTGGTTTTTTTCCCAGTGCAGAAGCCTTTGGTTTGCATTTCTTAGCACCCCAAACTACTACTGAAGACGATAGGGCATACCCCAAATATTGCAGCAGCTCTGCAGGTGAGATGTACCACAATATCATTTTAAAGACTGAAGTGCTTTTTTTTGAAGAAGCCAGAGTACATAATTGAACAGAGTTGCCGTCATTAAAATGTAATTAAGGTTGTGAAGCCCTTGAGCATCTTAAATTGTGGCGTGATACAATATTTATCAGGCTTCAGCACACATAATCACATCTATGGCCATCCAGCCATGTTTTGCTTTTTCACTAGGCAAGATTAACTCTCTATTGCAGTTTAATGCAGCTAAACTTACCACTTCTGTATATGACACCTTAATAATTCTGAGGTGGAAGAGTAAGGACGAGAGTTACACAGAAGATCAAACCAATGAAGTGCCAAGAAAACACACAAGCTTAAGCATTTGTTTAGAAAGATGCATTATTTTTCGCTGTTAATGAATAATGGAGCAAATATAAAATTCTGACAGGAATAACTATTGAATAATTCTGCTACTGCAATCTACAGGTGACTCACAAGCAACAAATTCAATGATGTTAGTTTTATGCAGGAAATAATCTTTTAAAAGCCAGGAAAAAAGGTAAGTGTGTAATTCATATGGCTAATATTTGAGGTATTTTGAAGGCAAGTTCACACATTTCCTGAGTGTCTACACAGACATGGGTTAAAAAAAAATACAAATGACCTTCAGTTAAAAACTTGGCAACTATTTAAAATTCTACTTCTAAATTTAACTTTGTCATGTATGCTTATTAAGAATATAATTCATCGCCTGCGAGTCTGGTCTGAAATACCAGTATCTATCATAAACACTGGACAATTTTTCAGTGTATCTCCTTTCAGACATTGGCACAGTATCAGCTTCAATGACTAGGTCAAATTCAGGTGTTGGCAAACGACACCATGGGCTTTAATGACAGATTTGTGAATCTGCTGATGAACATATACTACTGTGGTTCAAAAGATTTATGAATATTTTGATTTTCTGTCACATTAAGAAGTTGAGTCAGAAAGATCTTGTGAAGTGTACCTAACTCAGAACAAAACAATGCTACCTGTTACACCTGGAGGCCTTAATTATCTGTTAAAAGTTCTGTCCTGAGATTCTGTTTTGTTTGTTTTCCCAGGTAGGGAAGTCTTGTTCTGGAGGGGAAACAAATACAGTCACCACCATATTTTTCCTTAGAAATAACAGCCTGTAAACAGAGCAGGTTTTTAACATTAGAAACTCAGTATTGTTTAACAGATTTTTGTGTGCTATGATGTTACTTGTTATACTTTCATTTGTCATACACAGCACATGCATGCAGTAAGGTTTGTGTTGCTCATCAGTCAGGAGATGAACACAGACACAATCTGTCTGTCTAAACCAGACAATGGAGATCAAATCCAAAATTCCTTCCAAATTTAAAAGCAGGAGCTTTAAAATGGAGCAATTTACCCAATAGCTCAAAAGATTGAGGACTACAGATGCTACTGCATTTTAGAGCTGTAGACTCCACTTCCAATGTTATCAATGCAACTACTACCATTTCCAAACAGTAGCTATAGCAGCAATAGGATAGAGAATTGTACACATTGTACACAACCTAAAATTGAAAATTTTCTTGGTTAGAGGCAAAAAACAATCTCATAAAATGGTGGAGGACCTTACTAATTTCTTCCTAATCCTGCCCCTGCTGCTTCCTTGGATCATTGCTCATCTTCACGTTGCCCTTCGGAGAGCAGCATGAGCCCCTCTTCATTCCCTCACCCTCTGTCTCCACAAGCTCAGCCACCAATGTGGGAGTTTCACAGGTTCTCCAGCCAATGCTTTCCAGCCCTTGGGCTGAAACCAGGAGGCAGATGGAAAAGCTTCCCGTGTTAGAGGCATACTGGGAACCATTTTGAGCCATCAAGGAGCAGCTTAACAGATGGACAAAGCATACGGGCATATAGGGGATGTGAAGTGTGTAAATGCTATCTAGACTACACATCTGAGAAGTGATTGCTTGATTCTGAGGGGAGGTGGACTTGATAATACAGATCACTTTTTTCTGTGACTGCAATGCAGAAGTTTCTTTGTGCTAATGTTGGCATTGACATTGAAATTGATGTGTGGCCTTTAGGCAAGTCACTTAATCAATGTGTTTGTAAAATAAGGATAACAACATTTATTTGCCTGCCTGAAAAGGATGTGGTAGGGACACACTAGTTAATGCTGTAAAATGCTATTTACTAGTAATTTCAAATATTATTATACTGCAGACTTAAACCCCTCCTTGACTGATAATTGAAATAGCTGAAGAACCAAATAGGAAGCCTGAAATATAAAGGTGATAGTGGTGTCAGCTAAAGTGGAGGTGGTTAATCCCCTTCCTTTTCATGGAGCTAATTATGCTTTAATGAGGCAATAAATATCAAAAAAGTCTTGAGCATATACCTGCTCTTACTCAGAAACAGAATGAGGAGAAATATTGTGGGATTCAAATTTGATTCACTGTGTAATGTGCCACTGATAGGGGCTCAAGGGAGGAGCTGGGTGGAACACAGAAAAATATGTGTTCATGTCTCTGTTCTGGGATGCAGGTGCACTCAGGTGTCCTGAGAGCAGGAAGAGCACTGAAGATGACAGAATTAGATGAATCATTACCATTTTCAACCCAATTAACATCCTTGCTCTTCAGGATTAAGGTCTGTAACTTGCCTTTAGNAAAAAAAAGTTAAAGTCCTGAGGGTGAGAAGGATGAATATAATACTGTAGAGTGGCATGAAGTAGACGAAGAAATGAACTACAGTAAACTGGCTTATCTGTGAGCTGTGCCTTGAGAACTCTCTGAGGCCTCAGACTGGTACCACTTCTCCAACAGATACTTCTCTGAGAAGGGAGGAATATAAGCTGGTTGCCTAGGGTGGCTAAAGGATCAGGTCCTCCAAAAAAATTCCTTTTTGCCACCTGTAATGCTACCAAGAATCATCTCATTAAAAACAATCATGTTGAGTTAATGTAGTAGTTAAAATAAACAGCCGTAGTTTTTTCTACAACTGTAGTGAAGGGTCATAATTTGATCCTTCCTTATGCTGAGTGAAAGCTAACCAGCAGGGTAAATGCCTCTGACTTTATTAGAATGTGGGGGGGATATCTGCTTCATTAATATTACACATATCTCAGTTTAACTGCTTGATATTTTCATGATGAATTTGCTTGAAATTAATCAAAGAATCAAGGAAGCAGGGAACCAGACTGTGATTAGTGATATTTCCAAGAATGTATCAAGAGTTATGAATATAGAAATGGTGGAATTGCTAACCGAGGGATGACCCACTTTGCCTATCTCCGGGTTACAGCTCTGCTTTCTCATTTTTACAATCAAAACTCAGGGGAAACCCAGCCCAGGAAGGAGTAGGTGGCTAGCATCACCAGAGCAGCGGTGAGAAACACAGTGATGGGTGTCGAGGTGGGGACCCGCGACCCTGGCAATACTGCTTGGCATACCGGTGGCAAGTTGACTTACTTCATGTATGGGAGTGGGTAAACTTTACAGCAAATACAGATGGAGAAACATTTTGCCATTTTCTTAAAACAGTTCTAGGAGTGGTTGAGTCACTGCACGCTGGTCTACTACCCAGAGAGAAGTGTCATGCAGAGGTGAATCATCGTTTGGCTTACCGTGTTAATAAGGTTAGAAACAAAGAGAGGCCTCTTTGGGGCTTGGACAAAAAGTGGTAGCTGTAGGACATTCAAACTAGAAAGAATCAACTGTACTGAAATCCAGCCATTTAAGGGACGCAGTTCTGAGAAGGAGATTTAAATGCAGAAATAAAGAATACGGGACGCTGTAGGCTCATCAGGTTTAAAGGACAGCATCTCAGGGGAGTTCGGTTACGGTAATATGTGGGCAGAGCCCTGTCACTCAGAAAGACTGTGCACTGAAGAGATTAGGTAGAGGCAAGGTCCAGCAACTGTTCTTGTCCCATAGGAGACAGCACTACTGGATACAAAGGCACTGCTATCTGCCAGTCAGTGAATGCTGAAAAACGCTTCTGGGAATATTTGGTCAAATTGGTAGAAGAACATGCTCAGTAATTTACTCTTTCTTTTGGGTTTTGATGATCACATTTTAAATGACTGTCTGAGAAAAATCACTCAAAACAGCATTTGAACTAGCCATGCCAAAATGTCTAGCACCAGCAATGTGCTAAGTATCCACAGCTGACAGGAATATCATGCAAGTTCAGTCAAAACAAGCCAAAGGAACTCAAATTTACAGATATGAATGCTAGTCCCAGGTTATCTGTGGATTACCTACAGACCAAAAATAACGCACAGACAAAATTTCCAATTCATAGAAGAGATTTTAAACAACTGGAGAAAAAGCTTCTAAAAGAATTAATGCTTTGTATTTCCCTTCAATACCAGTCGGTCACAGTTAAGTATTTAAATAATTATGTCATATTTTTTATTAGGTTTTTGTTGAAAAATTGGCCACATTCTAATAAGATAGTACTTTTTTTATTAAAAGCATGAAAATAAAGCATTGTAAATTATGCATTACTATTTTTTTTTAACTATTCTTCATCTCTGCAGCAGCAGTGGTGGCCATTTTCTTTGAATAACAGACTTCTTAGCTAATCTTCTCCTGAATTATGCTGAGATTGTTTATTTGGCATTTTTTCGTCTAGTACCATGTGCTTAGAAGGTATACCAAAATCTTTCTCCTGTACTTTGTCAGTTAGTGATGATAATGACCTAGAGATGCCTGTTCTGTTGGACAAACTCTATAGATGGATTGCACTTCTTACTAGGAACTGTGGATCCTTAACTGGATTTTAGACAAGCACTGTTCTTGTTTGCCTTGCAACTTTGGCAGTTATCCTGAAGTCACACATTTGGCAGTTCATAAACTCTAGACATCCATCTACAGACACTTTAGAGAAAATGAGTATCTTATTTCAACAGCTGAAAGGAAAGTCAAGTAAGGCTGCATATATTACTAATTTCTTAGGGATATATTTTACTCACAGTGCACTGCACTCTGGGAGGTGGGTCAAAAAAAATTATTTTAGATTGAATGGAAGAAGGCATACATCTTGTATGCATACATCTTAAACTGTGTTTACACAATGGTTCTCTCTGTGCTGAGGCAGAGAATATGGGAAAGGGCAAGGGTGCTCCTGTGGAAACAGAGATCTGGCGATGTACACACAGATCTGGTGATGTACATACTCTCTAGCCCTTCTTCCTTACCAAGAGTATTCATTGTGTATTGTAGGAGGAAAGGAGTGTTTTGCCTCTGCCTTCAGGCTGCAGATGTCCATGGCACTGCTCACCTCAAGTTCTAAGGTTCAAGCACACTGGTAAGTTTTCTTACTAACGAGTTTTCTGCCATCAGTGATGCTGCTGCAAAGCCAGTAATTCAGCAGAGGGTCATATGAGGTCCAGAACAACAGTGGATCAAATCATCTGAGATTACTGATTTAAAAGCTCTGTGTACAACTCAAATTCTCTCTAAAAAGAAATAGGTGCTGTTTTACTTAGAACAGAACCATATATTTTTACAAAATCTTGCTCCGCTTTCCTTGTTTTTACTTCATTGGACCTAGTTATTCCAGGCAAGTGACAGTTTTAATCAACAAGAAACTCAGTTTTCATTGATACAGCAGAAACGTATGTCATTCTGTCAGCAAAGATAAATTCACTGAGTGTTACCATAATTAATATGTACATTGGAAAAGGAGACTTTCCATCCACCTTTAATGACCTATTCTTAGCACTAAAAGTATTTCCTAACCCGTGATAGGAGAAGGAGATTTAACCTTACCCTGTCAAGCATAACAAGAGGGGGAATTCCGAGTCATCTCAATTATACAGCACCACATGAAATAATTATATTTGGTTACCCTTTAGAAGGGTATGTTCTTAAGGGGCAACTTCTATGTACTGCTCCTCCAAACATCCTGACTGTGTTGCTTTTGATTTTTAAATAGGTCACACAGCTATAACCTCTGCATATTATCTCTAACTATGAACGACAGTATTATAGTTACATGCAGATACCATATTCTTGGAAGATTTTTTTTTTCTTAACTATCCAGGTTTACAATGCAAGACAAAAGAAATGAAAGGCTTTGTTGAATCTTCTGTAACATAATGGAAAGTTATCAGAGAACTTTTTATACTTTTTACTTACAGAGCTAATATACAATGCAAAAGAATTTTTGAAAAGACAAGACTGCAGAGAATAAAACTAATCAAACCTCTTTCAGTTAATATGCAAACTTGTACTCAAATCAGTACATAAAATACATTAACCTGAAAGGCAAAATGTACTAGCTTCAAATTAATAAAAAGGCTTGTTTTCATGTTTCTGAGTATTGAATAGGTTATAAAATGAATGTCATTTACTACACAAATACAACACAACCCACCTCAATTCCCCACTATTGTGTCAGTGTTGAAAGAGGTCTTGATGTTTATGAAAAATTGGTCCCCAACATCATGTGAACAAGCAGGAGAGATGCTAAAAGCTGAAATACTTCAGTTTATTCTAAAGATGAAAACCTGACTAATGGTTTAAGTTAAATTTGCAAAACATTTCTAGATTTAAGAAAAACAGTAGACAACAGGTGATAGGTTTTTTTTAATTGTTGGCTTTCTTTTTTTAATACAAATATCTATACTTCATTCTATAGAAAGGAAATCAGAAAAACAAGAAACAACATATGGCAGCTATTTTTCTGTTGTTGGCAGTGTTGGGGTTTTTTTACACTTATGAATACCCATGCTTCATTTTACAGAAAAGGAATGACTCCTTGTGCAACTCCTTACAAAACCAGGGAAATATTTTGATGACACTCGTATCTCGTATTCCAGTTCTGCCCCTTAACCAACGTGCAATGAGATAATGGAGAAACCATAAAGCCTATCTCTTTCCCTGGTATGGGGCTCAATTTTCTTCCATGTAACTTTAAATTCTTTAAGGATATCAATGCCACATGACTTACGGAAAAAAAAAAGAGGGGAAAAAAGTCACAGTAAAACAAAAAAGAGCTGGAGAAGTGATAGGGAGAAGATAAATATGCACACAAATAAAGCAACAAAAAAACCTAAAAAAGAACATTAATTTGGCAGATGACAAATTTAATAAAGGCAATATTTATAAATACAGAGCTAGCATGAAAATTCCTGAAACATGAAAAGAATTATACTGGAGAAATCAG
>VYZV01015830.1:43615-56407 GCA_013401275.1 Pandion haliaetus | reverse complement strand
CGGGGGGAGCCTGCAGAGCCCTCAGCTCCCGGGCACGGGGGAGCCCGTCTCGGGCACGGACAGGATTTGGCCCGAAGTGAGACGTTTCGCACTCCGAACATGTCCCTGCGTGTGCTGCACAGGCAGGGAAACCACTGAAAGCACTTTGAAACGTGGCAGCGGCGAAACCCGTCCATTACCTAAGGGGCTTTAGGCTGGCTGGTCCTAGTTTTGCTCGGCCCGTGCATCAATCCTGCTCCGCTCACGCTGGCTCTAAATGGTTTTGTTGGTGCAGTCCCTCATTTGCACCGCCGTGAGCTGGGGGAGGACCGGGACACAGCGAAGAGCCAAACTGGGCTGTGCTGGGGCTCGGCCCCAGCCCTGTGTAGGAACAAAAACTTTCCAGAGGGCCGTTTTTCAGAGCCCTGGAAAGCAAAGGGATTCTGCTCCGCTTAAATGTGTCTGATCTTTCTTGCGAGCGTGAACGGGGGAGAAAATAACTGAGCCGTCTGCCACCACTGCTGCTGCTGCACACCCCAAATGCGGTGGGAGCCTGGGGACATTCGTTGCTAAAATAATTCTTTGTCCTGACAACTGCAGCGTGCACATTAGAGGGGACGAAGGATTTCAGTTTAGCTGAAATGGCCCCAGTTGCTTCTTGGAGTATTCTAAGATTTAAAAATAAAAACAAATTTGCAGTTTAAAAATGAGGCCTGGGATGTCTTCTTTCCTCCTCACCGCATAAAGCTCCAAATGTGCCATATGCAAAATGATTTGGAAGCAGCAGAAAGCCTGGGAGCTGCCGGCCTCCAGACCAGCTCGGCGGATGAAGTCTGGGGCGGGTGTTGGTGGGTTTGGTCCCTGAAAGCATCACCTGCGCCCTTAGCACCCAGAGGGCCCGATCCACGTTCCCCTGCCTCCAGGGCATGCAGGGTCAGGCCAGAGCCCCAACCGGTGCCCTGGGAGGCAGCTCCACCCCAGGCAGTGCAGGACTGATCCTGTCAGGATCGATGTTTTTGAGCTGTGGGCTCTGCCTGCAGCACAGGGACCCGCTGGCTGCGGTGGGTTACCTGCACCCCCGGGGAGGGGGCAGCCCCGTCCCTCGGCTCTGCCCCCGGGGCAGGCAGGCACCCGGGAACCCCGCACTATCCCTCGGTGTTCGCAGGGTTCGGGGTTTGGCTCTGGATCCGCTCCGAGCCCTCGGCGCTGGCATTGAGCACCCCCAGCGCCAGCGGCTTTGGGGGCTTCGCCCTTTGCCGCGCCACTGATGGGTCTGTCCCTTCGCCCCAGCTATGACCGAGGGGCCACGGTGGCCGGTGTGGTGGGCGTCGGGCGGCTGATCACCGGCATGGACCGGGGGCTGCAGGGCATGTGCGTGAATGAGCGGCGTCACCTCATCGTGCCCCCCCACCTGGGCTACGGCAGCATTGGCGTGGGTAAGGGGCCACGGCACGGCGGTGGGACGGAGGGAGCAAACACCCCCGGGGCCGGCGTTAGCAGGGACAGAGGTCCAGTGCCTGGCTGGCAGGTGCCGGCAAAGGGCGGCTCCGTTGCCAGGGCAAGTGGTGCCTAAGCAGGGCTTCCCCAGGAGTGAGGGGTCCTGCCCCCCCCCTCCCGGGGCTCTGCTGCTTTCCCAGGGGCTGGCGCATGTGGCCAGCGGCCCCAAGTGGCCGCGGGCTCGGGAGGGCTTTAGGGGACAGAGCCCTTGGCTTGCCTGGTCTCCGGGCTGGTCCCAGCTAAGGCGCCCTGTCCTCGCTGCCGCCCCTTCAGCGGGGCTGATCCCCCCAGACGCCACCTTGTACTTCGATGTCATCATGCTGGATATCTGGAACAAGAACGACAAGCTGCAGATCACCACCCTGTCCAAACCGGAGCGCTGCAACCGCACGGTGGAGAACTCGGACTTCGTGCGGTACCACTACAATGGCACGCTGCTGGATGGCACTCCCTTCGACTCCAGGTACGGGGCACCAGCGCTGGGGTGCACCCTCGCCTCGGGGCACGGGGCACTGGAGCTTGGATGCACCCTCCGCCTTGGGGCTGGGGGCACCGGGAATGGCAGGGACCAGGGGACGCTGGCCTGGGGCAGGACATGGGGGCCCATGCTGCACCCCAGTCAGAGCAGCCTCCCCTACGCTCTCCCTCCCCACAGCCCGACAGGGCCGGTGCAGCTCCGTGACCCCCAAACCAGCCTCCCGCACGGCACCGCTCAGGCCGGGGGAGCTGGCGTGGCCCCAGAGCCGTCCCCTGCTCATTCCTCCCCACCAGCTACAGCAAGGACAGCACCTATGACACCTACGTGGGCACCGGCTGGCTGATCAAGGGCATGGACCAGGGGCTGCTGGGCATGTGCGCCGGGGAGAAGAGGAGCATCATCATCCCCCCATTCCTTGCATACGGGGAGAAGGGCTATGGTGAGTCAGGCACCACCCCATCGTGCCCAGCCCCTTCCCTCCCAGCTCTGCGCAGAGCTCCCCACGGTGCATCGGGACCCTTGTCCGGGCTGACCCGTCTCCCCTCCCCAGGGACCGTGATTCCACCGCAGGCGTCGCTGGTGTTCAGCGTGCTGCTGGTGGACTTCCACAACCCCAAGGATGGCATCTTCCTGGAGCACCTGGAGGTGCCGGAGTCCTGCAAGCGCAGGGCTGTGACCGGGGACTTTGTCCGCTACCACTACAACGGCACGCTTATGGACGGNGCGGGGGGGGGGGGGCGGAGCGGCCGAGTGGGGAGATCTCCCAGTGTCCTCTCCTGCCCCATGCTCAGCAGCCGGGAGGGGAGGTGGAGGAGAGGGCAATAACGGACATGAAATAGGCTAAAAAACAGAATATCCATTTGCTGCACCCCTAGGAGCAAGGTTTGGCTCCAGGGGGAGCAGGGCAAAGGCTGTGAGAAAGGGTGCGGGTTTGGGTGCAGGGGTGTGTGGGAGGGCATTGACGGGCCAGGCTCTCCTGCACGACGATGCCAGGGGCTTCTCTTGCTGCAGCTACTCCCGCAATCACACCTACAACACCTACATCGGGAAGGGCTACATCATCCCCGGCATGGACCAGGGCCTGCAAGGGGTCTGCATGGGAGAGAGGCGGCGGGTCATCATCCCCCCGCACCTGGCCTACGGGGAGAATGGAACAGGTAAAGGGCAGCCCCACGGGGGTCCGGCATGCCTGCACAGCGCAGCCCCGGGCTGTGGCATCCCCTCCTCCAGCCCTGTGCACCGGCACACACCGTGGGTCTGACATCGGGAAAGCGCTGGAGAAGCGGGGCCGTCTCCTCACCTTGGGGACCACCACCATCCCCAGGGCACTGGCTGTTGCGGGGGGCACTGTGGGCAGGGGAATGGCTGATGCCAACACGTGCAGAGGCAGGGCTCCAAGGGACGGACACGTCACAGGGCACGGGAAGAAGCAGGGAAAGGCTTTACCGGCCCCACAGCGCTCCAGCAGCTCTCCCAGCAGCTCTCCTCATCCTCCTTTTCCAGGGAACAAAATTCCTGGCTCAGCTGTGCTCATCTTTGACGTCCACATCATCGACTTCCACAACCCTGCGGACCCGGTGGAGATCGAGACCGTGTACCGTCCCGAGGGCTGCAACGTCACCACCCGCGACAGAGACTTCATCCGCTACCACTACAACTGCTCCTTGCTGGACGGCACCAAGCTCTTCTCCTCGTGCGTGCTTGCTCACGGGCTGCCCTGAGCACACCTTTCCTTCACAGGGCCAAATCCCGGCAGGCGCTGAGCTGAGGGGCGGACGGGCACCGCAGCAGCGCTGGGAGCATCAGCTCTTTGCAGCGGGCAGCACCAGAGCATCGGCCGCGTGGCAGCAGGGATTGTGGAGCAGGGTGGAGGGTGCGGGATTTGGGGGCACAGCGGTCCGGATGGTGCAGGGCTTTTGGGCGTGATGGCATGGAGGGTGTGGAACTTCAGGACGTGGCAGGACGGAGGGCGTGGGGTTTTGGGGCACGGCCCGATGGAAGGCACGGGATCTCAGGGCACAGCGGGGCTGCCCACTGGGTCCGAGGAGCTTTCTCAACCGCGTGGTCATCTCTGTGCCTCCTGCAGCCACGACTACGAGAAGCCGCAGGAGGTGACTCTGGGGGCCAACAAGGTGATCGAGGGCCTGAACACCGGCCTCCTCAACATGTGCGCGGGGGAGAGGCGGGTGCTCATCGTCCCCCCCCACCTGGGCCACGGCGAGAGCGGAGGTAGGGGAACGGCGTGCAGCTGCCTGCGCAATGCAAACAGGGGGGGGTTCTGCCTTTGCTGAACCGCTGCTGGGCTCCTTCACCCTCCTCGTCCCAGCTGGGGGCCGGGAGGCTTTTGCCAGTGCTTTGCTGGGCTCCCCAGTGGTGCAACAGCCTTGTTTTTTCAGCCCGGGGGGTGCCAGGCAGCGCCGTGCTCCGCTTCGAGGTGGAGCTGATCTCCATGGAGGAGGGGGTTCCCGAGGGCTACCTCTTCATCTGGCACGGGGACCCGCCGGCGAGCCTCTACGAGCAAATGGACCTGAACAAGGATGGGGAGATCCCCGCCGACGAGGTGAGCGAGGGCCCCGAGCACCGCCAGACTGCGGGCTTATGGGGTGCAGGAGGAAATGGAGGTGCAGGGCACCCCACCCCGGGGAGCAGCACCCAAAGGGCACTGCTGTCCCCGGGCATTTGGGAGCCTGAAGAGCTGCGCAGGAAAAACACCCCAGCCCAGAGCATCGCTGCTGGGTGCGGGCAGGGCTGTGACCAGGCAGGGACACCGAGGGCAGCCCGTGCTCTTGTCCCTGCTGCCTGGCTGCTGCCCTCGGCGTGGACCGTGGTGCTCCCTGCCGTGCCCGGTGCCGGCTGCGCGGAGCAAAGCGGCATCTCTCTCTCTCTCTCCCCTCTCCCCGCTGCAGTTCTCTACCTTCATCAAGACCCAGGTGGCAGAAGGGAAAGGCCGCCTCATGCCCAGCTCTGACCCAGAGAAAGTCATTGCCGACATGTTCAGGAACCAGGACCGCAACCAGGACGGGAAGATCACCTCCGAGGAGCTGAAGCTGAAGTCGGATGAGGACCAGGAGAAGATCCACGAGGAGCTCTGAGGAGCGGACCCCGCTCTTCCCTGCAGACAGGACTCGTCCTGGCCATGCCATGGCCGGTCTCCCCCACCGGCTGCCCCGGGAATCTGCCCCTGCCCCTCCCCAGCCCTGCAGGGGGGCATATTTTGATTTTTCCCCCCCCCACTGTTATTTAACTGAGGGTTTTTTGATATGTTCCTCCTGGGCAGGAAAACTTGCAAACCCCCAGCTAATAAACCCATGCAAGAAGGTGGGAAACACCCACCTTCTTGGCATCTCCGCAGCCCACGGGGACGGCAGCGCCCGTGTCGCCATGCACCACCCGTCCCCCTCTGCCGTGGAGCGGGACCGAGGACGCCAGGGCCAGACCCTGGAGCCGTGCCCTGCCCTGCCCCACTCTGCTGCCGAACCCCGCTTTGACACCCTGCTCTCAGCTCCCCACAGAAGGGCCGGGGCAGCAGCATCCCCTCCCCAAGCCCCTGCGTCCTCAGCCAGCGACTGCACGTCCCGCTCCAGCCTCTTCGCCTGCCCGTGCTGCCTGCTGGGGCAGGCAGGAGGGGGGAGCTTCCCCTCCACTTCTACCGCAGCGTTTTGTAGTTTAGGGTTGGGGGTCGGTTGGTTTTTTTTTTATATACACATATAAAATTCTTTAGAGAGGAGAAATAAAGAGAAACCTTTCGTGCTGGTCCCTGCTGCTGGCCCAGCCTCTTGCTCCCAGCTGCCATCCTCCCCAGGACGAGAGGCTGGAGGGGGCTCAGGTTCCCAGGGAGAAACGCCAATACCCCACAGGCATCCGCCGTTCCAGAAAACCTGCCCCCCCCAGCCCCAGACAGCAGAGATGGGACCTGGTAAACCCCTTGTCAGCGGGGAGAAGGAAAACAAAACATCTCCCACTCAAGCCCTCAGGGAGCAGCACTGTCCCCATCCGCATCCCCCCTGCCCTGCAGCAACAGCCCTCAGTGACTGAGAAAAATCAGCCCATTTTGATGCCTAAATGCAGCTAATTAACTTGGCACTCTCAGGTTTGCCAGTTGTGACCAGCACGGCTCCATCACCTCCCAGCGGCTCTAAAAGCTTTCACACAGTGTGTCTTGCAGACAGAGATAAAAGAAAAGCAACAGAACAGTGCAACGGGTCAGAGCAAACCCCTCAAACGATGACTTCTACCTTGCACCAAATAAATATTTTCTACTGGTTGCCAAGAAGTTTGCCTCTGTGTCAGCTTACTTCGCCATGAAACATCCCTGCGTGTCCTGGTAGCGGCGTAGAGCCTCACCTCACCTGTCCCCGGGAGCGCAGTGCCCTGGCGGGATTTCAGGCTCCAGCACCTGCTGGGTCGGGCAGGAGAGAGAGAAACCAAAACTCAGCTCCTGGGATCCTCCAGCAAAGTCGGGTTGTGCTTCAGCTCCAGCACGGAGAGCCCGGTGATGGCTGGCGCGCTCCAAGGGATGGGACGACCTGGAGCTGGGGTGCGGAGATGCAGCTGCCAGCGCCAGCCCTGGGGAGGAGAGCGGCTCCAGCCGCAGCTCCTCAGCACTGGGTACAAACCACCCGTGGCCTGGCTTTAGCCAACGTTTTTATTCCAACAAGGAGAATGGAGCCTGCGCTTTCAGAAGCCACATTTACTCATCCCGCAACGTGGAGGGCAGCGAGGGCTGAACCCGGAGAGGCCCAGGGCTCACGAGCCAGAGCTGCCCCATCCAAAGGCGGCAGGACAGGGGCTGCCAACCTGTACTGGGCCACACCGCAACAATAATGGCCCCCAAAGAGCCGTATCAGAGCTCACCCTGCACCAGCACAGGCTCCTGCCGCCATCAGAGCAGGCAGCAGGACAGGACGTGAAAGCGGTTTCCCACGTAAGGGTCTGAATTTGCCCCTTGCTGAATCAGGGCTGTCATAGCTTTACTTTTTATGTTACCAGAGGTTACACAGAAGTAAGAGGGGTTTTTTCTATTGCTGATCTGAGAGCCCAAGATCGGCCTAGAAGTTTAGGACAGAAACATGGTTAGCTAAAATATTCCTTAAAAAGCAAAATGCTGCCGTTGGCCTCTCCTCCCCCATCCACACCCAAGGGCTGCAAATGCGCTGCTCCAAGCACCCAGCCTGCTGCTGCCACTGCCACCCAACCCCCCCCAGCCCAACCCTTGGCAGACAGATGTACGTCTTGCTTTGTGCAGCAGCTTCAGATGAGTTCCACGGGCCCGCACGGATGACTGGAAAAGCCTTTTTTTTTTTTCCTTTCTTTTTTTTTTTTTTTTTCTTCTTTGTACAGCAAGAGCTGTAACGGGCAGCAGGGCTGGGGCAGGGAGGCCAGGGAGCTACAGGGTTTCCGTGGGGGATGCGGGGCTGGGCGACACTAACGCCTGGCAGGGCCATGCCAGCCCGTCGGCAGGCGGCACCAGCGTTGCTCAGCCCGGGCGCTTTGAAGCCCACAGGAAACAGGACAAGAGAGACTTGTTTTCTTAAGACAGGAACACAGCAAAACTAACCAGCTTCCATCTAAAATGGGTCTGTCCTCAAGCCACAGCAAACGATCTCCATTTCTGCACTCGGCTGCTGAAGCAAGTGCAGAAGATCTCTACCTGAAACATTAAATGGTTTGTTGTGGCCTCAGACGGTGGCAGGGACGAAGTCGGAGGGGGAAGCAGCAGAGCTGGGCACAGGTGGGGTAAAAGGAGTGGAGAAGCTTCCTCCATCTCACCCCTCCTGCTCCAGGGCTGACCGAAGTGGGTTACGGAGGTCGGGATGTGCACAACACGTAAGAGCCAGGGCAGGGACCCTGCCCAGCGTCAGAATGGAGTCCAGCAGGTACCAGATCTACTCCAGCTTTGTCAAGGGAAGGACACTTGCTGCCCAGGTGTCTTGCTGAGGAGCCAGAGCTGGGACGCTGCCTTCCCAGCTCATGTCTCAGTAAGGATGTACCGGAGAATCCCGTTGACCACATCCAGCGTCTCATCGCTCTCCAGCACAATGTCGTAGGCATCCAGGTACTTCCCCCTCCGCTCTTCTACCTGCAGCACGGCCACCGGGATGGGTTGGGGAGGAGAGGGCCACAGAGAGAGGAGAGGACTGTAAACACCAGCAGCTGAGAATGAAGATGCTGCACCCACAGCTCTTGCATCTCTTGATGCTATCGAAAAGAGGGGCCAATAACCACCCTGACAATGCCCCAGGTGCACCAGGAGCTCAGCAGACACCCCCAGCTCCCTTCGCACACCCCACGGGAACTCGTACGAATCTCTTGCAGCCCCTGAATCACTCGGGCAGCCGCCTGCCCCTCTCTGCTGCCCCTCAGGCATTGCATCTGGGGAAGGCTGGCAGGGAAGCAAGACGAGTGCTCCTCACACCCACCTTGTCATTGAGAAAGCCAATCTTGAGGATGTTCTCCACACTGGGAACGCCGTCTGCCATTGTCAGGTCACCCATGGAGTCCCCCAGCAAGATGATGCTCGTCCTCGTGCTCAGCTGCTGGAAATACTCCGTACCCTGCAGGACGCTGTTATTCTTGTTGTAGGTGTGGATGAGAGGTCCCTTGAAACGCTTGAGGATTCCCTGTGCAAACAGGGCAGACAAACTGATCCTGCAGCAATCCCTCTGCTGTGCTGCAGCCTCAGTACACTTTCTGGAACGGGCAAACGGGGCGGGGAGGATGCTCACAGGGCACCAGCTCTCGTATCGGAGAGACCCCCAAGGAGTCTGGGAACCCAGCAGCCATGAAACACCCGGAGACAGTCCCCAGGAGTCCCCTTTTGCAGGGCAAGCCCTTCCCAGGTGGTGAGAACAAACCCAAAGGATGGAGATCCTGGAGACCTTGGTCGTGGCTCTGCGCTGCCCTGGAGCCGGCCAGGGGCTGCAGAAAGCTGCAGTCAGGGGAGTTTCAGGGCAGAGCAGAGCCCTTGCAGAAGGCAGGACTGTCACGCTGTCCCATGCTCTCCCCTGAGGACTGCCTGTCCCAACACACCACCCGTGGGAACAGAGGGCTTCATTGTAAGAGACGTGAAATTTTCTAATGCGCATTGGGACTTTTCAGGCTTTAGTACATCAACAAAAGCCTTCCAAGCTGCTTTGAAGGACATCTGGCAGTCAGATCAGGAGAGACCTCTGCGGTCAGTTAACTCCATCCTCACCCTGCACCAGGATGGAGCACACAGTGCTGGACACAGAGACAACAGCGCCCTTTCTGCCACCAAAAAGCAAGTTTGAAAGGCGAGGAGTCCCTGAGATCACGAGCAGATGCTCAGCTGTTCCTGCACTCCGCCTGCCCACCTCAGCCGTCCTCTGCTCTCTCTCACTGCTGACCCAGCTCCCGGTGAGGACAGGGGAACCTCTAACAGCCCCCAGCGCTGATGCGCAGAGGGCTGCTATGGTGGCAGCAGGTCACAATCCCTGAAGGCAGAGCAAATGGGGCAGGAGGCCACGGCCAGCCTCGAGAGCCCTCCCATGACCCAGCAAAGGGTCAGCCCCATCTGCAGTATCTACAATACTTAGAAATGTTAATAAGCGGCTTTTAACCTGGCGGTGTCTCTGTTAAACGTACTGCAGCCCTCAGTTCCAGTCGAACCGCTCTCCTCTCTGCAAGCTCACCACACATGCATGATGCGGAAACTCACATTATCATCGAAGTCCATGTAGTTGGACACCACGTTGACGTTTGAGTAGAAGACGTTGGCCTGACGGATAATCTCTTCAAGGATGTCACCGACGCCAGCAGAGAAGATGAACAGGGGGACGTTGTACTTATGCAGCTGATCAAATAATTCATTGAATCCATCCCTAGAGCAGAAGTGTGCATTACACAGTATTGTATTACCACCTCCCAGCGCGCAGCGAGTCCCTGGTGTACTGGGGGCTGGGAGCGCTCTCGGCCCAGCTGGGAGGCTCATATTTCTGCCCAGGACTTCCCAAACAGAAATGCGCGCGTGAGCTCTGCAAAAATCATGAGATTTTTGTGGCACCAGCACTTCTGTGGCATTCACTGTGCGTGCAAGGGGTGTGCAGCAGAACCCCAGACCCCTCCTGGGAGCAGTGACCTAGAAGGGAGCAGCAGAGGAACACGCGGCACACGAGCGATTTGCCCAGCATCTCCTGAACATATCCAGCTTCTCACCGGGGGCACAGGGCACAGCGTGCCTGGACACGCGCCCACAAGAGCGGGTGCTGCCAGCTCACTCAGAAACTGTACGTTAGAGATACGCAGCAGGTCAGACTGGTTGTGAGGACGATCAGACAAACATGTAACAGTCTCAGTCTGGCAGGGCACGATTTCGGTGCAGAAGGGGAACTTGGGCGCATGAAAACCCGGACATACGATACCATTTCCTCTCTGAGACTGGCAGCTCATTCAAACCAAGGCTTCCTGAGCCAGTTTTAGGACCATCGCTGCCAAAGCCAGCTTTAACAGCAAGTTTTAGCGCAACATTTTTGTGCTGTGGGTGAAACTTGATGCTGAGTCAAGGGCCTGGGTAAGGCCCAGAAGTTACACTGCGTGGAGAGAAAATCTCTCCTGGAAGAGGGGAGCTGCATGCTGCCCCCCTACCCTGCCCTGCAAACAGGGACCTCTGCCCATCATCTGTCCCCTGGGCCGCTCCTTGCCAAGCCTCAAGGGAGGTGGAAGTGGTTTCTGAGCGGGAAGCAGTCAGCCATGAACGGAGCAGCCGGCAGCCAGGGAGCGAGCTCAGTCTGCGGCTTGTGGCGCTGACTTTCGGCTCTCTCGTGATTAAAGCTCAGCCCCAGGAAGGAAGGGAGATTTGCATCTGCCACGCTGTGGAGACTGCGTGCAGATCGGGGTGAAAGCAAGGAGACCTGCCTGCACAGTGGCAGGACAGAAAGGGCCGCAGGCAGCTGAACCCCGAGCCTGTACCTCAGCATCACGTCCGATTCTCTGACGATCTGGGCTATGTCACCCTTCTGGATCTTCTGCTGTGACAGCAGCTCGTGGGCCCTGGTCCACCTAGGGGAAGGCAGCAGAGTGAGCTTCCTGGGCAGCAACCTTAAAGCAGTCAGAAAAATAACTACTAAAACTTCCCAGTATTGCCGCCAAGCCTAGAGACAGTTCAAGCCTTGTGTCTTGTAGTCCTCGGGGGCAAGAAGTTGCCAGGACAAGGTCAAGCTCATCACATACAAGCACTCACCACTCCACCATGAGGGGACGTTTCTCTTCCAGGGTCCGGTTGGGATCGATTTCAATGGGGTAGTAATAGTGCAGCAGATCTTTCAGCTGGAGCATTGCAGAGACGGAAAAAGAACAGAGTGAACATCACATCTAAAGAGACTGTAAACAAGAAAAAAAGCATTTCCAAATTCCTCCAAAGCATCACACTTCCTAATGAAAACCCAAACCGTTTCACTAAGCAACTTCACTCTGAGCAAATCTGGAGATCTCAGGAGGAAGCATTAACCCTCCGGCAGCCTGGCTGACTCTCACCTTGCTTCAAATACCGCAGGTACAGATACACACAGATATACCCTTCCTCCTCTTATCAGACCGAAAACACCCACCGCAGAGCGTGCAGATTAAATTTCCCTTTTTAGCTTCTCCTTCCACCACCATTGGCTGAAATGCAGCCTGGACACTTGCCCCACTCTCTGTCCTGGCAGCAGGGCGCAGCTTGGAGAGCTGTCACATGAGCCAGTACAACGTCCTGATGATGGGTGACAGGGGCGGAAAACACAGACCCAAGAAGCAGTGCCTTACAAACCAGCACACACCTTCTTCTTGCTGTCCTCGCTGATAACACGACTGTTATCGAGGATATCTGTAAAGACAATAAAATGCCAAAGTTGTAGCCCAGAAACATAAAAAGGCTTTCGAAAAGAGAGCTACCCTGCGTCTCCAGCGCCAGCTCTTCCCAAAAACGAGCCACATGTGGCACATCAATCCGAGCACAGGCTCGCCGCAGGGTCTCAACACAGCGGCTCCCACTGCGAACCCGCAGCACGCACTGATCATAGGGCATCGCTCAGCTGGGAGAGAGCAGCGTCAATGCTAGCAACGTGCAGGCTGCAAGTATTAGAAGGAGAAGCAGCAAAGACCAGGAGACAGCTTCTGCAGTGGGCTGTGGGCTGCCCGGGGGCCAGCAGCTGCTGCTGCAAGCAGCGGAGGCCTGGAGCTGCACCAAGAGAGGACAAGACGGAGCGGTCAGGCTTGGCAAAGGAGGGAGGCAGAGGATGACAGGAGCCACAGAGACTGAGAACACAAGCATGGAAAACAAACAGAATTAGCAACAGTAAAAACAACAGCTTCAACTCACTGTGCGAAGTGGGGCAGCGTCTGCCGTTGCACCCAAACCTGCTCAGCGTCATGTCGAAGTCAGAAATGACCTGGAAGGGACGGAAGACCAAATCTGTGCGTGACCCAGCACGCTCTGCCTTTGCCATAGCTAGCCATGGGTGCTGCCACCTGCAAGATGCAAATCCAGCACTGGCACGTCTCACATGAGGGTGCAGACTCGCAGCGGGGCACAGCAGCAACCAGCCGTGAAGCAGATGTCCTCGTCTGAGACAGCCAGCACCCCTCCCACCCCAGCACTCTTATCAGCACCAAATGCCTTAATCCTGCTGACTTATTGTCGTGGGTGGAGGGGTGGGCGTTTGGGGCTTGGCTCGTATTTATAGTTTGCATAACAGGGAAGAAAAAGGCCCATCCAGGGAGAGTCACCGGCGTGGGCTTCGACAGGAAAAGTAGCCCCGTCCTCCCCTCTTGCCCGGGGCTTCTCTCTCTCCACCTGCCAAACTCATAGAAGGTGCCTCCTTGCCCGTGGGCTGGGAACA
>VYZV01015830.1:31568-42798 GCA_013401275.1 Pandion haliaetus | reverse complement strand
CCCCCCCTTCCCAGCGTTACCACAAGACTCATTTAACTTAAAAAACTCCACACTGACAGTAACACGAGAAAGTCCAAACTCTTTTCCAGTACTGAGGCCCTGCAGAGGTGCTCCTTGGCACCCATGTTACCTACAGACACGACGAAGCACAGAGGAAAAGCAGTTGGCCATGAGTTAATCCACTGAGGAGTCGGACGGGGCTCCCTGCCACCCCGCTCTCCTCTCCTTGGCCCTGGGCGGCACCTTCCACCCCTCCAAATCAGCAGCAGATACAGCAGTGACAGAGGATTTGCGGCTTCACCACTGATGGTAGCTAGCTTGTGTCTCAGCTTCTTCCAGTGTGAGCTGGTACAAGGGCACCCCAGAAGCAGTCGGTGCCTACATTTGGGGAGCTTTATAGCCAGGCTAAATAATATTAAAAAGCTGCAGAGGAATCGCAAGGCTGGTTTTGTTCAGAGCAGCCGTCAACAAGGTGCGGACACAGGGTCCAGCATAATCTGGGCTGTGGTTAAGTGAAGGCTGGGGGCAGCCATGGAGGGAGGGGGCCGGGAGGACCAGGACGCCGTTGCCTGTGGAGGGGTTTGCAGCCCCGCCAGCCCAGGCACTGCTGCCGCAGCTGGTCCCGGGTCCCCCCTGCATCTGTGATCTCATTATGGGGCATATTCCAGAACTGCCAGACAGACAGGGCTTCAGAGATGTTGGAGGGCAAGGACAAAGCCCTGTAGCACCTCACGGAGAAGCACCTTCCACTGCCTCAGGCTTCAAGCTAGGCGATAGCTTGGTGCCCGCCGGATATTCATCCTCACGCATGGAGAGGAAGATGAGTGCTATGGCTTGCACCGTCTTCAACGAGCTGCGCCTGGAAGGGAAACTCTGTGATGTGATCATCAGCGTGGATGGTATTGAATTCAATGCTCACAAGAACATCCTCTGTAGCTGCAGTCACTATTTCAGGTCAGTGCTTGAAACAAGAGGGGATGGGGACAAACAGTATTTCCTAGTCTCGGTCACGCTGCCTCAGTGTATCTCCAGTGCTTTTATCAACACTAAAACTCTCGTGCAGCAGTTCCCCATAGTCCTGGCACCTCCCTGGACGCCAGAATTAATCCACAACCTAGTATCTAACAGCAGCTCTGGAAGTGGTGTCTGACAAACCCCCAGATGCAGTGCGGTGCTGGGAGCGTGGCCAGCCTGGCTTATCTGCCATCAGGCGGGAGGTTTTCCTTCTCCACACACCATTATTCTCTGGTATTCTTGTTGAAGCAAGGTGACCACTTGCCCTGTTGCTCTTTGTCCACAGCCGGAGGCTGTGACTCCTTTTTAAAACAACCAGCTAGTAAAACATTAATAAACTACATGGCCTCCCAGCATGGCTACTGCTAGTGCCCAAATTGGTGCCTGGGGAAGAAGGCACAGGGGATAACGGGGTTATGCAGCAAAGCTATTTTTTCCCCCAGCACTGCTTTGTTTTTGCAGGGCTTTGTTTACCAGCAGCTGGAACAACGCAGAGAAGATAGTATATAAAATCCCCGGCACTTCACCTGAGATGATGAGGCTCATTATTGAGTATGCTTACACCAGGACAGTACTGGTCACGGCTGACAACGTTGAAAGTTTGCTAATCGCAGCAGACCAGTTCAACATCCTGGGCATCATCAGGCTGTGCTGCGAGTTCTTAAAATCCCAGCTATGCTTGGAAAATTGCATCGGCATCTGCAGACTCACAGATTATTACCACTGTCCCGACCTGCGAGAAGCAGCCTATGTGTTCATCCTCCATCACTTCGAGGAGATGACCAAGGTGTCTACAGAGTTCCTAGACCTCTCTGTCTATGAGCTAAAGCACATCATTGAGAAGGATGAGCTCAACGTGAAACAAGAAGATGCCGTGTTTGAGGCTATTCTGAAATGGATTGCTCATGACCCGCAGAACAGGAGGCAGCACATTGCAGTCTTGCTGGGCCAGGTCGGTGCCATCACGGCGCGGGCCCGGATGGCTCTGCAGAGCTGGGCACGGGGCAGCTGAGCCAGAGCCACATTGATTTTCTTGTAAGACCAGAGGAAATCGCAGCCTTCCCACACTGCTCACCAAGGAGTGCGCTTTCAGACCGTTAGGCTGTTGCTACACTGGGGTACAGGTCGAAGATCCTGTGCCGGGGTTGGGGCAGACCTTTTAAGTGCACATTTCCTCATGCTTAGAGCTTAAGTTTAACTGTTCCTCACATCCAGGATGGGCCAAAGTTCACATGGGACGATGTTATCTCTATATACACAAAGTTTATGAGCATTTGCCTAGACCAGCTATGCTATGCAAATAGCAGCAGGTGTTAGGGCAGTTTCACTCTGCGTGCAGGAAAGCACTGTGCCAAAGCAGTGGCAGACGCCCTGCCGTGAAATCGAATGATTTACCCTCGCACACCCCTTTCTGGACTAGCTAAAAAGTACACATTTAATTCTCTGGTTCTCTAATAAGCTTTAGACAACACTGTAGCCTGAAAGCAAAGCCATCCAGCTTTGGCGCTATCCACAGAGGATACCAAGGCGTAAACCATCTGCATTAATATTCTAACCTCCTTTTTGCATTTTTCAGGTTCGACTAGCACTGATGCAAGCAGAATACTTCATGAACAACGTCAAAACGCACGATTATGTGAGGGACAATGACGAGTGCAAAGTTCTCATCATAAACGCGCTGACAGAAATGTACAACCTCAATATGCATGGCCCATCTTACTCCGATTTCACCAACCCGCTCAGTCGGCCTCGCTTGCCCTATGCCATCTTGTTTGCCGTCGGAGGCTGGAGCGGGGGGAGCCCAACCAACGCCATCGAGACATACGATGCCCGTGCAGACAAGTGGGTGAATGTCACATGTGAGCAAGAAAGCCCCCTTGCCTATCATGGCACTGCTTATTTAAAAGGCTTTGTCTACGTTATCGGAGGATTTGACAGCGTGGATTATTTCAACAGCGTCAAGCGGTTTGACCCACTTAGGAAAACATGGCAGCAGGTTGCGCCTATGCACTCGCGGCGCTGCTACGTCAGCGTCGCCGTTCTCAACAACTTCATCTATGCCATGGGAGGGTTTGACGGATACATGCGCCTCAACACAGCAGAACGGTACGAGCCTGAGACGAACCAGTGGACGCTGATCGCCCCCATGCACGAGCAGAGAAGCGATGCTAGCGCGACCACGCTGCACGGAAAGGTAAACAGACCATGAGATTATTGAAAGCAGTTAAGGTTGAAGTACGGTGAAAGGTTGAAGTACAGTGAGCAGGATAAGGAAGCAAACAAACATCAGCGCGCAGCATTACACAGCAAGCGCCTGTCCTTTCATATAGCATGCATCAAGGTAGGGACTTTCACGGAGCTCAGCCTCTTACTGGGCTACGTACCTGATAAACACAGCTACCGCTCCGAGTTCATCACCTAGATAGAAAAGTAGAGCTGTGGGAGCAGGAAAGGTCACAAATGCTCCCTTTAACGCGATGAATTGTTTAAAATAAAGAGGAAGAAATTTCACGTAAATCTTACTCATTAAACCCAGCAGCTACAGATCTAAAGCTCTCCAAGAGGCAGCAACTGACTGGCACGGCAGAGGTGCAGACAGGAGTGCTAAACCTCTTCCAGAGCTGCTTACCACCAGCAGCCCACTTGCTGCCGGACAGTACTTTTCCTGGCCACAAGTGATGTACCATGCCTATCTGCTTCATGCAGTTCAGGAAACAAAGCGTCTAAATCCTGCTGGCCTGAATAACTCACTGTACTTTTACTACTTCAAACCCAGGATGACAGTACCCTTCCCATTAAAAACAAACCAAACCGAAACAAAACCAAACCAACCCCCCCAAAAAAAACCAGCCACAGCACTCATTTTCTCTTCAAAGTGTTCTTCCACCAAGAGTGTAACTGCCCTGCTCACACTTTTTTTTTTTTCCCCTCCTGTAAACAGGTGTATATATGTGGTGGCTTCAATGGAAATGAATGCTTGATCACAGCTGAAGTATACGATGCCACAGCAAATCAATGGACCTTTATAGCCCCAATGAGAAGCAGAAGAAGTGGAGTAGGTGTGATTGCGTACGGGAATGAAGTGTATGCGGTAAGGGAGAAGTGGTATCTCCACCATACCATCACCCAGCACTTGCAGTACTTCTGCTAATCTGCATTTCCTAGATTTTCAGGCTGGCCATTTGCTTGTTAAGTGGGATTTAGGGAAGAAAGTCAGAGCTAGAATGGTTGATACGCCTCCTGAGAATATTATCACCTGCACACCTTTTGTTATGAAAAATATATGGACAATTTTTAAGCAGCTGCAGCAAAGAAATTATTTTCTGCTGTTGCTAACAGCATGAGCAGCACAGAACATCTGCTTGGTCCTGTTTACCCTACCCACGTACCGCATTTAAACTCTGTAGAAGTGTCAAATCTGACAGTTGCACAAAATACTTTTGGAAGCTCCAGAAAGAACAAAGCAGCAATCTGCGACAAGCAAGCATTGTGTTTTGAGACCACACGCTCTCAGCAATCCTCAGACTGAAGTCAGTGAGGCAGGACCAGTTACCATCTTACTTGCGCGTGAAATGATTCGCCTGACTTAGCGGGTGAGGAAAGGCCTATTTCAACTCTGTACCTTTGGCATTCACAGGTAGGAGGATTTGATGGAGTCAACCGGCTTCGGAGTGTGGAAGCTTACAACCCTGTTGCCAACACATGGCACACAGTCCCCACCATGTTCAATCCTCGCAGCAACTTTGGCATCGAAGTGGTGGATGATCTTTTGTTTGTGGTTGGTGGCTTTAACGGTTTTACCACTACTTTCAACGTTGAGTGTTACGATGAAAACACTAACGAGTGGTATGACGTTCACGACATGGGCATATACCGTAGTGCTCTGAGCTGCTGTGTGGTGCCAGGTCTGTCCAACGTCGGGGACTACGTTGCCAGACGAGACTGCTACGTGGACAACTCTTCAAAGGAAGTCAGGTTCACTTCTTCAACAAGTACCCTGCCTGTATAAACAGCTCCACTTAGCTAATAAAGTCTTCTGAGCAGCAAGTGAATGTATTCACTTATTCCAAAATAAAAACTACTGATACAGGCCAAAAGAGGAATTAGTATTTAAGACTTTCATTCTACAGCACCACAAAACGTATTAGCCGCTAGTGTGCATTAGCCACAGCCCACATAGCAACATAAAAAATAAAAGGTACGACAGAACGCTAGAGAAATAAAAGGTTTATTTTCATTAATTCACTTATTACAATAAACTTTAGTACAGTGTATTTAAGGTAAAGAACATTACAGTAGGATTTGTTCCAAACAGCCTATACACACATACTACTTTACCTTACTGGAAGTAAGTACAGGAGTGCTGCTTCCCCAAGCAATCTGTTGAAGTCTACATTAGTATGGACAGGCGAGTACAGCTGCCGTGATCCACAGTGACATGGACCTATGAGGAGTATCTGACTATTAATGGTCTTCAAACATCTCATTAGTTCCACACTTTACATTCATATTAGTAATAGCATTAGATCCTCAGGAGCACCCGTTTTATCAGACTTCCACTCAGGACTGTCAAATTAGAGATATGATTTATACCCTAACATAATGCAGACATATCTGAAAATAGATCTAAGCCATAAACCACTTATTTTAAGCTTGCTTTTTTAAGCCCGTTGAATGTTATGACATACTATTACAAGGTTGTGTTAAAAATAACCTAAAAAGTTGCAAATCTTTGTGACTCTGTCTGTCAGTAGCGATCAGTCTATTCCATGACCCACAAGTTGAGCCAATAGTTCCGATTTTAACTTTTACTGTAATGGAGAAAAATTATGTTGAAATAGTATAGCAGAATGCTTGGAGTAGTTATTCATAATGCATGCTAAAAAACTGGCATGTTTTCTTCATTTCTGGAGTAGTATCCTACTGTGTGCAAGAGAGTTGTCTTAAAAACACATACAAACCCAGCATACTAACAGAGTATTCGGGTAGTTATAAAGTATTATGTACACATATGGCACCTAGAAATTACTACAATGACTGCTGAGTGCTAGGCAGGATGTGTCCTACTCCACTAATACTTTGAGCAGAAAGACAGGACATGAAACATGCATTTTGTGGCATGTATTCAGTACAGGTATAGAGGTATGATTGTCATAATGAAGAGGGAAAACTCCACCTGATGTTCTTTCACATTAGGAAGGCCAGAAGTCAGCCTTCTAATACTTACTGAATACACGCTAGGGCCTTACTGACATTTAACTAGCCACTATAAACACACTGAAAAAATTCCCAGGCTTTTGTTTACAGGATCATTTTATAAACACCCAGCAAGCTACGGCAGTCAAGGGCCACAAGGAATTTGTTATGCGATTCACGGATTAGTGGGCTAAATTACAGCCAAAGTCAATAATGCAATTCTTCCAAACACCTACATGTGATACAATGGATAGTTAGACTGGTCAGTTAAAAACCATGTGCAATGCAATTGGTCCACTTAAAGTCAAGGCTAAAAAAAACCTCAACTACTTAAAAATACCATAGAATTGGCATAGCAACAGTTAGAGCAAACCAGTGCTGTTCACAGTGCCCATCACTCACCATGCAAACAGAGCATACGGAGATACAGTGCATCACATACAGAATCATGGCTGGCATTCACAAGTTAAGCTGTCCAGACACTAAGCTGTTTTGACATTGATTGGAATGTTTTTAGTAAACTACGCAGCTTGTATGTCAGCCAAAAGTTCTCACGGTAAGTGCAATATCAATTTTGCTTAAAAAAGAGACTGCAAGAAGTTTGTTCTTGCATCTAACTTTGTTGCATGCTGCCACACGTTAAACTATTTAGTTCATATTCCAACTGAAATAGCAATCTTGGTATTTCTCTCTACAAATTGTCCGTATCTGTTGACAGACTACAAGAGGGCTTTGACAGAGCTGTGGTGGTCTGACATACTACCATCCTTCAACTGCTTGTTAAATCCCTACACCAAAATCAGTGGGATGGAGTATGTAAAATCTTCTCAGTTGCTTCTGTGCAAAGTCTGGTAAAGTATCTTAAAATCAGCTCCCACAAATTTAATTAAAGCAATGGATTTAGTACTAAAGCTGTGAGGCATTTTCACACTTCTATTCACAAACCCTGCTGTAGGGGCAGTAATTCTTAAACTACTCCAGCCAAAACTGCAAGAGTTCATGGGCCAAACTCTACTGATTAACCCCCTGCTTACAGGCCTGCATGAGCTGATCTGGTAACAGTCACTTCTGAACATCAGCCCTAAACCTGAACAAGCTTACCTATTTCCTCTCTTGCATTAGGCCAGCATTGTACAATTTAATCTGCCCTTGCATAACAATCCAACAGGCAAATAAAATACTACATGGTTACCATAGATGAGTAAATTGGCACTAAACTGTTAAGATTTTCAAGGTTTTTTTTTTTTTTTTAAACAAGGCTAGATTATTCTATTACAAAAAGACAAGTTATTGATATCAAAAGTGGCAAATGAACTGCAAAGTGGAGCATTAAGGGATGTACACATCAGAGAAACCTTTACACACTATGTGGTTGAAAGACTTACCCAGTGTTTCAGATATGATCTAGGCTGCCTGCTGAATTGGAAAATGAGAAGTATCAGCTCAGAAAGCTAAACAATTAAAAAAAACAAAACAAAAAACCAAACTGTTTAGAAGTTCTTTTGCACATAAGTTGCCCACATCAAAAACACCAGCAAATCATATGAACCAAAGACAGTAAACAGATTCTCCAAAAATGTTTGCCTACACAAATTTTGGAACACTCTGCTACTCCTCCCTTTCCCTTCCCTACGATCCTGAGTTAGGTTGCACATGAAAACCTGAACATTCAAATGAAGGGAAGGATGGGGAAGAAAAGGAGGTAGGAAGGATGCACTGAATCCACTAGTAACCTAAACTGTCCTGGAGCTCTTGGGATCAGGGAGAAGGAGTGTTCAGCAGGACAGTTAACTGGGAGGCAGTGATACTCTAAAGTAAATATTCCATGTTCTGTTCCTTGGGAGTATAGCAGTAAGCAAACCAGGGCACTGGTTTATGTAAAAGCACCTCAAAATGCCAAAAGGTATTTAAATAGCTTAATTTTTACTGCCACAGTTAAGTGGGGAAATGCAAATATTTAGAGACTGACATCTCAACTATCTCACTTCAAGAGGAACACCAAGTGCCAATTTGTTAAAGAGCACTGCAGCACAGCTACTCTAAATTTCCTGGGGAAGTATACCGAAGGCAAAGGGTACTGATTGTCAAAGACGGGCTGAGAACAGGCTTCTGGGCGTTCTTCTAATCACTTTTTCACTAGAATTAAAACGTGTGCAACATTTCAGAAAGGATCTACAAGTAGCTCAGGTTTCAATCTATTACTGTGAAATAATCTCATTCTTACTAATCCACAGTAAGACAGAAGTGAATAGTCAATGTTGATGGGTGGCTACTTTGCCGGTTTTCACTACTTTTATCCGGCTGATTGTTGACCCAAGTTTCTAATGAAGCTGTCAAAGACAAACTTGAAGCATCTTCAGACACACCTGAAAAAAAAATCTACTGCCTCAAGTTCTCCGTTTGAGCAAGTGTCTTGTTTTCTACCAATCATCCATTTATAAACAAACTCTGCAGCCTCTCTACAACATACAGATACAAAATATTTAATACACATAGAAACATCCTGAAGTAATTTTATAAAGAAAGATTGTGCTTTTGTTTTCATATATAGGTATAACTATTGCACTTGCCTCCAACTTGGGAAAGCTAAGTACACTAACACTAATTGTATATGAAGTTTAGTCACTGAGAAGGAAAGAATCAAAGGAATGTCAATATATAAGTGCAAATAAAACAGGTGCTTTCAAGCACACACAAATGTAACCACTAAATTATTACGATAGGGATCTTTGATTTTCAAAATAGAACTGTTAGAGACTAACTCCACAGAAATCCTTGAAAACAAAGATCTGAAGAGAGAAAACACAGACTTAATGTTCCTGGAGATACTTCACAGCCCATTGCAGGCTAGTTTTTCCCTGGGCACCATTAAGTAATACTGTTGGATTCACACAGTTTCTCAATTCCCATCCATCCTCAATTTCTGAGCTTCTTAATTTTCAATACATAGAAGATGCTGGGTTTATGCATCAAATCCAATCAACACCCTCATGTCTTATAAAGACATAGCAAGCCTAACAAAATGGTTTAGCACAGTATTTCCTAGATTCATCAGGAGGAGCGATATCCCAGAAACTAGCACTCAATCTGTGAGCGTGGCATTCTCCGTAAGCTTAGGGAGTGTCGGTGTATTTCCTGCATCTGCCTTTCCTGCATTTGCCTTATTCTATCTTTTTGCCACATCAAATTTTGTGGCATAGGATATCTTTGTGTTCCCTGCAAGCATCTGAAGGGAATTCTCACATGGCAGGCTGTTGCTCTGCAGCGAGGCTGAGGCATAGGAGGCAAAAGCATCCAGCGCTTTCTCTCAGCACAGTAACGATAGGCCTCTTTCCTGTATTGCTTGTCAATATCATCGCTGTTTTTCCACCCCCCAATGATAAAAACATCATCTTTATAATAACAAATAGCTGCTCCTTCAATGCTAAGAACCTCTGGGGGTAAGCTTTCAAGTATTTCATCCGAGGCCCTGCCAGAGATCTTTATCTTGGCCTCCTCATTATCTATAGGGTAACTCTTGGGGCAGCACGATGCTGTATGGTAAAAGTTTGTGTTAGCAACAGACATCTGAAAAGAGCAATAATTATCAATGAGTGGCAGAGACTCCACATCCTGCCACTGCCTTGTTTCAGCATCGTATCTGATAATAACTGCCCTCAATCCATCTTCACTATCACTGTCAACTGGGGTACGAGCAGCAACATAAACAAATCGGTCTTCTACAGAAACAGCTTTGACATCACGAAGAATCTTTGGTGCTGACTCCAGGTTAAGCCATTTGTCTTGCTCAGGATTATAAATGGCCACATCTTTAAAGCCAGGACTGAAATTGCCATGTCCACCAATACTGTACAAGTTTCCTTTAACTTCAGTAAGGCCAAAAGAATGCTTTCTGGTTATTAGATTTGACACTTGCTCCCAAATATTCCTGTTTGGATTGTACCTTTCTACAGTCTTGGCAAACCCTGGCTCCATGGAGCCAGCCACATAAACGTAAGATTCTGTCACAGCAACAGCATGCCCATCAAGATGATTATGTATGTGCGGTAAGTTTACCCACCTATCTTCATCGATGAAATACCCTACGCACTCACTCAAGTAATCTCCTCCCTCTGACACACCACCAATCACCATAATGACATCCATGTTCTGTCCAAAACGCGGCAACAACGCTACAGGACAAGCGGAATGTTGTAGATTACCAGACTGCAAGTTCTCAGACCGCAAGGCATGACTCTCCACAGCTTCGGACACTAATTTAACACAGGCTTCGTTGCTTGATACCAGCCTTTCAGATTTGACGTGGCGAGTAAGGTAGGTGGGTTTCATCTGAGACAACCTAAGCAGTTTAAAGAGATCTTCAAAGTACCTCTCTCTTTCCTCGGGATTTTTCTGAACCCACTTCAAAACAGTCTCAAAGAGAATTTCTTCAGAGTCCACGGTGATCTCCGAGTCCGAGAGCCAGTCTCTGATGAGATGAAACGGCAAAATGTAGAACTCCTCATCTTGGATAACTTTGTGAAAGTTTCTCCTGATCATATCCTGAGCTTTGAGGGCCAGCTGATTCAAGGAATACATGTGGGCCAAGCTGTGAACCGCAACACAGTTGGAGAGGTTCAGCTTCTTCTTCAGAAACTCCCCACAGAACTCTTTTAACCGGGTCAGTAGAAACCTGCAGAACAAACGAACAGGGATGATGCTGCGGCCCGGCTGCCGCTGGTCCGGCCGCAGCCAGCCCCCCCACGCCCCGCTCACCTGTCGGCCATCTCCAGCACCTCGTGGACGTTGCCGGGGCTGACGCGGATGGTGCCGGTGTACATGAAGCCGACGACGGCCTCCACCGTGTCGGGGTCGGGGCCGCCCTCCGAGCTCCACTTCTGCAGCTCGACGCGGCCCGAGCGCGACTCAGCAAAGCCCCCCGAGAGCAGCGGAGTGAAGTACTCGGTGGCGGCGGCCAGGACGGACCGGTGCGCCCGGTATTCGCGAACCGTCCCGGGCCGCCCGCCGCCGAAGGCCAGAG
>VYZV01015830.1:0-27574 GCA_013401275.1 Pandion haliaetus | reverse complement strand
ATGCAATCTAAAGTCTGTTCTACTCACATTTTTACTTGTCAGTCTTGGAAGAGACTAGGCAACCATATAGGGACAACACTGATAGCAATTTGGCCTCTACAAAATATTTCTAGACTCAAAAGAGAGACATCAAAACAGTCTTACTTACTAGAGAAATGGACGAAGTTTTAAACAGAGTATCAAGCTGTTAAGAGTTGAATTCAACAGAAATTCAAAGTGTGAGTGAACAGACAAAACCTGTCCATGGCTCTGCAGCCGATCTAAGTAGATCGAGTAATGAACAACAAAGCCAAATCTCCTGGATATTAGGTACATACAATAGTAAGAAGGCCTGAAGTGAGACTCGAGACAAGATCTTTTCCAGCTCTTGCACAGACAATGGTGTTGTGGGCTCCAGATACAGCAGGCCCATGATCTGCTGTTACCATCAAACACATCTCAATGAACTGGCAGGCGTACTTTGGTAACCTGAGCAAGAAAGAGACTGATTGTAAAGAAAACTGAGTAACAAGACACTTGGTGTTATACTGGACAGTGACTTTTGGTTTTGGTGTATGCCTGAAAGAAGTAGAACAGAGAAAGGGAGCTGTAGGGTCACAATACCCATCAGTGCATCCTAGTATCTTTCTCAGAGATCAGATTTTTTTATTCAGTTTCCAGAGGAGCTGTTTAGCTCAGAGCTGAGGGTCAATTTTGTACACACTCAGCAGACAGATCAGTGAGCTCCGTGGGTCCCCTTGAGGGGAGCCACACAGCTGTGCTACAGTTCTGTTCTTCCCGTTCTGCTGAGCCAGAGATTCCAGCTAGTACTGAGAGTGCCTCTAATAAAAGCATGATCAGATGAAGGCAGCAAAATTCTGCCATTCAGAACGCTCCCTGTAGGCTGGTTAGCAAATGTTTGTAAACTCCCCAGTCGCTCCAGGGTCAAGGTGACAATTATAATAAGTAAGTAGTCAGAGATCATGAAACGGGCCTAGAAAAGAGAAATGGAGAAATTTCCTCAATGCGCCACAAAACTTCCAGAAAACTTCATGCCAAGACTAAAACATGCTGAATGAAGCCTTGAAATGCTGATATGGTCTCAGAGGAGAGGATATAGAGATAGCATTTCCAATGAATCTACATTCACAAAGGAATCCTGGAGTTACTTTTGTGCTAAAAAGTCTGTTGATAAACAAGGAAAACTTCAAGCCAAAGAATTCAGGAGCTTTCACAAAAAGCTGCCTCACCTCCTTTGAAACCAGAGCAGGCCCAGAACTCCTCCAATTCCCATCTCTTCTTTGAAGACCTCAGTGATCGGCATCCCAGCATATATCAGTTCCTGACCTCTCTCATCACAGATGCTTGTCATAAAGGAAGCCGGTTTGCGGATCAGACCCAGCTCCTGAAATCGCAGCATGAAGATGGGATTTTAAACATTCCACATTAGAAGCAAGGAGCAGTAGGAGGCAGAGTGGTCACACAACAATGCCTTAAGCTTGCCCTCACAGCAGCTTCCACAGCCTAGAACCAGCATAGCCAGTGAGCTCAGACAACACTGTAAAGTACAAGATAAAACTCCACGGGAACACCGTTCTCACCATAAGCATCCAGAATCACAGCAAACATCCTGTCTGGTTTCTAAGTAACCAAAAAGCAGATAAACAGCACAGCTTACCCTTGCCCAGGAATAATCCATCGGCACAGTTGGAGGAGGCACTTCCTCAGCTGGTTCAATCACTCTTTTGGCCACAAGATCCTGGTAGACAGACCTAGGGAGAGAGTCCATTTATTAACTTAAGTCCTTTAAAGAGATTCAAGTGAGGTGGTCTTAATCTAGACCTTAAAACCCCAGAATGAGTAGAAGTTGCTTTCCTTAATCAGGAGTATACTCCTGCTTATCAGGCTAGAATCGGTGCCCTAACAGTTTTTGTCCCCTACTGAAGGTGCCCTGTTAATGTGACTTACTGAATGACCTCTCCCAGCTCATCAAAACTCCGGGGAACAAACACACCAGCTTCCTTCAAGGCTTGGTTCTTTGCAACAGCAGTTTCAGAAGCCTGGTTGGCACAAGCTCCTGCATGGCCAAACTGCACCTACAAACAAGAGGAGAGACAGCAGTTAGGAACACAAGTTGTATACCTGCAGAGAGTGAAACAGAATAAAGAACTGACTAGGAAACTGGTGACAGAGGAATACCAGTGACTGCACATCTGCCTTCTTATTTGGGCTAACAGAACTCTTGGTTGCAGATACAGTCAGCACTGCAATATGCAGGGCATTTTCTGATCTGGAATCACTCCAGGTTCTTCCACTGACATTCTGCCTCCCTGAATTTCCCCACTCTCCAGAGCTGTTTAACATGCACCTTTCCCATTCCCACTCCAGAAGCAGGTGGCTATTAGGATCTGTTGCATTGCCTGGGATCTTTGGGCTCTCTTTACAAGTATGCAGAATCCCTTTGACATCTCCACTGGCAGACTACAGAAGCTCAAAAAGCTTTTACCGTTTATGTTTATTAACTTCTGCATGTTAAGTTGCTACTGGCAGTTCTGGGAGGTTTAGGCCCAGTGAGAGAAGTTGGTTTTTTTTTCTTCCGGTCATAGATATATACTTATTTCATGCATTTGCCCCCATTTTTGCACATACCTCTGAAGAGAACATGGTGGCACAAGTACCAATACACCAGCACACCACTGGCTTGGTGATGCGACCTTCTTTAATCCCGCGGCAGATCTTATACTCTTCTGTGCCTCCAATCTGCAGAAAGAAAGAGAGCTGAGCTGATTCAAAACTTGGCGCTTTCGTAGAAGCCAGCTCTGAGATGCACATAGAAGCATTACTTTGATTTTTTTTTTTTTCCTCCTTTTTCAGTGTGTCCTGGTTTCAGCTGGGATAGAGTTAATTGTCTTCCTAGTAGGTGGTATAGTGCTATGTTTTGAGTTCGGTATGAGAAGAATGTTGATAACACTGAAGTTTTCAGTTTAGACTAAACATTACTTAGTAACAAGTCAAGGATTTTTCAGCTTCCCATGCCCAGCCAGCAAGAAGGCTGGAGGGCCACAAGAAGTTGGGAGGGAACACAGCCAGGACAGCTGACCCAAACTGGCCAAAGGGATATTCCATACCATGTGACATCGTGTCTAGCATATAAACTGGGGGAGTGGGGGGAATCGCCACTCAGGGACTAACTGGGCATCGGTCAGCAGGTGGTGAGCAATTGCATTGCGCATCACTTGTATGTTCCAATCTTTTTTTTATTATTACTATTGTCATTTTATTAGTGTNGTTTTTTTTTTTCTTTCTATTCTCTCCCCCATCTCACTGCGTGGGGGGGAGTGAGTGGCTGTGTGGTGCTTAGTTGCTGGCTGGGGTTAAGCCACAACAATGAGTAACAGCTGAAGTCTCAGAACAAAGCCTCCTTATCAGACTTTTTTTTTTTTAGATGTAGGGGAGACTATGCTCATCTGTGGAATACACTCAATTTCTTTAGATTAAAGCAGCATGAAAAAATTCAAACATTCAATAACAGTATAAATAGCTCCCACTTATCTGCAGCTGTTATTTAGCATCCTTGCAGCCGGGTCAGATGCTCCCAAAACAAAACACTTGGGTATTTCTTAGATAGGAATGAAGTAGTTTCACTCACCTCTCCAAGTACTACAATCATTTTCACTCCTGGAGTATCCTCATAACGCAAGACATGATCCATAAAAGTTGAACCAGGATATCTGGGTAGAATATAGGGAAAGTGGTAGAAATTTAGTTTGTTTCATAAACTTCTCTGAAAGAAGAAAAATTATCAGCCAACCTGCCCTTCTTCCTCCAAATTACTAACAACTCTTCTGTTTTCTGACTTGAAAAAATGGTGTCTTTGTTGAAGATGCAGACTCCTACCTGTCTCCTCCAATGGCCACCCCTTCATAGACCCCATCAGTAGTTCGGGAAATTATGTTGTTGAGCTCATTGGACATTCCTCCGGACCGTGAAACATAAGCCACACTGCCAGGACGGTACAGTTTTGATGCTAAGATATTATCCAGCATGCCTCCTGTGTTGCCTATTTTAAAGCAACCTGGTTTGATCCCACCAACCTACAAGAAAATTAGAGAAAAACGTAAAGCCCTTTAAAATATACATGAAACTTAAGAAGATTTCTGTAAGACAATCTTGTCAGTCAGTATTTATACAAACAACAGAAGACAGTAATATGACCTTAAAACGAGAAACTAACATGCACTTTATATGACTAAAGACAAAATGGATTGTAGGATATACTTATCATCCAGAAAAAGCTGATCTGAAGATTAAGACAGATGGACAAGAGAAGAAAAATGTCATCAGTACTTACAGTTGCAGGCCCAATGATAGTGACTCCTTTTTTGTCAGCTGTCTTGATCAGTTTGCGGGTCAGGGCCTCTGGAATGCCCTCAGCAATAATGGCAATGGTGCGGATCTGCATCAAGATTAAAAAAAACCAAAACAAAACAAACATTAGTAACCCCCAGTGTCACCACCCTAACAAACTGCAGGACACAGAAGGCAAACAGCTGCTCAGGGGGAATGATCAGCTTCTGCCTCCTCAGGCCTCTGGGAGGTCCTGCTGTGCACTCTCATACAGGAAGGCCCAGTGCATGGATCCGCAGTCTACTGTGATCTTCACAGCAGTCTCAATGCACTGTTCAGAAAATTTTTCTCCCCTTTGCACATTAGAGCAGCACTATGTTTTAACCAACCCAAAGCAATTACTCCTAACCAAGAGGTGCCAGGTTCCTCATACACAAATTCCAAAGTCCAACATTTGAATTTGCTATGCAACTCCAGTGTCATCCTCAGAGTCTATAAGGAGTTAGAATTGGGGTATTTAACTGCCAAGTTGGAAAACCAAGACAATTTGCTAATGCCATCACAGTTTAAGAAACACTGGTACCCTGCTGACAAGATCTTCCTTCTTTTCTTGGGCTTCTTCTAGATCCCTCACTCACCTGTGGATAATTCATGGTTTCAACAGTGCTGTCATAAGCAGAACGCAGAGATGCAAAGTTGATGAGAACATCCACCTCTGGGTGCTTCCTCATGGCATCTGACATATTCTTGTAGACTGGGATCAGGATTTCTTTGTGGCCCCAATAGAACTTCTGCCTGTGGTCACCACTATTGAGGAAAAGATGAAAAAGTCCTGACCCTTAAGACTACTGGAAAGACAAAGGGATACAGTGCATGCAGACAGAGGAGTTTGCAAACCCCAATTCTCAGACACCAAGACTGACTGCGAGACACTCACTAGCAAGTGAGCGTACATGGGGAGGGACCATACTAACAGCAGAAGGTTCTTCAGAGTATAGAACAGAGCAGCATATGGAAGGAGACGGGCTAATAGGGACAGAGGCATCCAGCAAGATGAATAAGCTCTCCCACAGTGAAGTTACCAGAACCTCAATTCTACTCCAAGCTGGAAGACAGAATGAGGCACAGAAAGAGTAATGAATGAGATGCATGCAAAGCTGCATTACCGGACTGGAACAAATACTGGACTGGGGGAACAAGAAGCCAGTATCTGCAGTGAACAGCGAGGACAGCAATGTGAGGGCCAGTCAGCTTTCCAATTCTACAGTGAGACCCTACCCACCCTGCCCTACACACGCTGAAGGAGATGCACCTAGGAAAGTTTCACTGTGCGTGTTGTCTTTTATATATGGTAGATGCTCTGACTGGAACTTCATTGAAGTCTATACTGTTCAGTCATTTAAGAGTGTAGAGATATTGGCTGTGTTCCCATACTGGTACATTTGTAGCAGAACATTCCAGGTTTTGCCAGCCTGGCTTCCTCCAAAAGGTCAAGCAGAATCAGATAATTAATTATAGGTAGCCTTAAACTTTTAATCCCTATTGCTTTTTCTTCATTAAACAACTGCACCACTGCAAGGGGTTGCCACTCAACTATAGATGTGGCTATGCCTGCACTCAGTTTTAGTACCCTGAGGTTTGCACTTGCTGAGAAGTCATTACAGAGCTGCAATTGTCATCAGAGCCGCAGACTAACAGTGCAAGGTAATTAATTGTCAAGAGGCAAAATTCTCTGCAGGACAGAGAATGATTAGACATCAGCTATCCTGGATGTCTGTAAATACCACAGAAATGAAACAAACCTCCTACCTTTGTATGGGTTCCCATCTCACTGTCTCAGCAGCAGGCCAGACAGCCACTCCTTTCCTTCTCACTACTTGCCCTGCTTGACAGGGAGACCCCCCCACACACACTCATGAGGTACAATAACAAAAGAGCTTATGCACAGCTGCGCTCTGGAGGTTCCTCCTGAGGGCAATTTGAAACACCCAATAGCCTCTCTCATCCCTGTTAGCTGTGGGTATAAGGTAAAAGAGGGTGAGTAACAGAAGAGAACTCTGTCCCACTGTAGGATCTGCACACTTCCTGACTGTTAAGAAACTGCTGCCATTATAGGAAAAAGTATGAACAAGATGAACAGGATTTTTTTTTTTTTTAAGTTTTGTTTGGCTACATGACAGACAAACTGCTTTAGTCTATTAGCAGAGCTGCTCCAATTCTGGCTAGTATTTGGAGGGGAAAATTCCAGCTGTCGCAGGCACAAGTAAAGATGTCTCAGACAAGCATGCAGCAAACAGTAGATGAGTGGAAGAAACCTTAACACAGCCTTACTGCCTCTGCTAAGCCAGCAGGCTGTTAAAGAAAGCCCAACTAGTCATGCCTTCCTCACTTGCTGAGCAAAGGAACAAAATCTGGATACCCTTTGAAAGAACATGAAGTGGGACTTAAATTCTGTGGCTAACATTAAGCTGTTTCAACAGAGCAGCCCGAAATCAATGGTTGAGGGAAACAGGAAGCAGTCTGCAAAGCCAACCTGATGGTGGAAAGGAGTATAGGAGGTGTTAAAAGCACAGATGTAGACTAGGGCAGAGCTACACTAAAGACCAGCAGAGAGTGGAAAAGGAGGAAGCTAACAGTAGAATTTGAGGGAAGCAGTCAGAAAAATAATGCAGTCAACACAGGCTACTTACGTGAATGGATAAACCATGGCAGCTACTGAAGGTTCATCCCGGGAGCAAATATAATCAAAGTCCAGCATTCCTTGCACAGCCCGTGTCTGCATCCCCCAAATGATAGCTTTGGTGTGACGGCTGAACAGGGTTGTAGCTTTACCTGCTCAAGAGAGAGAGGAAGAAAACCAAAACACATTCAAAATGTACATCTGTGCAAGACAACAGCTGCAAATTTGCCAGATGCCTGCTGAAAGTCTCCCAGACAAGCATATTCCCCTCCCTCCAAACCGAACCCAACAGGTGAGCTGCAGGATGTAGTAGCCACACTGTCCAAATTAAGGAAGAAACTGTCAATGAAGCAGCATCCCCCTTCCCAGAATTCTGAACACAATAGCCAGGTTTTGGGTTTCACAAAATGGGCAAGTGCTTAATCACAGGGATGGGGGCATGGGGGAAGCCAGTGTAGGAGAGGAGAGAAGTGAGAACTGCCTCCTCCTCTTCTCACATGGGCCATTCACATTCCTCAGTTTTATTCTGCAAAGCTGAAGAGGAAGGGAACTTTGAATTTTATTTATTTATTTATTTGCTTATGGCCTACAGTCTGGGAGAACCACAGGAGGTTTGCCTCCTAAGTTTGTCAGGGTGTCACAGTAGGATGATAGGAAATAAAATGAAAGGCAGGAAATGGAAGGGACAAAGAAAGCAAAGGAGCTCTACATACTCTTTTTTTTTTTTTGTTGGATTCTGATCATCACAAACCTGGTGGCTCCAAGAATATATATATATATATATGGCCCAGGACTTGGCTTTGGGGGACAATGTCACAGGAAAGGCAACAGTTCAGCTAGTGAGGATGGACTGTTTGCTTAAAGTATATTTACACCACTTGAGCTGATCCAACTGCTCATGCCAACTCAGTCTACCACTAATTCCTTTATGGCTTTGAATCAAAGGTAAACAGCAGTAGGGATTCAACAGTTCTTCTGGCTTTAACAAGAAATCAGTCACTGTTCTCCAACCGTACATGTTCACGGTTTAGATGCACTGCCACATGACTTATTAGGAAACTGCCTACCCTGAAAAATTCCGGTTATCTTGCAGGTGCCTGCAAGGCGGTAATACTAGTATTCACAGAAACAGGAAAATGCAGGCCCAGAAAGGTGATGCTATTTGTCTGAGACCACGCAAGGAAGAATCTGAGAGTTCCCCTTGTACTATCCCTCCTTTTCTGATAGGGGAGATGGCTTGAAACTCTACTTTGACCCTGATTCAGCAGTTTATTCTCATCCAGCACAGAGCTCAAGAGGGTGCTTAAAGTCCCTATAACTTCACTGAGATCAAGCTTTAATGGTTTGCTGAACTGATAAGGCAACAAGAACATTTAGTTCATTCAGCGACTTTTCTGTGTCCTTCAAGGCTCATAAGTGCAGTACCTGCACTATTTTGTTTCCCTTTGAAACAAAATGCCAGTTATTAGGCATGGTTAGTGATTCCTTNGGAAGGGAAGAAAGATTCAAGTTTGTTTGAGACCTGCTCCTCTCTCCCCCAGAAATAGTAAGGTTTTGTGCAAAGGAGTATGTGATCTGCACTTGAAAAAACAGATGAAAAGTTCATATGGTGATAGCTAAATATGCTGGGCAGGAGGGAAGGATCAGACAACACTGCAAACTTCCGGAGAGAAAAAACAGCAACAAAACCAAGAACTAAAAAAGTCAGCTGCCAGCAAGACCAGGCACATTCAGCTAGTCACACATGTCCTACCTGAACCAGGTCTTGAAGCTGGGATTGAATCTGTTAAAGAGAGAATAACTCATGCAACAGTATGACAGAGTTGGCTGCTGTCATCCCAACAGCAGGGCACCTGCAGTGGGGTGCTGCAGCTTCCCTCCTCCCCACAGCACTCAGGCCTTTTGGGTTTTGCTTTTGTTAAAAAAAACAAGCAGACTGGAGCACTCTGCACTGTACTTCCTCTCCAAATAGCTGGACATCAAATTTTGCATTTTGCCATCTAGAAGCTTTTTGCTTATCCCAGCACAAACACATTTCAGCTTCAGGTGGCAGTTCCTTGCACTGCAAACTCCATGGCTCCCATTTTCAGCATCTTTTTTGAAGCATTGCTCATGCAAAATTCCGTGCACAATGATTAAGAGAGCAGTAGCGGGTTTTGTGATGTTTTTTACTGGAATTGGATATGAATGTTACTGTCATCACGTCATACTGTTGTAAAGGAGACCAGTATCTCCTCACATTCAGGGGAGGAGAACCAGGACATTTTGACATTCTGTACCTATGCAACTCTGCTTTTGTTCCCCCCCGCCCCGACAGAACACGCTCTGAGCCAATAAGGCTTTAACAGATATAACCCAAAAGCTGCCAAAGGTCTTGAGTATCACCATGCTAAAGAAGCTTCCTACAAACTTCATTAAAAAAACAAAACATGAAAAACAAAAAAAACCCCACACACCAGAGTAATCTCCAACCCTAAATGTGCGAGGAGTACGTCACAACTCCTACTAAACTGACTGTAGAGTATTCATCCAGGAAGCTGCAGCATATACCAAGAAGGACTTTCTGAATACCTACACCATTCCAGCAGCATCCCATGGGAACAGCCTCCAGGTACTTAACTGGAAAGCAGGCCTCAGTTCAGCAACCACAGCACAGATACTCTAACCTGTTGTCCACTGGTCTTGCATAAGGGGACAAGGGAACACTGGAGTTCTCAAACCATGCTGTTTCCCTTCAAAGGGACATCCCAGACCAAGGCAACTCTGACTCACCTTGTGTATGAGCTAATAGCACAAGTGACAACATTCTAAAAGCACTTAACTACATTCAAAACAAAAACAGACAGGTACCACAGAATTGTTTCTCTTTATATCCACAAAAAGCATTAGTCTAGTCCCCATTCTGCCTTTTAGAGCACAAGAGAACTGCTAGCAATCATTTCCAATGCTGGACTTACCAAGAGGTGCTGTTGGTTTTGCCTTCTTGGCTGGAGCAATATCATCTGGTTTGGACTCTGAGAAGGAAGCCGTTCTGCTTGGTGCTGGAGTCTGAAAGATTCAGAAGCCAAGTCAGTAAGGGACAGCATGCCAGATAAGGCCTGGAGCACGCAGGAGGAGGTGGCCACTTTGGTTATGCTAGTCTACAAAGAAAACCAGAGAAACTTAATTTTGAGGTAGGACCATTTCAGTCAAGTGAGGGAAAACTAAATGACCAAGTTCCCAGCAGATGCAAGAGTCACATTGGTTTTGAGGGGTCACATTTTCTGCACAAGAGAGGTGGACATTGAGAGGGCCCCTCCTGATAAACCATGCAGGCAGAGCCACTTTAGTTTTCTTAGAGCTTCATACAAATACAGTGGTGGCCAAGATCCATTTCCAACCTGTTCAGACAGGGCAAGCTGCCTTCAGGAGGCTCCTCACAAGCGTTCCCTTTCACAGAGGGGAATGAACTCACCGAAGGGCTGCCGCTGGCATTGAGGAGGAAATTGGCGGTGTGGGCTGCAGCTGGCGGTTGGTTGGGAATAGGCCGGTGGCCGAGCGCCATGCCCACAATCGCAGTCATGTGAGTCTCCGTGCCAAAGACATGGATGGGGATCCCAGTGGTCTTCCCTGTGTACACATAGAACAGTCAGCCTTGGGCAGAAAAAGGAACAAGATGAGCTTCTGCCGAAGTGAAGCATCTTTAACCCTGAAGAGGCTCAGCAGAAAGCAGGTGGAAGAAACAAGACATGAGAACAAGACTTGAGGAAATGGTTGGTCCTTACCAACTTCTCCCATGACACGTAATCCTTCCTGGTAGTTCGGGCCTCCTCTTCGTACAAAGATCCTCACCTCATGCTCCTTCAGAGGGCCTTGGTAATCCTTAATCGCCCTCACAATGCCCTAAAAGAGACATACAGGACAGGTGAGCTGGGCAGCCCAATGCTTACCCTGTCCCATCATTGCAGGAACTCCTGGAAGAGATGCACTGTCAGCCTCAGCACAACACTGAACTGGGGAGAATGGCTTGGGGTTGATGACTGTGGGCATTTGCTGATACTTCTGAATAGTACTTACTTTAAAAGTGGCTGCTACATTGGTGAAGTTAGCAATGCTGCCTCCAATGATCAGGATTTTACCTGAGGGAAGAAACATGCATAAAATAAAACTGTTTTAAGAACACTGTGTACTGTAAGATCATGAAGCAGTTTAGGATATAAAGTGAAACAATGCTGCAGTTCAGACTAGCCAGTAGTTTGCAGTAAGTTGTGTTTAGCAGAGCCTGGAAGATAAAAGCTTTGTATCAAGCAAGAATTTTTCTGATGATCTCTCGAGCCACATTTGCTCTTTGCTACACGGAAAGCCACAGGACCTGTCTCTGAAGCAGGATTTCTCTGATAGAAATCCATCACTGTTTCACTTGGAAGGCAGCAGTACATTAAAAGCTCTGCCAGGGAGGTCTAAGCATAGTAACAGCCCAGATTTGTTCAGTTTTTTTCCCCACTTGCAGCTTCACAGCTGAGCAGCTTTGAAGTTGCAGTGACTCCCCTTACCTTCAGGGTGCTTCTCTCGTGTCATGAGGGAGAGAATAGTCTTAGCATAGTCATAGGTCTGTTGCTCACTTGGGGCTCCTGAGTATTCCCCATAGTTAGCCAGTTCATTCACACCCCCCAGGTCACAAATGGTGTCACTGTAAAAAATAGTTATTTAAGAGATTAGTTATAATTTGAGTCACTATAAAGGTCTTGATAAAGCATTCCAAATTCCTGGGAAAGTGGGACTTGTAACAGAGAGATAGTGCTGTCTGTTGAAGACAAAACTGCTCTCCTCTTGGTGCCAGTCATGATTAATCTTGTTATACTTCCTAGATATGATGGGAACTCAGTGACTACCATAGCAATGATATTACCGTAAACAGCTTTCAGCTAGCTTGTTCCTCTCCAAGTCAAAAAGAAACCTTATCTCAACCTCCCAGAATTAAATTATCTCCAAGGGACACTATGTTGCACATCTTGGTAAGAAATCTGCAAAGCGTCTTCATTCTGAAGAGGTCCCAAGCAGTCATGGCATGGGAAAGATCACCTTAGAAGAGTCTCCTTTCCAGAGGCTGCATCAATTATTTTCTTCCAGCACTGTAAATCCACCCTCCCTCTCTGGAAACTTTGTTCCTGTTACCTGTAAACCACAGAGGCACCACCACCAGCCACCATGGTCCAGATCCTGCCTTTGGGGTTGAGAATAGTAAGTTTCAAGCTGGCTCCACTCTTTGCATCCAGATCAGCAATGTAGGCTTCCTGCAGACAGAGCAGCACACAATTTAAACTTCCTTCTGCATCCTCCTTTTCCAAACCAGAGGGTTTGTAGTGCTGGGTCTGTTTGGACATGCAGCTCTCCCCCATCTCCTCTCAACTTCAAACTGAGGGGAAAGCAGAACTCCAAACACCATTTTTGTAAGGGACAGAGACCCAACTTCATCTCTCAGGGACTGATTTGTGTTACATGTTCTCCAAGACATAATACTGAAATTCGACTGGATATAGGCAGCTTGCACTATTCTCTCTGTAGCAAATTCGAAGGGGATCAACCTGAGCATACACTCAAATTTTGATTCTTGCTTGGAAAAAAAAAAAATCATACCCTCCAAAGAATACATTGTCTTTGTAAAACCTGCTGGCTTGTCTCTTGCTTGTCGCAGGTGAAGTCACAAGCGATTGCTATAAATAAATTTGATATTACTTTATTTGTAGAGTGCAGATCCAGAAGGAGATTCCTCCTGTTTGCACATGAAAAAACTTCTCAAGTGCAGTTGACTGTTGGTTCTGTTTCACTAAAAACAGTGCTACACTGGCCTTTCCATGAACAGCCGTCTTTTCCTCTACTGCTTAGCCAGCCCTTGGAAGCTCCCAGGTTTCCTGGTTCTGCATATGACAGTCACAGAATCAAATGCCTCTGAACTGAAAAGTCTTGTTCTGACCTTGTCTGCAGGCTGAGACCAGAGGAAATTTAAAATCAACACACCCATGGCTACACACACTCTGGCAGTGTTGCAGCCAAGAACGTAATTGCTGAGAGCGCTGTAATTTGGCTCAACATGGTGTTCCTGTATCGCAGCGTGCTTGCCTGTTGAGAAGCACTTCACTGGGAGTTCATTAAAATTCTCAGCAAAGGCACTGCCATAACAACCTTCACAGTGACTTACAGAGGGATGATTCAGAGACAAAAACTGAACTAATCCTTTTAAGAGCAAATTGAGTTAAGTGTTGGCATCCAGCAAGCTACTTTGAGAGAAACAGCTAAATGGATTTCCTGGCCATGTTACAAAAACCTTCCCCAATTGAAACATAATTATAATTATTAAAATGAAAAAGCCAGGACAGAAGTCCTTTTGGAGACAGAACAGTCACCTGAAATAAGTAACAGAACAATTAAGGAGAGTGCTCTACTTCCAACAGTTTTTGAAGCTGCTGGGAAGCTATGTATGAAGCAGTGTTTATGCAACCAGTCATACAAACCCAGGGAATTGAGAGGGAACAGGCATTTCCAACTTTAAAACAGTAAGTTTGCCTGCAGGCCTCCTCTTGGTCATCACTTTTCAGGAAAGCAGGTGTATTAACATCTTATTTTTACCTTGAAGTTTGAAATATGGTAATTTTTTTCTCTGGATTCATACTTGCACACAGATTTTGCACACAACTGCTACTCTACTCTCAGAAACTAACTGAAACACCAAGGGAGCATCAGCTGCCATGAGGCTGTCAATAACCAGTACTCCAACAGCAAATAATGATGCTGACAGGGGAGCAATGCAGGCAAGAACCATAAGGAAGACTGTAGAATTACAGAGCTTTGGCACATAGCTGAATGAAGTTAAACATAAGCCTCCATTTAAAGTCAGTTCTGAATTAAAGAACTGAAACAACCCAGGCAAAGATGGAGAGCAACTGCAGTTCAGAGTACGATTATGAGAAGTCCTAGTACTACAGCAATCTGTACAGATTTGCACAAGGTCTTATCATAAAGAGTAATGCCAAGGTACTTGAAACACAGCAACAAAACCCACAAGAGAGGAAAACCTCAATGCCGTGGACATACAGGCAATGAGGAATTAGTCTTGTAGTCTGCAAGAGAGGGATGTGGGCCAGAGCGGGTTGTTACTTGCCTCTGGGTAAGCTTCCCTCCCAAAGGGAGGGGGGAACTCCACATCCCCCCATTTCACTTTGCAGATGTAGTCAGCAGTTGCATCAATCTTTGCAGCCAAATCAAGGATGTAGACACCATCATTAGTCACCACTGCATTTAAAAAAAATAAATACTAGTATTAGCTCTGTTTTATACAGAGACAGGCATTACAGATTTACTCATAAAATTTGATACCATACAGAGATCATTACAAAAGCTAGGTCACCTCTGTTCCCCTTCCTCCACAGGGGTCATTTAATTGTATTTACCAAACCCAGAGAGTTCCCTTAAGAATTAATTAGTGACGATGGTCATGGACCAGGCCCTGGCTCGGGTGCTGTTTTGTTCTGATCCATCAGAGCAATTTTTATGTTCTTCAGTTCTGACTTAACATCTCTTCCAAGGGAATTTTTCATTTCCACCAAGGAATTAGAGAAGAGAGAACACCTGCAAGCAGTCCTTATTTTGGATTCATTCAATTAATAGCTCCAGGACACGTCATAGCCACTTTTGTACTTCTTTTACATGTATCACCTAGTATTGTGGCAAACTACATAAAACAGAGAAGGATAAAGTACACATTTCAATATTCTAGCACAGAAAGTCCTGCTCCCAAGAATATCTGTTACCTAATGGATTGATCTCAAGGTACGTGAAATATAGATCTTCATAAAGGTTGAACAGGCCACAGATGAAGCTAGCCAAGACGCTGTAAAAAAAAAAATTAAAACAAGTTCATTAAAGCAGCCAAATATAAATCACAGCCTGTTCTGCTTCATTTGTATTAGTGGCAATCTGCAAATCTACTCTGTATCAATTTCATTCTCATTCATCTTCTCTGGAAGAAGCCTAGGTGATGACTCAAGGAAAGGAAGACCTTGATGACTCATCTTAATTACACTCCACCAAGCTCTTCTGAGAACATAGTTGCTCACAACTGTCACATAGATGCTCAGTTTGTTTAATCTCACCAAGAGACAGAAATGCATCATTGTCTCTCACTGTCACATATGCATCTTTGTCAGAACTAAGCTTTGTTAGCTGCAATAGGGAAGACTGCAGTAAACTACATTAGCGACAGGCTTCAGTCTTTCAGTGCTGAACAATGCCATCAGTGATTATGTTATGTTTGGAAAAATCATGACTCATGTTAAGATAACTAGGTATAGGCATCTAATTAAAGGAGATGCAGAAGCAGCTTTGAGATCTACAGATAAGCTTGCAGTAAGTAGAGGAATAGCAAGAGAATACCTTCTTAGGTACTCTCCCTTACTCTGGCCTAGTCTTTCTGAATTAGCAATCAGATTCACATCTTATCACCATTTCTACTAAATAAAAGAAACTCTATGCTGGCACAAAGGATCAAAATTCAGTACATGTCTCCAACATGTCAGAGGTCAAGACTTCAGTAGACTGAGAAGTGCTCCTGTCAAGCAAAGGCTCAAAGCACCACAAACACTTATTTTGAATTTTACAAGTGGCTTGGATAAGGTCAAAGAACTTGGATTTCGGATGCATGGCGTATTCTTGAGAGCAGCAAGAAGGGTAGGAGAGCAAGCTCTAGGGTGAAACAGAATGAAGGGATGTTGCACTGAAATAAAGGAGAGGAGTTTCTGGGTGGCTGGCCATGCCCAGAACTGGGCATTTGTACTTACTCCTTTTTATTTGCTGGTGCATGCTGCAGGAGGTATTTCTTTACATCCAATTCACTGAGCCTTTCATCCACTGCCACAAGCAACTTCTGAGCTTTGGCATCAACATCTCCCACATCCACACCCCCTTCATGGTGGAAGAGTACATAGTCTCCCTCACGGGCAGCGTATATGCACACATAGAACTCTTCCTCCTGCATCACAGACCCAGGCACAAGCATTAGCAAGTCACACCCAGAGAAGACCTTGAAGAAGAGGCTCTTGTGTCAATGCTAAGGAAAGGGGCAACTGAGCACACCACTAAGGTTTCTAAGGAGAAGCAGCACTGGAACAGCCCAGACACTCCCCAGGGTTATACAGGCTGTGCTGGCCTGGGAGGGAGAGCAACAGGGCCCAGAATGCTTCAGCCTGGTGAAGCGTGCCAGTGATTTCTGGACAAAACTGCTCCCATCTTACACAACTGAAGTGCAAACCAGCGTCCTTCCTTGCGTGCACTGAAAGCACCTACATCTTGGGTTTCCCACAAGCCATGGTGGAGTATGAGTATTTCACCAGCACAAACTGAGGTATCTCGCATCAACAGTTTGTTATCCACACTCAGGAATACCAGACTCAAGCAGCAGTGAGCTGCCTTGACCAACCAACTTGGTCCTTCTCAGATGATCTGTAACCTCTTCCCGGTAGAGTAACAGCAGCCAACATGATTATTTGCAACTCTTCACATGGACCAATATTGTGCCTGCATACAGGTCTGGCCACATGCATTGACACTGTCAGCTTAACAGCACACTCCCAAACTCCTGCCTTCTCCATTATATCAATCCATCTAAGCTGCGTGCAAGTCAAAAGAGATTTGAAAGCACTTCTTAATGCTTTATTTGGTATACTAACCTGTTTGTGAGGGACAAATGGTTCAATCAGAAAATTCTTTAGGATTCCCTTAGCATTAGCAATCTGTAGGCAGAAAACAAGACAAACACCAATAAACGCTTGTCCAATATCCACATTTATGACAGCATAAGGCAAGCTTCGAGAACTAATCAATACCGCTCTAAAACCACTTCCTCCCAAGCACCTCTACTGTGTTTCCCAGGGAACCATACTCTTCCCTCTCCAGCACAGCATCAAGCACTGTCCCTGCTAGACACACTGCTGTACCACTCCAGGATATTTATGAACTTCATCGGTTACAGGAGTCAGTCACCTTCCCCTTTCCTAACAGGACAGAGGGCTATCAGAATTATACCAGAATAGCTGCTCTTCATCTTCTGTTCCAGAGACAGCACCTTTACCGCACTGCTTAGCACACTGTGAAATGTGATGGCTTCAGCTGCTTTTGGAGCTTTGAAAAAAATCCAAAGTGCGGGAACTCCTGAGCTAGACAGGGAGTGGCAGGAGCAGAGGCCTCTGCCCAGCTCTTGCCCTGGAAGTAGTGTCAGTGAGTATGGAAGAGTAAGAGAATGCTTTCTTGTCTTCCTACAGGGACAGACAGCTACAGCAAGGTCCCAGGAACTGTCCTGCATAGGCAGTTTCCTGCTACCCAAAAGCAAGTTTTCTGGCTCAAGGGACACTCCTCACAGGCCACAGGAGATAACCCCTGCTCCTGAGGACACTGCTTCAGGAGCAAACATCATTGGTCACAAGTACTTGGCACAGTCCTTCCTTTAGATGTAGTTGTTGTATTGTGCTAAAGAAGCGATTTCAACATCCATTGTTTTCTTGATGGGCAGGCTCATAAGATGCAGTTGCCTGCTGTTTCATAATGGCCTTCAGGAAAGCCTCACTGGCTTGGCTGCACAGCTTGGTGCTGGAGCCAGCAGCAAATCAATCATAGTAGGGCCAAGGCATCAGTTTCCTTGAGGCAGCAGAACTCTGTCAGCTCCTGAAACAGAGCAGCTGGGATGGCAGGGTTTTTTATCATCAGCATTGCAGTGTCATTCCCAGGAGAATAAATATTACAAGCCAGCACCGAGTTAAAGTAAGGACTTGAAGTAACACTCAATCATCAGCCAAAACACACAGGCTGGCTACAATAAGAGGACAATTTCATGACAGCTTTTATACTTGTTAAATCTGCCTTGGGTATTAAAGTGAAGCAGCTATGCCAACTAGACACAGCATTTGAGCTATCAACTGCTGACTCCCAAGTGGAAGGGATTTTCAAAGTGGTACCAATTCTTGCTGAGCTCCCACCATACAGGGCCTACACAGCAGACTTGGACAGCGAATGGTAACAGGGAGCACAGAGCTGTGCTCCCTGTCAAGGTGTGTCATTTATCAGTGCTCATTTACCAGCAGGAAGTTCACACATGGGACAGTTTCTCACTTGCTTTGGCAGCAGCATAACATGCATTTTAAAGCACCATAAGCAAGAGGAATACCTGCACACCAACTCCTATCATGCAAGTAGGCAGAAAAGACAGAACAAAAAGGTCTTGTGTTTTTGTTGCTAAGGTGGCACTCACCGTGGTTTCTTGGCCCAGCCGTTGTTTGAGCCAAACCTTCACCTGATCCAGAGTGAGGTTAATTCCAACTAGTCCAAGCTTCCCACGTCTCTTTATTAGCTGATCTGGCTTCACCACTAAACGCTACAACATTGTGTGAGAGATTAAAAGAAAGAAGCATTAGAAAGTGATTTTGGTCCAGTAATTCTCTGCAGATAGTGAAACAAAATCTTAAGTAAATTCTGTACAGCAAATATCCTTGCAGAATTTCTTTAGTCTCTTGGCAAATCCATCTCCTGGTACAACATGCCTGCAGGTTTTTTTTTCACATTGTGCTTTGAGAAGAGCTGCCTTATTTCTACTCAGATATGAGTATACATTAGAGACTGGGGCGACTGTTTTGGCTTTTTTTGATGAACTTTGATAGCCCTTTCAAAGAAGCTGTTAGGATGGGGTACATGTACTCACTTTCTGTAAAAAAAAAAGTCACACTGAAAAGCATACAGCATCCTGTCAGTTTTGCAAACTTTGTAAGATGTATCATTAAATTAATATTTCTCTGAGCAGAGGCTCATAAGGAGAAACTATTAGAGACACAGCAAGCAGTCAGCTGCTTACAAAGAAAGCTCCTGCTGTCACTACATACTTCACATATGAGACTGGCTAGGGTCAGGGGTCACGCACATTTTAGTCAACTGACAGTGGCTCTTTATAAGACACCTATGGGAAGCTGTCCCTAGGTAACACACTTACCTCTAGCTTGCAATTTTTTTTTTTTNATAAGAAATGGGTGCCATTCTCCTGTACAGCTAACGTGTCCTGGAACTTCAGCAGCTTAGTGTAGAATCAGAACATAACATAGAATCCTAGAATCATTTAGGTTGGAAAAGACCTTTAAGATAGAGTCCAACCATCAATCATGTCCACTAAACCATGTCATGAAGTGCCTTGTCTACATGCTTTTTGAATACCTCCAGGGATGATCGTGGTCTTTCTGCTGGACCCTGTAGCCCTTGCTAGCATTACAGAACTCTGCCTTGAAGGATAGATAGCATCCTTGCTCCCTTCTGGCTTTCTGCAAGTCTTTTTAGAAGCACTGCTGATATCTTCCTGCAATTCACTTATGCACTTGAGTATGGAACATTTAATTACTTAGTGTAGGGCTTCTATCAGTCAGTAAAGGACTGCGAAACATTCATGTTCTACCAACCAATGACTTAATGTAATTAAGCACTGGAAAGGAGCCAGCTTGAACAACTAATAAAAAGAGCTCTGGATATGTTTTCTCTATAGAAAATGCATGGCTATGAAACACAAATAGATACAAAAGACCTTGCATAGAAAAAGCAAAAAATGAAGTTTTCCCTGAGATTTTTCTTGGACACAGGAAACCTGAGCAGTATCCTAACTGAACGTAAAAGCTAGCTGCAGAGAAAGCACTCCATGATTTCAGACAGTAAGGGTTTGAGAACACGGACTGACATCAAGAGACTCTTGCTCTGTCTGAATTAGCCTCATTTACCTTCTGTGTGGTTATTAGCAGCTTCTTGTTTGCAGATATCTCTGCTCATGTATTTCACAGTCCTTAAAGGAGTTTTATAATCAGCCCCACTAGAAGGTGATACAACAGCCTTGAAGCAAGGCTTGTTTCTTCATCAGAGTTACAAATTAATGTTGCAGAGCAGCAGCAGCGACCGGTCCTTCAGGAAAGATCCAGAGCACAGTTCTGCTCGCAACCTGCCGCAGCATGACGTGCTGTGCCTGACAGGGAGCAGCCTGGGTGGGCAGAGGTTTGTCCAGGGCTCAGCCACTACAGAAAAGCAAGTCACTCTCCTTACCTCGCTCAGAAGCCAAGGGTGGTCCTGGATGAGTCGTGCCCAGTCAGTGACTGGGGTGACTTGGGCATACTTGAAACGGTTCTGGATAGCAGAGGATGTGCAGATATACTTATACAAGAATTCCTTCCCCGTCTGCTCAGAGATGGCTTTGGCTGACATGGTTATCTAGTCTGAATTGAGGGGGAGAAGGAAAAAAAAAAAAAAAAAAGAGCAATCAGGAACAGAATCCAGTTCTTACAGAAAACTCCCAATCACCAAGCTCAATGCGAGACCAAAACAAATACAGAGCTGGGGCTGTGTCTCCCCATTATAAATATGGCTAGAAAACTCACCTGATAAGCAAGAACTATTTGTGTTGCTTAAAATTTCTACCCCATTCCACTGCCCTGAACATTATTTCGGTCCAGCCTTGCCTGCAGGGAAAGGCGTAACCCTTGCAGCTTGTCCCAGCCACCACTGTGCCTTTACCAAACCTGCCAGCTCTGAGCATCCCCCCCCACCCCGTCTAGGGGAACGCTCAGCTAAGGCAACTTGTCTCCAACTACAGAGCACCCCAGGTTTGCTGTTGTGGGATCTATGTAACACACCTACCATTTCTTCTAGTCCCCCATACCTTTTTCTAAAGGGAAAAGAAAATGTTACCGGTATTATCAGAAACAGGACACATTTGTATCATTGTTTTGGGTTTTTTGGTTTCAGAACCTAAGTGTCTTGGAAGCAGGTTCACACTCTACAGAGTAAGATACTCAAGACAACAAAGATTAAGGTTAGACAGTTTGGGGTTTTTTTGAGAAAAATAATTTTTAAAAAAATTCCTAATTTCACACTCTTCCTAAGATGGCTTTCTTTTAAAAAGTATATGCTAAACTGACATAAGTAAATTATTTCTGATCTCATAGCTGTAACTTTTCTTTCTGATATGCAGCAACAAAGTCATAGGTGTCAAAGATGCTTTTATTTTTAGCTGCAATAAACATTTATTTAAAAGAATACTTCATCCCAGTGAACCTGTCTGCATGTGTCAAACATCAGAACTGAGTCTTGTGATCAGCCAGAGGTCAACAAGCAGTTTTGATTTGAGGGGCCAGGCTGCTGACGGAAAAGCTCTAGCAGTGGCTCATGCTGCATTCTGAGGTCATGTCACTGTTCCCCAAGCACAGCCAGTGTGGCAGGAAACACTAAAGCACACTTCGTATGGCTTCTGGGAGAGCTGCAAAGCAGAAAGGCACCAACACAGAAAAGAAGAGCTCAGATTCCATCTGAGTATCTGGAGAGTGAAGTATCTGAATGACTCAGTAAAACTAACTGCCCATGCCATCACAAAATAAATGCCCCACTTAAGACCCACAGAGGGAAATGGTTTAAAAGCCCACCGTTATTTCTTGTGTTACCTTCTGGGTAATAACCCTTAGTAATCAACTGGGTTATTAATCCTATAAGCAAGCACAGAATATGCCAGGGAATAATTAGCCATCATTAGAAATAAAGACCTTTTTCCATAGAGCAGGAAGAAAGAGGTTTGGTCTNGCCGTCAATTGACAAAATATTTATTCTGCAGAAAAAGTAGGGGGAGGCAGGTTGCATTCTCTGTATGCCTCTAGAATGAAACAGGTTGGACTACGCAAGTACTGTTATTGAAAATTAAGTAGGCTTAAGAACTGGCAATCAAATTTGCTGCTAACATCTTTTCAAATGCAATCCCCGTGTTAAAATAGAAAAGGAGAAGCTACAGAAAGGACAAAAGATGTTAAACAGTGTTCCTGCTTTCAGAGAATTATTCTGTAAAACTCCAACATGACTGCAGTGCAACTTACAATTTAATCCCATTTCAAAACAGCATCAGGCAATGTTTCTGAAGCACCCCATCTTTCTTCATAGAATAAAAACCCCATTCTTGTCACCATTAACACTTGCACCTAATATTTAGTCTGCTAAAAATAACCCTTTGGTTTTATTACCCCAGTGCTGAAGTCAACACAGCCTAAGGAGAGGGGAGCTCTGGTGAACAAGCGAAAGGAGACCAAGCACATTTTGTCTGTCTGGCCCTGCAAAGCAAGATACACATCCTACTACTCTGTCCCCCTCCCTTGCAGCCCCCTTTAACGGAACAGCCCGCAACAAATGCTATGCTGAGACTGCTGCGTTAGCTTCATTTGCTCTCTAAGAGGCACTCCTAAAAACATTTATTCAGAGATGCTGCGGGAATACAGAAAAAACATGAGAGTGACTGAATTACATCAAGTCCTGGGGCTACAGGCAGCCGTTCTGCAGTTACTTCAGAAGCAATCTAGAACCTCCATTGCACACTCCTAATTACGAAAGATGGAGTGACATTGAGACGATGAGGCAAGGATCTATATACCGCTATCAGGGAACAAATGACAGCAGCATGTACTAGTAGAATAGAGTCTGGAAGAGAGAGAAAGAGAAATGCTGGGGTTAACCTCAAACATTTTAGGAGTTGGAAGGCTTACTGCATAACCTTCTTAGGTAGGCTGCAGTTGTGGCTGTAAGCTAAGCACGGACACTGAAGTTGGAGAAACATTCATCTCTTCTTGGTGTTAAATCACCACAGCTTTCTAGAAGGATAGGAATTTTGATTGGAAGGAAAGGGAGGTAAACAGGACAAAGTGTGCAACAGTCTCAGGGGGAAGCAATCTGCAACAGGTAAGCAGCAGTGGCCAGACACATCATAAGGGAGCTAGCTGGCAGATGACCCATGTGTTGAATGGGTTGCAGACATGGCTTCTTGTGCTTATGAAGCAAGTGGGTATTTGCTGTACAAAATCCTATTGCAATTCTCTGCCCATCTTTGCCCTGCAAATGCCACAAAACTGTAGGAGTGTAAGCTGTGTTGTAATCTGCATTAAAAAGCCAAATATTAGCAGAGTTGCTTTGACTGCTTAATCTAGATTAGCAAGGAAGCTGCAAGAGACAGAATGGTTTAACTACTAGACACCAACTAGAGTTTACTGCATCAGACTAAGAAATCTGAAGTGGGTTTGCAGAACTAGCCTACCTCTATCCTCTGTTAATTGTGGATCAGTTTTATGGTATCATTCTGAGATGGCTTTTTTCTTAATTATGAGGCACTGTCTGTGCATCAGATATGCATTGTCAAAAAGACTATGCCAGCTTCTCTGACCAAAAGCTTACAACTTTATTATATGGTCAGCCACAGGCTAGCTACAGAGGAAGACTTTCCAAAACTACAGAGCGGCTGTATGTTGGGCTAGTAGTTGGCAGAGCTGTAAGAAAAAAAAAAAAAACAAACCACCAAAACCACAACCACACCAAAAAAACCTCACCCAGCCTTATTCTGCAAGTGGGCACAGACATATTCAATTCCCACAAACAGCACTCCACTACCTTCACAGCTGCGCACACACATGCTACAGTAAGTCATCTGTACTGTAGTGCTGAAAACTTTCCATTATGATTTTTGCTTTAAAGTAGTGCTGTTGCTGAAAGCAAATCTTGTCCCAAGTTATCTGCAGCTATTTATTTTGCCTGGTCAGAAGCTGGAATACCCTTGCTTCAAAACCTTTAAAAATCCATCAGCTGCCTACTCTACAATATGCTAAAGGCCAGTCCCAGAGAAAAAGTGTCACATTTCACTGCAGTAGAAGCAGATGGATCAAAGAAAATGGCAAACCTATGTTTTAATCTAAAGAAAAACTAAGTATTTTTGATTTCTCCAGGGTGACACAGAGCCTGTGAACAATACTGCAGACCTTTAGTCCATATTTACAAATTAAAACAATGAAGCTGATACTAGTTATCCCCATGACCAAGATGTAATTGTCTGCAGTTGCAGGAAACTGGACCCAGGACATCCCTCAGGTCTTATTAAAAACAGCTCTGTAAAAAAAAAAAAGCCAGTGGGAACAACAGTGGCATACATGTGATTGCTTAAACCTGAGGGACACCTGAGGGGCATTCCCACAAAACACAGCACTGTGAAATTGCTCATCTCCCAGAAACTTGACTGGCCTCCTTTATGCCATTACATTCTGCTGCTCCCCTAGTTTCTCTCCCAGTTTCATCACCTCATTTTTGTAGTAACACCACTGGGGTGAAGAGAGAAAGCCTAGACAATTATTACAATAGCAGTAGATGAAAAATGACAAAATCCTTGCGTCATGGCAACAGCAGGAATGAGGCTGTTCTGCCCTTATCTGCCCATGGTTCAGAGACATTTCCTAATCATTAGCAAGTCTTTAATCACACCCCTCGGTTCTTCCGCTGCTCCAACCCTGCCTTTCTCATGGGATAGACAGCACAAACAATTGCTTCAATCTGCTGAGTTGTTAAGCTAAAAGATCAGCAGGAAAAAAAACAAAACCCATCCATAGGGCATCAGCAATTTCTAGCTGTATGTGCTCATGCCCGCCCCTCACCAACCAGAGAGACAATCAGAGCAGACTCCATTAACTGGTTGCATCTGTTCTGCAAACACTGAGCAGGAACATGGACTGCAGGTCACCACAGAAGTAGAGACGCAGAATCTTTGCAGTTTCCCAAGAATGAGGCAGGTTAGGACTCCCATCTGTCATGGATAATCTAATTTTCAGTAATGCTTAGCACCTGCAGTACCAACCAATACTGATGAGAGTAACAGATGCACCTCAAGAAAAACAGAGGGGGTGCAGAGAGGAAAAAAAAAAGTCATCCCTTTCTTTGTACCAAATACAACCTATAGGATAACATTCTCTTCTACCGATTCACTCCCAGACACTGCTCTGTTCATGATTCGCTAGGTAAGACGAACAGCAATTTTCTTACGACTTTAGGCCCCAGGTCTTGCAACTACCACACACAATGGTAGATTCACATCTGCAGTACAAAATGCCTTCTCCAGTCTGCTCTTAATGTGCATCCTCTGCTGCACTATTTAGGATAGGCACTGATAGAATTAACAGTTTCTAACCTATAATGCCTCTCTGTCTGCCTGCGATGATTTGCTGGTCATTTCAAGTTCCATACTGTACCCACATTATCACAACCCTTCAGATCCAGTTATTATAAACTGCCTTGCCTTTTCCTTTGAAGGGTGTATGATGGAAACACAGTTGCTTCCTGGCCAAACTTGCCAAGTGAAGGATGATCTACTGCCGCTTTAAAGTGTTTTCTACAGTATGCATCATGAACTTCCCAGTTAAAATACAATGGATCATGGGATCACAGAATAGTTCAGGTTAGAGGAGCCTCAGGAGATCACCTAGTCCAACCTCAAGCTCAAAGCAGGGTCAGCTCTGGAGTCAGCCCAGGTTACAAGAACTATTCTTGCATTTGAAGCATGCTGTCCTTTGCCTCTGCTTAAGAAGTAAGAGAGCTCTGTTGAACAGATGTCAAAGCAAAACTAGGTGTGCGACAAGTGGGTTACTAATGTAAGAGTAAGTTATTTCTTGAAGTGTCACTGATTGCCATGAATGATATTCGTTCATTGCCTGCAACAGAGGCCTCATCATCCACACACACTGATTTTAAAAGTGCTGGTTTTCAGCCTTCACTAGCAAGTCCAGAGCAAGTAAGAGAAATGGATTAACTCACATTTTCAAGGGCTGAGAAGCACTTCTTCCCCCATATGTTAAACATGCAAAAAAACCCAAAACCATGCTTGGGGAAAGTTTCTTGAGTGTATTGACAAGAGAAAAACAGCATGATAGTGGCAAGCTGGACAAGGATTAAAGAGCTGGATGCTGCATTTGCTGTGACACAACTGATATGTCCGCCCCGATACACTAGAAACCAACTGAAGGGAAAACACAACACAGCCCAAAAAAAAGATGGAGAAACAAGAAAAGGCATTCTTGACAACAGAACCTGGGTAAAGTCTCCTTGACTCCCAAAGGGATCGGATGGTGTGGCACTACTCAGTGCAACACGGTCTACTCTGCAAGGGGAGAAAAAAAAAAAAAAAAAAAGACATTGATTTAATTTACTTTTCTTTAAACCCTTTCTGGTCTCAGAAAGGTCTAACTCTGAGCTTCACCAGTTTGTGTTCATCTACAACATGGCACTCAGGCATGGAATTTTCTTAGATCCAGATCAGCACCATACTCCAGTCATACCCGAGCAATGCTTTTTGTTGCGAGAAAAAGACTCCCTCTCCAGTAAAGATTTCATGCCCTCTCTCCCAGGAACTGTGTCAACAAAACCACACTGTAAAGCAACCTTCCCCCTCCATCCCAGGTCATTTATTAACACAGTTCAAGATCAGCCAGTATTTTCAGCCCACAGCAGCACGAAAAGTTACATCAGCTTCCACCTGGCAAACACGCATGCTTTCATCAGAGGACAGAGAGGGCTCAAGAGAAGCAGCCCCACAGCAGTCGGCCAACTTTACGGGTCACGATACCTCAATGCTCTGCATTATGAAACGCCTGGCACCGTTCTGGTGTGATGCAAGCAAGCTCTGGAGAAGGTTTCCTGCAGTCATGGAACCTTTGAGAACACCACAGCAGCCAGGGAGACGAACAGACTACAAACCAAGTTAGGTCTGGCTAACGGGGAGAAGCAGACAGGCTCCAAACGCCCTGGTAAGCGTCTAGTACCAGAAGTGGGGTATTTGGAATCCTGTCTTTAACGGCTGTCTTATTCTGCAGCCTTATGGAAGGTCCTTAACAAGTTTATTCCTTAAATCCTTCCCAACATCACTCGCAAAGTGGACAGTAGCAGTGTGTACTCTGGCCTGCGCAGCTGGGCAGGATTCCTGACCGTGGCTGTTCTTTGTATCGGGTCCGAGTTCAAGTGGAGCTGATAATGGTGGGAAAAGCACTGCTAGCTGGAGGATGGAGAGCACGCTTTCTGCGTATTCGCACAGAAGTTTCATATGCAGAAAACCCTAGAGTTTGCATAACGGCGTTAAGACAGTAGAGCTGATATTCTGAGCTCCAAACCCAATTAAGGAAACAAAATGAATACAGATATCTACAGACAATATCCTCAGGATGCACCCAAGTTTTCAGTCTTTAGATGCTATTGTAGACAACAAACATAGTTTAACAGAAAGAAAAGAGAAGTCCATCCAAAAGGAAGAGAATTCCCAAAGCAGCAAGATAAGCAGCAGGTGTTTGCAGGTAGCAAACAAAAGAGCTGGAAAACAGCCATTTCCCAGCTCCTGGAACTGTCGGATCCATTCACAGGAAGCAAGAGAGAGACAGGCTATTCACCCTCCTGCTCCTACGAGAACAGGAACGGAAGGAGACCCCAACACGGGGGCTGCTGCCTCCACAACCACCACAAAGGGATTTTCGTGCTGGAAAAGGGGCACAGGCGCCGTTGGCAAAGGGCTTCTGGATGAGGGAGGAAGGGAACGAACGTGCAAAGAGGAAACCCGGGCCTGCTGCCGGCGCAGATAAAAGCCCTTTCTCCCAGCCCCTCGTTAGACGTTCGTGCTGTGCCCATCGCAAGCAGCCTCAGGAACGTCCCGGTCAGCCAGGACCCCACCGGACACCGACATCTTTTCTCCTT
>VYZV01015829.1:0-13267 GCA_013401275.1 Pandion haliaetus | reverse complement strand
TCCTCTTTTTTTCTACAATGACTTGTCACTTCTGCAATTGCTTGCTGAAGTAACTGACATAACTGAATAAGGCATGTTTCAAAGCATTTATATTTTTCCGTGTAGGTGGAAATGAGAGGACGTGATACATTCTGGAGGGTCCTTGTGTGACAGCTTAGATAGCAGAGGGGGTTGTGGTATTTTAGGTGAAGACTGTCTAGTTTCATTCTGGTGTCATGGAGGTGGTGAACCTGTGTACTTTTTATAAATGTGCTGCTTTTTTTGATATTGAGTTTATATAATCCATAACGTACATAAAGTACTCTGAAATTTCAGTCTGCTTTTTTGCTAAAATAAATATTTTAATAAAAGCTTCCTAAAGAGATTCCCAAATTATGAAATACCAACTCCCTAGTGATTAAAACACCCTTTATGAAGAACAAGAAGTTGTTTCTGAATCCTCCTTTTAGTGTAATATATTGCCTCAGTATCTCTAGCCTGTCTTCTCCTTTATTTCTGTAACTTAAGAAACTGTCATTACACTGTGTATGGATGATTATGATTTGCTTATTCATTAAGCAGTTTCCTGTTCTCACGCTTTTCAAACTATTACAGTATAGCAATCTGCTGAGTTAAAACTTTCTAAGGATTAAGAATTATTTCCTTTTCTTTTGATCCTTTTTTGTAGTTGAGTTAGGAATGCTAGATGTTGTTGGTGAATATTCAGTGTGATTATTTTACAAGACTTGTAAACAAACCTTATGATCAGGATAAACTCTTGATGCATTATATCACTGAAGAACAAGTTAGTCCTTAATGCTAACATTTAGATGATGATGCAAGTGGACATCACATTAGAAGAAATAAATCCAAAGAACTTTGAAGCCCTGTCCTATTCCCTTTGAAGTTTCATAATGAGAGTACAGTCGTGTTCATTACAGCTGCATGGATACTTCTTGGGAAATTAGACAGTGTTCAGGCATTTTTGCATTAATTAAAGCAACTTATATTGAAATTTGTTAGAATCCCCCTGCACATACCATCAGTGATCTTGGGGTAGGAAAGTTACGTTGTCCATATAAACTGTCATTAAGTGGACTTCTGAAGTGTCTGGTCTGACAGACTCATCTCTCCCTGACAATTCAATTGCTAACATTTCCCATTTCCCTCACTTTAAATAGGCCCTACATTTACAGGACACTGGTGGTGGTGGTGAGGTCCTAGAAACACTTAGGTATTTAGAGTTACAGGGCACTCATATGATTTACCGCCTGCCTGGAGACTGGGCAAATGAGCAAGCTATTACATTTGCCCATCCCATTAAAATCTCATATTTTTTCCCTCCTTTCCAATGGAACACATAAGTAAGCAACTTCTTAGAATTGTTTGTGGAACAGAAGAAGAAAATCGTACCACTCATCTCTACCCTTAAAAAGCTGCGGTTCTGAGGTGAAGGAATTCTGGCCTACACAACTTCTTGCTTCAGATTTTGAAGGTCTTCTGAATTTGTACCTAAAAAGATTAGAGGTGTAATTATTTGGGAGTGCTGTGTGTTTTGAAGAAGCCAGTTCAAACTAAACCCTCTATTAAAAATCCTTAACACCTAAATATCCTAGCTCAGCTTTCTCCGTAGAAACCATAGACCCAAATACACCCACGGAAGTTACAGGTGAATTGCCTGGAGACCATGTTTATCCTAGAAGGTCAGGATAAATGCTAAAGCTGAACAGTTGGGGCAGTAAATACTGATGGACTCATTCATATTCAGGTATCAAGGGCCTAGTAATACTAGAATATGCTGCTATTTTAGATACTTGGGTTTTTTGATTATTAAGGGTAGATTTGAGCAGTCCTGTGTTATACATTTTATTTGCAAGATTAGCTTTGAGGGCCAAAATTTTAGAAAACACAGTGCTGTAAAAATTAGTCCAATATATTGAATACGTCTTCCTTTGTTTCAGATTATTTTGTGTTAAAGTTTAAAACTCCTAGTTATAAAATAAAATAACTATTTAAAAGTATGTGCTTTTTGTATAACTTGCATCAGGATAAGCAACCTTTCTCTGTTGCCTTAACTTTTTCCCCATATGTAAGTTTTGGTATCTGTCAACTTTTTGGGTTCCAGGTACTTTTGTTTTTAAATTGCTATTCAAGAGAACGTGAATAAAACCTTCTGCCATCATACCTGTACACCCCTTATGTTCTTTAGTGTATTGGTACACTCTGCTCCAGCAGATGTGATGTATAAATGGTTGTAGGCATTTGTCCACTGTTTCACAATACGTGATACTCTGTTGTTTTCACACAGTTGATGTCTGTGATTCTATAACTAATTCAATTTCTGCCACCTTAGAGCATTTTTAAGCCCTTTGTTCACCACTTGTCCATCTTAATTATTCATGCATTTTTAATTATTTGGTTTTGCTTCTTCAGTTTTTCCATTATGCTACCACAGTAATTCTCTTATCTGTTTACTTACTAGGCAATTACAGGACACAGAGTTGCTTCCTCCTTGCAGTGGGTATTTAGTTAAAACACAATCTCATTTCCTTCTTGCAACCCATTACTTCATTGTAGGTGTTAATTCCATGCCTTAACCGGAGCATTTCGAATGTTGTAGTACCTTATGATAACAAAAATAGTATTTAAAAGTCCTTGCTTTTAGATCCAGATTTATTTTCCTGATACACTGATATCTTTTTAGTCAATATTACCTTTATATGATCCATATTGCCAACTTACTTTAAAATCCTGAAGCAGACTTATACCAAACCTGGAAGTTAGGCAGGGAAGAATGTTATCAGATTTGCCTGGTTCTGTCTTTGCAATGTTCAATGCTAATCAGATAAAATACTAATTATAATTAATTTTTCCAGCACTTGCCAAATATAGTATGACTGGAAGTAAAGTTATGATACTTTCTAATATGGACTATATCTATGGGTGGTAGAACAGGATCATGACATTAGTCTAGTTGATCACTCCACAAATTGTGGGGGTTTTTTCCCAAGCACCTTCTAAAAACATACAGTTGAACAAGGAAATTTCAAAGGTATATGTTACTATCAAATAAAATTTAACGAGCTAATCATTAGGAAAAAGGTAAGACAAAAAACTGTATTAAAGTAAAAATCTAGATGAAAAACTAATGAGATAAGAAGTTCACATCCAGAATAAAAGAACATTATATCTATATCCATAAATTGGTGAATCATAGTTTGACTTCAGGAGAAAAAAAAAAAAAAGTTATTCATGGAGTACAAAACTGCCACCCAGTGGAAGTGACTAATTTTACATTTTCTCAGTCTACTTCAGATTTTCAAGAAATCAGACATCTATTTTCTTGTCACCAGAATGGATAATATATTTACTCATTATGGAAATTATTCCCAATTTTCTTGGTTTAATCATAATTATATTTATCTACAGTAGAGAATAATGTTTCAAACAATACAAAAAAAGGACAGTTATGATTTTACAAGAGATAACATTTAATGTACAGTGAACATTGGAATGCGTATATGGAGCTAGATTTAAAAAAGCTCCATATGTCTCTTGTGCTGGGCAGCCCAGAACTGGACACAGCACTGCAGCTGTGGCCTCTCCAGTGCTGAGTAGAGGGGAAGGATCACCTCCCTCAACCTGCTGGCAAGAGTCCTCCTAACACAGCCCAGGACACTGTTAGCCACCTTTGCTGCGAGGGCATGTTGCTGGCTCATGTTCAACTTGGTGTCCCCCAGGTCCTTTTCTGCAAAGCTACTTTCCAGCCATTTAGCCCCCAACATGTACTGGTTCCTGGGATTGTTCCTCCCCAGGTGCAGGACTTTGCACTTCCCCTTGTTGAACTTCATGAAGTTCCTGTTAGCCCATTTCTCCAGCCTGTCGAGGTCCTTCTGAATGCTAGCAAGAGCCCCCAGCTTATGAGCCACTCCTCCCAGTTTTGTATCATCAGCAAACTTGCTGAAGGTGCAAACACTCTGCAACTCTACACTCTGCATATATTCATAAATGAACTGGAAAAGTGAAACTTGAGAAGGGGAAGCTCACAGCTGATGTGAAGTTAGTAAGACTAGTAAAGCTAAGACCTGAATGCAAATTTAACATTCTTTCATCAGAATGCAAATTTTTTTCATGAGAATTAGAAAAGGAAAGTAAAAAAATTCTAAGATTGAGGGACTATGCAATAAAATGGCAAAGGAAATCCAAAATATAGAACTATTAAGATGAGCACTTGAGGAAAAAAGCCCTAAATACATATAGAGAATAATGAATTCTGATCTCGTCATTACTCTTTAAAAACAAGACCTTGATGTTAAAATAGATCTTGGGAAATGTCAGTTCAGTGCTCACTAGTGATAAAAAAGCAACTGAAGTGGTAGGAAGTAGTAGGAAAGGAATAGAAGATAAAATCTTCTAGATCATCATAATGCCGTTGTATAAATGTCCACATTTTTAATTTTGTGGGAAACTGTAGTTTTGTCAACTCAGAAAGGGTACAGTAGAACTGTGAACGTTTCAGGGAAGGACAGCAACTTTGTTCAACAAAGTTCTTTCTTATGAGGAAAGCCTATGTTGACTAATATTCTTTCAACTCGAGAAGAATCAGTCAAGGGGATGGACATCTCTCGTATCGTAAGAAACAGCAAATGGCTAAATGGTGAACAGTTGTTCACTGTTTCTTCCAGCACGGGAATTGGAGGCATCAGATGAACCTAACAGGTGCAGATTCAAAAATAAACAGAACGGTCTTTACCTAATGTGCAGTTAATTCTTTGCCGCAGGACATTGGCTGCTTGCAGGAGTTTTAAAATCAGCAATGCACATTCATGGAAGAGGAATCCACTGCAAACTATTAAATATGCAAACAACTTCTCTGGTTTAGAAAGTTCCTGAATTGCAAATCAGGTTGCTGGAAGAGTGTACTGGAAAAGTACTACTGCCTTTTTGCCGGTTTTTAATTTTTTTTTGGAGTTCGAGCTGGTTGTAGCTGAATCTGTGCAGTGAGATTGTTTACTTTTTTGCTTCCTTGCCTTATGTAAAGGACTAATATTTTTAATTGTTTTCTCAATAATGAAATCCTAATTTGCTTGTGGTCATTTTTCAGGATGGGAGCACTTGCCATCTGATTTGTATCTGATTTGTTTGTTTCAGAAGCCCTTCAGAGTATATCTACATTAGGGATAGCTAACTTATTTATGCCCTACAGCCACTGTCTTCCTGGCAGGCTGTTTGGAGACCGGGCAAGTACAACAGGATGTTTGTACAATCAGCCTTCTGTTATCCAGCATAATGAAAGACTTTAAAACCTCAGAAAATACAACCCCCATGACATTACACAAACTAGGAGATGTGCTGGCACAGAATGAAGAGTCACCTTGTGACACAAGGTCAGCTTGGATCTATAACATAGGGTGTAAAGAAGAGGGAGCCAGGGTCTTTTCAGTGGTGCCCAGTGACAGGACTGGTGTGAGCACACACTGAAACACGGAAGGGTCCGGCTAAACATCAGGAAACACTCTCTCACTGTGAGGGTGACTGAGCACTGGCACAGGTTGCCCAGAGAGGTTGAGGATGGAGATTTGTGGAAGCATTCCAAAGCTGTCTGCACATGGTCCTGGGCAACCAGCTCTAGGGGGAGGTAGGACCAGATGACCTCCAGAGGTCCCTTCCAACCTCAGCTGTTCTGTGCTTCTGTGATTAGAAGCTTTATTTCCATGTCGGTCTTGAAGGTCCTTAAGGTGTTGCAGCACCAAGAAGTGGGAGGTCATACAGTTCAGTTGCAACCTTATATCTCAGCTGAGAACTATCTACGTATGTTCATGTGTCTTAACTAGTAAGGCTGGATGAGTTACAATGATTATGCGAGAATCAGGCTGGCTACACACAGAACCATATCAGATTTCTTAAACTCTGGCATAGTTAATTTGTAACCTAGACAAATCACTCATTGATAAATTAGAGATTACAGTATTTCTGGATTGTTTCTGTAGTCTAGGTGAATCTGTTTTGTGAGTTAAATGGAATTTAAGAACTCGGCAGTTTATAAAGCATGACCTATATTTTGTTTGCAGTACAGTTCCTTACATTAACACATCATTATTGTTTACTTTGCTGTTGTGATTTTACCATTCTAAGCAGCATCCCAACACCATTGCATAATAAATTTCATTATTCTGTTGCTAGTATGTTCAGAAACTGATTTTTGGAATTATATGGATGTGATTATTCTTTCTAGTCAAGTTCTTCAGTGTTTTAATGATTCAGATTGCTGTTTCTGTGTGCAGGATATTTTCTTGGGATGTTGACTATCCGTGTAGAATTATACCAAATTAAGGTGACTTCATATGAAAGGAATGGACATGAGTTACTTTATATTACACAAAACTATAACTGTGTTGTGATTTCTTTTTCATGATAATACCCTATGCACAAAAATAAATGTTTGCTTGATAAGAATTAAAAGGATACTTTGCCGGGTGTCAGCTTCTATCCAATAGATAGTTTATTCTAGTTAAAAAAGAAATCAAAAGAAGCTTATGCTGTAGAATGTCAGTTTATTGCATAGTAGAGAAACTATTAAATATGTTACATTGTATCAATTTATGCAGTAGTAGTGTTTTAAGTAATTAAGTTTATTAATTCTTATAAACTAGTACTTTTTAAGCATATTTTTAAGGAATAAGTAAACCATAAAAGACTTGCTACTCACTATCTTACCTCTGCTTTAGAACAAAGACTAAACAAAGCAATCTCTAGAACTTATTTTGGAGCTCTCAGCTAAGAGAAGTAATCAAAAACATGTGCCAACCTAAATAACTTAAAATGATGGTATCTTGCAAAATGTCTGTCACAAAAATGGCATATACTTAATTTTTTAAAAATTCTTTAACTTTTTATGCTGTATTAGGTTTCATCCATGGGGGTTTTTCCATCGTTCTCTGACTGCACAAGCATTTGTACCAAGATAAGAAAATAAGCAACAGTGTTGGGAATGGGTAGACATGGTGAAAAATCTGCTTTTGGTGCCAGTGTAGGTCTATGTCAGCATATGTGAACTATGACTCTCTTACCCAAATCCCAGAGAACGTTAAGCATTGGGGAATCCCACATAGAAAGTAGATCTTTTGTTTAGATGTGTGGATCTGTATCCTTCTGTTGGCCAAACTAAGAACTGATTGTCATCAGCATTTTCAAAGCCTGTTGTTCACTTCAGTTACCATGTGACCTTAAAGAGCTGAACTTCAAGACAAGATGTTCATAAGATTCATGCCCTGCAAACTGAGTGAGTGCTTAACCAGCTGAGGTGTCAGAAGGTTCACAACTTTTTCTGGGGACCTGAGGCAGCTCTTTTGTTAAGTCCTGTTTAGGTGAATGGATAAGCAGAGCCTGTGTCCAGAGGGAATATAACCAGTCAAAGGAATTAACAGCAGAAAACCAAAAAGTCCATAGACCTAACTGGTTATAATTCAAGCAGAGCAGTCAGGCAATTTTTTAATGCTGGAAAGCTCTAAGTAAAGGCCTGTTAGAGAGGAAGGAGGAGTTTAGATAGGTACTATTACTAGTTGGAATCACTCAAATTTTTTATTTTGTGTCTTGTAAAATATCAAACCCTTTTCCTTTTGATTTTGTATATCAATTCAGCTGCTTGCCTATAGCTTCACCTGTGTTTGAAAAAAAAATAGCTTTGCATTAAAAGCTTCCACTCATACAGATTTCAGGGTGAAGACCAGTTATCCTTCCTTTCCTTTTTATTCCACGTGCTCTCAAGGAAAAAAAAAAAAAAAGAAAAGAAAAAAAGCACCTAAGCTCTGGAATATTTTACTGATCTGGTGCTTTGGTCCATGCTTTGATGTTCTAATACTGTTTTATTGGCTCTATTCTTCTAGGGACTGTACAAACCCCTTAGTGTTAGACAACAGTGACAGTAAAATTTAAAGTCTTTGGACTTGTCTTGGTTAACCCCAGCTAGCAACTAAGCACCACGCAGTCGCTCACTCACTTCCCCTCCCCCCCACCCAGTGGGCTGGGGGAGAAAATCAGGAAAAGAAGTAAAACTTGTGGGTTGAGATAAGAACGGTTTAATAGAACAGAAAAGAAGAAATTAATAATGATAACACTAATGAAATTACAACAGTAATAATAAAAGGATTGGCATATACAAGTGATGCACCATACAATTGCTCACCAGCCGCCGACTGACGCAACCGTTAGTCCCCAAACTGTGATCCCCCCCCAGTTCATACACGTCACATGGTATGGAATACCTCCTTGACCACTTTGGGTCAGCTGCCCTGACTGTGTTCCCTCCCAGCTCTTGTGCCTCTGCAGCTTTCTTGCTGGCTGGGCATCAGAAGCTGAAAAGCCTTGACTTTAGACTAAACATTATTTAGCAACAACTGAAAGCATCAGTGTGCTATCACCATTCTTCTCATACCTAGCTCAAAACCACAGCACTGTACCAGCTACTAGGAAGACAATGAACTATCCCAGCTGAAACCAGGACATGACTATTTTCAATCCTTGTTTAAAGTAGAATTTAATTCCTTTTTTTAGTTGAGGAAGCAGAAGCCAAGCCAGGGAACTGGAAATACACTTTTGGATTAATTTTGGTTTGGAAGCAGATTGAAGCAGGGCTTTGATGACCTAGGAATGAACTCCAGTTGCTTGTTTAGGAGGGCTGTAGCTTCTGGGCCAACGTCTTACAGAAGACAGGCATGTTTTAAATCCTTACACAGCTGTAATGAAAGGTCTTCTCTTTCTTCATCTGGCCAAATGTAGCCATGCTATGGATTGAGAGAAACCATAGTATAAGACTGAGGTTCTAGAGGTCCATTTGGTAAATCTACACCTTAGCACTACAGCCATCACTAAACCTGTGTAATCAATGCCCAGCCTCCTCATCTTTTCATTCCTGATTTAAATTTCTCTGGCTTTGAGTTTCATGCTTTCAATTTTGTTATATCTTTGGATTTTGTTATATTTGCACTAAATGCAAGTGCTATTTAGTACCCTATGAAGGTACTTAAACCCTGTAATTAATCTTCATCTGATAAAATTAGGACAGGAATTCTTTGTATCTCTTGCTGTTGGGTACTTTCCCAGGTCTTCATTTGTATTTGTGATTGCTCTTTTATCTGATTTGCTTGTTGTCCTGGTTTCGGCTGGAATAAAGTTAATTTTCTTGTTAGTAGCTGCTATAGCACTGTGTTTTGGATTTAGGATGAGAATAATGTTGATAACACGCTGATGTTTTAGTTTTTGCTGAGCGGTGTTTATACTAAGTCAAGGACTTCCCAGCTTCTCATGCTGCCCTGCCAGTAGAGGCTGGGAATGCACAAGAAACTGGGAGGGGAGACAGCAAGGACAGTTGACCCAAACAAGCCAAAGGGGTATTCCATACCATATTATGTCATGCCCAGTATATAAACTGTGGGGAGTTGGCCAGGGGGCACCATGGCTCGGGGATTGGCTGCGCATCGGTCAGTGGGTGGTGAGCAATTGTATTGTGCATCACTTGTTTTGTATATTCTATTATTGTTGTTGTTGTTATTATTATTCTCCCTTCCTTTACTGTCCCATTGAACTGTCTTTATCTCAACCCACGTGTTTTAATTTTTTTTCCCTGATTCTCTCCCCCATTCCACTGTGGCGGGCAGAGTGAGTGAGTGGCTGCATTGTGCTTAATTGCTGGCTGGGGTTAAACCACGACACCTGTGTATAGTGATTGTATGTTTACAGTTCAGTTTAAACCATTGTATTTAATGCGTGTTTTTTAGAGTTCACGTGTGTGTGTGCATGCATGTGTATGCCATAATATCTTATCAGCTCTACATATATCTGTAAAGCTAAGCAAAACTAAAATTTCCTCTCATTATTTCAGTCTGATGTATCTTCCCTCTTTTTCCCCTCTTGGCATGGAAGACCTCTTTGCTTTATCCTCTGCTCTCAGAAACACCATGGAAAATCTGGTCATGCGGTCTTAGTAAATAATGCTAATTACTGTGTTCAGATTTTCTTTTCCATCACCATTGTAAAAGGTCTTTCATTTGAGAGCGTACATCTGCATTCTGGACCCAGTGGTGGTGTATGAAATACACTATGCTGAAGGCAGCAAGTTGTTTTCTGACTTTAATAGAATGTACTTTTTTATTTTTACAGAGTACCAAGCTGCCATTTTGCATTTAAAGAGGGAACACAAAGAAGAAATTGAAACATTAAAGGTATACTTTTGTAATGATTTTTTTCTTTCCCTGACTAGTGCATTTTACAGATTTAAGTAGTGCAAGCATATACTTTCCATTAAATGTTAAGAATTTAACTGTTTCTTTCTAAAAGTTGTTTTCAGGTGACTGCCAACTCAGTTAAAATTCATCTAGTTAAAGTCCATACATGCACTCATATATGATGGTGAAAAGCAGTTTTACATGTTTCCCCTTTGTAGTTTTGCTTATTGTTATGCTCTTAAATTCTTCCCTCTAACTCAGCAGTGCAGTACTTGTACATTTGCTTATTATATCAAGGCACTGGCATTTATGTACTCACTCTTTCTCAGTGAAACATACTTCTGTAGAAGCAGTTTTCTGTAATTTTAGACTGAAAAATAAGCATGGTAGTTCCATTTGTGAGAGTCTCTGAAATTTTGAATTGATCACTCTTTACTGACGTCTGGTTTTGTAAGTGTAAACTTGACCAACTGTCTAATTGTCAAAATCAGAAAAAAAAAAGTTTAATGTTAGAACTCACTTTCCCTTGGCATGATTGACTCTGCTAAGCAAAGTGAAATATTACAAGGAAGTGTTTTTATCATAAAAGCAGGAACTTAAATGGCAATATAACTTAATTTGTTGAGCAGTCCTAGTTTAAAGAAAAATTATCAGCATCTTCCTTTTCTCACGAATTGTGATATACTCTTAAGCATAGCTGCACTGTGTTCTAATACAGGTCCATATGCTAAATCCTTAGTATAGAAGTCATCAAGTACAAAACATTCCGTATTTTCTTTGTCATCGTTAAGGTAAATAGAATGGAAAAAAACAAATTTACGAACACAGGGAGTCTGATAATCCGGTATATTGATACATTGACTGTGTCATTAGGCAGATCACATATAGCAATCATCAGACTAGTACAAGTACAGTATTTGTATTGTGCAGAGTATTTATATCTTTGTGTCTGCACAAAGGCCAGGACATAATGGACGTAAAAGTCGTAAGACTATGAAGTTGAGAAAGCTCAGTGAGGTCTTTGAGTAGACAGGGCTGGAATGATGGTAGCAGCTTGTGGAGTGGACAGGACAGTGAAAGAGTCTGTTGTGTGCAGCATCTCTTAAAATTCAGCACAGGGAAATGCAAGGTAGCACTAAAGTAAATACAACAGTAATGTACAATAAATTTTATTAATTAGAACTCTTACAAAGAATAGCGTAAGTCTCCCACACAAGAACAGTAGATGGATGCAAGGAGGATTTATTCATTTTGAGAGGGTATTTCAGAGAACACATAGCCTCAGTGAGAGAGAAAAATGTGTTTGTGCATCTCCAGCAACCCTGGAAACAGTAGAGGCAGAGGAGACAGGTACTGGCATGAAAAACCACACATCTCTGCAATTTCATCTTTCATTGAAAGAATGTTCATCTTGCACATTTTGTTTTCCATAAGAGTATGTCTGAAAGACACTGGAGAAGTAGATTAATTTATTTGCTGCTCATAACTTTGAATGATATAAACATTCTCTTTTAAATCAGATTATTATTTTTTATCTGGATTATTTTAGTTTTCCTCTAATATCATCACATCCTAATTATGTTTATATGTTGTCTTGTTTAGTAGTAAGGAAATTGTCAGTGGGTTGTTTCCAGAAAAGTGAAATTGTGATGTAACTTTCAGAACCATAAAATCTCACCATTTTATATATGCATGTAAATATAATTAGAAATGAGCTAAAATGCAAATATTTGTTGTCCATTATTAGTACAAGACTTATGCACTCTTCACAGCAGTGTCCTACAGATCATATTTTCTTATATTGCATGCATTTGACGATTATTTTCATGTTTGGTACTGTTTTATCTTAAAAGATGTAGTTCCAAAAGCAAACCAGTAAATGTGATATGAAAGTTTTGTAAGCCTTTTAGGTAATGGCAGTGAAGTGTAAGTTCTACATCATGATGATCAGAAAAATAATTTATTCAGAAAAATAATACTTATATTTATTGTATGCAATACATAATTCAAACAATATTTTTTTATTTCTATTTTGGAGTTACTCATCAGTTACTGGAGACCTTGCACAGAGTTCTATTTGTAAGTTTCTAAGACTGATGATTCCTGAGATATAATGTGATTTTTCATTTTAAAATATTAATTGAAGGACATAAAAACTTCCTATACCAAAGGCTAGTTGAAGCAAGTATCTTGTCTCCAGCAATGACCAGCAGTGGGTGCTTATAAGAAATACATAAGAAATACAGAGTGTAAGGGTAATGCCTTCTTCCTGTATGGTGCTTTTTGTTTTGATTTGGGTTTTTTTGGCAAGTCTGAGTGTTTTCATTGTCTCTTCCTTGTTGCTTCTACTACCACTGCCTCCATAGCCCCTCCTTAATGGTGTGCTGCTTGATTTTTGGACCTCAGCCCAACCTGGTGTAAGGCATCAGGTTCATAAAAGATGCATAGTGACTAAATTACTGAGAAATGTTGCCCTAGTATACCATTTCCAGCAATTAGGGTTTTAAGGATTTCCTGAAACAGAGTCTGCACACAGGTATATAGTACTGATGAATAAATTATAGTATCACATGCTTCTGTGACTTCTGAATGCTATACCATCTGAGTAGTGTTCCTGTTCTTTTTATGTATGTACTTGACAATGAATTCCTTGTACTGGAATGTGACCCATCATAGATGCATCCCTTTTGTTTGTACAGTTGTTTTGGAGCTCTTTATTTCTCTGGAACATGTAGAATGCGACATGAAAAGTTCTATATAGTGCCAGACTAATTATCTAAAAAACTTNNNNAAAACTTTTAGGCTGAAAATACTGAATTCCTATATTCTTAATATGTTCTGTGTCCAAAGAAGGTCAAGACTAAGTTACTCATTTTGTGAAGAGAATGTCAAATCTTACTGCAGCATGTTATTTTTTTATAGCAGTTGAAATTTGAGTGAGATGCTGCTACACGGTCCTGCTGCTTTGGTAAAACTACTAAAGCTTTAGTAGTTTGCTAAATGAAAGGGTGTAATTTCAAACTTTTTTTTTCCCATTTTTTTACTATTTTCTGCTTAAAGATGCA
>VYZV01015827.1:147198-201146 GCA_013401275.1 Pandion haliaetus | reverse complement strand
AAAAGAAAATGGGGGCTATTTTTTCCATCTTGTACAGCAAACACTACGTCTGTGTTTAACAATACAGAAGGAACATGATGATGCACTTGTAAACTTCAATAATATACAAGGCTTTAGAACATGTTGCAAAGGAAAATATTGTACAAGGCATAAAGGTAATGAAAAATGGGACAAAATGCAGTCTGGGTTTATGAAAGATAACAGATTCATTTGGCATTGTTTTTGACAACAACTTTTTTTTAGGGAAAGAAAATGCAGTAAATCTATTGTGACTTTTGTAATGTGTTTTGATACAGTTCATCAATTAAAGTGGAGAAGATATGAAATATTATAGGAATCACCTGAATATGTGCATACAATTGAGTATGATAATAACTAGAGGGTTTGGCAAGGAGATTAAGGGAGAGAAGAGAACAAGGCTTTATCACTGAGGGTTCAAGGAAGATTACAGAGAGACATCCTCCAGGACTGTTTATGGAACTCAGTATTATAAAATATTATAAAATATTCTCATGAATGGCCTTGGCACAAAGACTAGGATCATATTAGTAAAATCTGTTGATGACACAGTTGGAGGCATTTTCAGTACAGTGGCAAAATACTGTATAAGGAGAGGGAACAGATTATGATACAAGAAAGATCGATTTTTAAGTTGGGAGTAATAGAAATGCAATGAACTACAATAAAATGCAAAGAGTAATAGGAATTGCTCATTTAACTCGGTAGTTTATCAACCGGAGGTGTCCAGGGACAATGACCCATGTGTTAGGTTGATGGCCCAACTATGAGATGTGGCTGACGTGAAGACATGAAAAAGACAAATGTGATCCTCATCTGAGAGTCAAGATATTTTAACAGAGATAAGGAAATATTAAGTTCATTTTATATGAAATAATAACATATCCCTTGGAATGTCATGTTCTAGTCACCATTATTTTAAAAATTAATTTGATCTGGATTGGGTGCTCAGAACACCTTTAGAGACTCGACGCTAGGTCCATAATTAGCTAGGTCAGGAGGCTGGATATTACATTCACAAAGAGCCTATCTTGCTAAGGTGCCTAAAAGAGTGATATTGTTCAAATGAGCAATTAGATAAGCTCATAGATAAGAGGAATTCGACCTTCTTTGCAAAAGATGATACTGGCAAAAATGACAGCTAAAAGGCTTCTAAAGAGCAGAGCAGGGAGTTACTAAACAGCCGTCTGACATAATAGGTGCAAGAAGACCAATTATATTTTAAAAGGATTGCCTACAGTTTGTGAGTAGATTTTTATTAAATGACTGTTTGCCATAACAGGAGATTGCACTTTGTGGACCTTGAGGCTTTTATACAGAACCTTAAGTCCTTTCTTTCCCCACTTTCTCCCAGAGGAAAGAAAAAAAGCCAAAAAGGAAAACAGACATTTGAAGTTGCCACTGCTGTTTAGGACTGAGGCATCTACTTTAATACAGATAGTTTGAAAAACTTCCTCTGGCCTCAGAAAGCTTTATGTAGTGTTTAGATTCCCCTCAAGCTCCAGTAGATTCACTACTTGTTCTTCAACTCCTAAATACCTCTCTGCTTCATTCTGTAGGATTCCTACTTCTTGTTATAGTGCTCCTCTAGGTTCAGCTTTTCCTGGTGAGGCTCAAATAGTTCTTGGACTAGGCTGTGTTTAGGTACAATCTTGAAAGAGTTTGGAAATCCTGTAACAAGATACCTGATCATGCTCTGCCTATGTCTGATAATCGTCTGCCTGTGAAATCAGATGCACCCTTGGCTTTTGCCTTCCCAAGACAATGTACTCCCCTGTCTTAGCTTTCTTAACTTGACTCTATTCACTTTTGATAACTGTCAGGTGGCCCCCAAACACACACTAGCCCAGTCATAGCTGGACAGACAACTGCTCATCTAGTGGAGCTGTGCCAGTCTGGAACCTTATCAGCCAAATTTGGGATTCATAAAATCACATTTAGAAGAATACATGTAAGGTAGAGGTATATTCACAGAATATTCACAGGTTCACTTTCCACACATCACAGAACAACTCTTAGAAAAGCTCCAGCAGAGATTGGGAAAGTAACTCTAAGACATGCCCTTGTAAACCACAGTTCCAAACTCACCCAACTGGAGTGCCAGTGCAGGCACACGTACACTGCTCCATTAACATGGTTTAGTTCCACTCTGTTTGGCATGGTTGTCCTGCGCTTGACTTACATCCAGGTTGCTGCTGGCTTCATCTTCCCCTTCTTGGGCTGCAAACAGGTTCTGCACAGGGACTACTTGTGTCCTGGTGGGATGCTGTGGCCACAGTTTCTGTAATCTGTTTCCAAACTGAGGCTGCACAATGCAAAAGGTAACCAACAAATAGATGTCAAAATTGAAATAAAATGAGAAAGGAATCATCTGGGCGTCTGTCAGCACCACAAGATATTATCCTGAGTGAATGTGAATGAGTCCTACACCTGCTAACTGGCAGTTGTGGACTTAACTTTAAAATAAAGGTATTTAAAGAAGTTGGATTTAAATTGAACATAAGATGTGATCCAGTTCTTAAATTGAAAGGAACTGTTCAACTGGTTAGGCAACTACGTGCACAAGAAGAAAAACAGTACCTCTAATTGTAAATATACCAACTCAGAAATAAGGAAGGCTTACTTAATTTTGAGTCTTAGCTGTGGTCTCACAATACTTCCCTATAGGAACTATGTAGTGCAACTTAAATGCTTTAATAGCTATATAGGAGAACTCTTCAGGCTATGGAGACATATCTAGGACTATAAAGCAATACATGCATAATTTGTATTTTGTGTATTACTTTTGGAAAAAATGGTACAAAGCACCTCTTTTTTTCCCAGGTAAAATGTCATCAGAGCATAGGCTGGCCTATGTTCAGGATTCTGGAATGTGCCCTGTGTTACCAAATTTCAGTTATGTTACTAATATTGGTATCCATGATTAGTTAAAAATCATCACATTCATGTTTGATGTGTACCTAAGAACTCAGGTATGAAACGTTCTGGGATAGCATGTTAGAAACCTCACAGCTGTTTCATTTACATTTTTAAAAGTAATAGTTTCTAAAAAAACACTTTGAGCATTAACTCAAACACTCCAAAGAAGCTCTTCAGCTTCATCCTCATTATAAATTAATTCTATGCCTTCTCCATACTTTTTCATATTCAGCTATTGGCAGTTACAACATTTGCATGGCAAAAGCTGGAATTCTGGCAACTAGGCAAAGAGCAGAGGGGACTTTTCACACCTGCAATGGTAGAGAAGGCCACTTGGGCTTGTGAGATGAATATGGCTAGAAGACAGAATTAGAGAATTACTCTGCAGTGCTATGTTTAACTGTGCCATTTCTAAATGGAATTTTTCCTTTCCAAATTCACCTTCCATCCCTTCCAGATGATGAGGAGCTAATCCTTCTCACAGCTAACATTAGAAGCATAGTTCAGTACGCTGATAATACTTGGCTGGCATTCTCAAAGGTATTTTAACACTCATACAGACTAGAAACCTATCCACTTTTTATGCTCCCACCTTCCCCGCTCCCCCCCTTTTTTTTTTTCCCCTTCTTTTAATCACAGCTACTATTATTGTGATTTACACCTGGTCCATCTTCCCATTCTCTAGTCTGTGTTTGTTTAGGGATGGGACTGTCATTTACTAGATGTCTGAAAAACGACCACCACAGAGACTTCCCTGAGGACTTGCAAAATCCTTCTTATTCCCTTTCATATAATATCTAATAAAAAGCAAGTCAAGACCACAATTCTTCAGCAAATTCCATTGCTATGGAATCACGATATACACAAGGCCCTGATAATATCTTCATATTTTGTACATAATTTTCTTCCTAGACAACTGCACACAGGGTCAAGTGCCTTGGGAGTTTAGATCATTTTGTTTCCTATGCATTATCTAAGTGAGGAATTGCATGCAGGCACAGAGTGCCTCCCACATTATCAGGAAGCATCTGGAAATTTGACCTGTATTTGAGAATGAAGTTCTCTGCAATGAGTTTCAGATGTAAAAGTCCTGCTTGTTTACAATATTTGTCACCAGACTTTACTATTTGATCTACTTTTTATCATCTTTCAAGATGCTACTTTATTTTTTCATTTTACACATTTTTCACATCACCGTAGTCTCCACTCTCACGCGTTCAAATCTATTAAGCTATGTGGATCATTGTTCTGAAACAAATTAATGAAACTCCTTTTTTTACACCAGACTTGACAGCGCCATCAAAGAAGGACTTGATGTATAACACAGGCCTGGTTCTCACTTCACGTAAATCAGAAAAACTCTGCTGAAGTTGTTGGAGATTCATAGATTTTCACAAGCTGGTTCTTTACACTCTTTTTCTCTAGGGAGTCCATAACAGCATTAAAACGTAGCAGTGCCGCTGTAGCTACAATAGCCTAAGGTTATAAGTGAGGCAAGGAGTCGATCACTTTCTAGATCAGCTGATATAGCTAGCAAAACCCGGACTTGTTTGCATATTACAAACCTTTTCTATAATGGATAGTCTAATGAAAGGCATGACTTTCTAAAAACTATGCCTAGTGCTTAAGGGTAGCTCCTAAGCAATGGTTTACTCTAGAACCTGCCAACACTGTTCCTTTAATTGTTTACTAAGCATTTCTAGACTGATGTGAAGGGATTCTTGTCTCCCACGGAATATGCACTGCGCTTGTTCAAACACTCCCAATCTCTGGTGCTTCCTCTTTATTACCTTTTCTTCATATTCTGCTTTCCAGAAGCAGATGCTGTGTTGTATTATCTGATCATCCTCTTCTCAGAACCCACCACAATAAAAATATTAGTGGTTATTTCCCCAGGGCTAAGGGGAATCCTGAAAAAAGTCTTCAGAGTTTCTTGTCTCACAAAGTACTTTGGGGTGCCCATGGGCGAGATCCTAAGGAACCCCACAACATGTGGTGTGCTTCTAGGGAAAGTACGACCAGACCTGCATACGATTTCCCAATGTCTCATGCGTTCTTTCAAGACGCCTAGCTTATCATTTCATTAATCCAAATATTCACCTTTAAATTACTAGAAGATGCTTGTTCCTGAGAAAGCAGAGTGTGCTCTGTGTTCATCGGGAACAGGCTGGCTTGTGGAATGTGTATTGCTTGCTTGTTTTGCTTTTGGTTTTCGGCTCAAGGAGGATATTGACACCATTTGCGTTGCACTTCACAGAATTGCTGAGCCCTGCATTACAGTGAAAAAAAATCCTTCATTACAGAAAAATACATCCCTTCAGCTAGAAGGAGGCAGGAACAGGACCAGCACGCAGTTTAAAGAAATACTGCATTATAAACAGGTTGTTACAACATTTGAATCTGTAATTTTGAGAATATAGTTTCTTGTTCTTCAGTAAAAGATTAAAAGGAAAGATTCATAGAACCATAAGAACAGGACCAGATAATTAGCATATTTACATTTGGGAATGTAATGATCCTGTTTAGCAATTTAAAACATTTTCCTCAACTAAGCCACAACAGAAATTATCAGCCTAAAGGAGACGTCAACATCATTTGTTCCAAACAATCAGCTCCCTTACAGAAAAGCAGACTTCTTAGGAACTTGTCAGTTCACATCAGATCATTTTCAGCTAGGACGGATCTTCCTGGTGCTTTGTAGGCTGAGATTGTAATCTTGCCGAAGAATTATCAGGAAGCCACAGAATGATAAAATCTTTGGAGAGAAAGATGTAGCCCAGAGTGGAAGGTAAAAAGACTTAGTTCCCTGCAACCGCTCCACCTATTTCAGGAGTTGACTCAAATATTTCTCCTGTTTCACAACCTGACTTTCTGCCGGACTGTTGGCCGAGGGCCAGCATTCCAATTAGGACCAAGCTGGAAGACAGCCAGCAGGTCAATGCCTGTCCCTGGACACCAAAGGCACCGTTAAGATAAAATCTTAACTGCATCCTGGCCAAGATCAGACTGCAACCATCATTTACTCCTTCCTCGTCTTTCATGCTGTTGCAGCTGGATTTGTACATCTGAAAGTTGGGAGATAGTAATGTGTGAAGTCTGAATGAACTTTTTCGTATTGGAAACAATAGGGAAGAAGCTCTATGAGCAGAAGCAGCAAAACTGACAGTGAAAGGACTCTCTTATGCAAAAGATACCTTAGTGGATGGGGTTCACATGATCAAAATCACTTCCATCTTTATGGCACATTTCTCTGTCTAAGCACTAGGAAGCATTGCAAACAACTTATTCACACAACTGCCACTGGAAGCAAGAAAGCAGCGTTATTCTCATATTACAGATGGCAATATTGAGAGAGATACTTTCAAGCCTTAGAAAACAGTAAGAGCTGGGACCGGATACTCGTAGTATCAGGTCATCAACCTTTGTCCACAGCTTAAAAGTCACATTTTCATTGAACTGGTCTATGCAGGTACTCACATAGACTCCACGAACTGACCACCTCTGTAAAAGAATAAAACAACACAATCCCTGCCTAGTAGATCGGGAATTGGAGTGCAAATATATTTTGTCACACAGGAAGTTTATGGAAAAGGCAGGAACTGAACCAGATGTTCGAAGATTTGGCCTAGTGCCTTAAGCACAAAATAATGCTTTTAACTCATAAAAGTGCTCTAGATGAAACTGCTCTTTCTCACCTTTTATGATCTGGTTTAGTAAAGAGACTAGAGAAAGATCAGGAAGTATGCTGTTAACCCAAAGCCTGCTCTGTGATAAGAGAACATGCTTTGATGACTGTAGAACATTATTTTGCTTTTACTTAAATCAGGGCGGGGGGGCGGGGGGGAAGAAAAAAGAAGACACTGTCTGTTTTGTGGAGACAATTTCCAGACTTGGTTGTGCTTTCCTCCTTTCCCCCTGTAAACTCCTTTTTTCTTTGATACGTCTCTTCCAAAATTACTCAGGGTTGACCTGTATGGATGGTACTGGATAAACTGCCTAAGCTGCTTTTCAAGCACTGAAAATTGTTGTGAAAACTTGATAGGGCAACTACATGACTCTATTATCTACACTTCCCAGCCTGCACTGGGAAGAAATCTGTTTTAAAAGCATTATTTCTCTACAACATGCAAATAAATTTGACTAGAGGAGCTGTGCAGAGAAATACTGTTGTGCTGTCATCTCCTCATCCTCTGGACACAACCTGGCCCTCATAATTAGCCTTGGCTCCCGTGGGAACAGAAATATGCTGACTAAATGATTGTTCCTGTTATCCGGGTTTCCTACTGTGCTGGGAGTTCTTTACTTTAATTTCATTAACTGCCTTAAAGCTCAGCCATGTGCAAAATGTCATCTTTTTTTCCAACAAAATCTGCATTAAGGTAAATGCAATTGTTTAATAGCCTAGTTAGTGGGGTGAAGTGAACAAAGAGCTGCACGACAGGTTCTTTATGTGAGTAAGTGCCAATTCAAATTTATTTAACTACTGTAAATTGATTTGAAGGCAGCACCAGATGTGCCACTAGATTTCCATTTATTCCTCACAGGAAGTCAATGAAATGCATGTTGTCTGGAAATCATCCTAGGGAAGCAGATGTGATGTGTTTATCGAGGCTTTGACTAAAGACCAATCCTTGAAGCTTCAGATAGGAGTTAAGGGTGCTCAGCATCTCCCAGGAGACTCCCAGCATAATGGTAGGCCACAGCGTAAGTGGAATCTGCTTTGTGTAATACGACAGAGGTTCAAAAAGTCTTTTGAGTAATTCTGTGAATGGAAGACTAAAATCAAAATCAAATCAGATATTTAAACCATAATAATCCTTTCCTACCTGAACCCAGATGAGACTACTTTGCTTCAATGATCAACATCGTAATTCTCCAGTTCAATTTTCTTTTCTTTTGAAAAGTTCATTTCCTGTGGCCGTTTTCTAAGATGTCAACATTTACAGGAAACCGAACTCTCTAACACATCCCAGTTGGAGAGAGTTTCCACTGCTCACAGAAAGGTACTGAAAGGTACAAAAGTTCAAACATACTCGGCTGCAAATGAGCTCACCCTCACCAGTTCTCTGCAGCTGATTATAATAAAAACATCACCTCCCATGTGACCAGCTCTTGCCATTGAAAAGCAATAATGTCATCTCCAGTGGGATCCTGGATGACATACAACTAGTATTAAAACACAGATATTTCTCCAGATTTCCCTGCAGCCTGTAATTTCCTTTAGTGGAAGGACTATGCGATCAAGCAGAGTTTAAAAAGGGTAAAGGAATAAACACTTTATTAACATTAAAGGGAAAAAAGAAAAGATGACCACCTTAGTAACACAATTGTAGCTTGGCAGTTGGGGTAAACGCATGGGACTGCACTGATAATAAGAGTTGATTTTTATTCTTACTTATTATATAGGAAAGTATATGGCTTTGAATAAAAACAAGTTGCTATTAGCATTTATTCCTTCAAGATAAAAATGTTATTATCAGGTCTGATCAAATAATCCATGGAAATATTAGCTTTATTGGGCATTTGATCAAGCCATCAGAGCATTTAGATGAGCATCTGTAATAAAAGAAATTTGCCCTTCTGTGCATGAATGCTATTTCCAAGAAATATCACAGACTTCTAAATTCTCCTGTGCCTGGTGGCCTCAAGGAAGAGCAGAGGCATTCCTATGAAAAGAATAAAGGGCAAAATACTTGCTGAGTAGCTGTCCTTGCTCATTATAGATGGGTGATTACTTGCCTAGCATTTAATTTGTGGCATTCTTTTCTTCCTTTCTAGAAAAAAAGGACCATTATATTATGCATATCTTGTCATGAAAGAAGAGGTGAAATACTGTTACTCACAAACAAAAGAATTCAGATATCCTGAGGAACATCAGATAAGGATTACAATATACCCCAGAGTTTGCTTGAGACAACCAAAGCCGTGGGGAGGCTATGCAATTTCCAGATGCTCCTCTCAGCTAGATTCCATCACCAGGCAGGGAGATGTGTTGTAATAAAAATGTAGTATCATACTTCATGGTTTTAAGAACCTGCTCTCTGAGTAGGCAGTATTTACATAAAGCTAAGAAAGGAATCTCTTCAGAAATAGCCCACCCATCCTACAGAGTCTGAATGCAATAAACATTGTCGGTAAATATTCATATTGAGTCAGATTCTTTTGGTATGCAGACAACAGATTGTCGAAATAAAGGATACTGTTATTTAAACAGAGCAAGAGGAACTGCTAGCATTGCAGACAAATCAGTGCATTGGAAATTGCTGAGTGGGTATTGCTTTATCTTCAAAAAACCCAAACAGACCTTAGAATGTGTATTAGCTGCTGACAGTTTCAATAACTTCCCTGAAGCCATTTACAGCTCTTCCCAGCTCTTTATTATTTCTCTGAAGAGAGATCACTGGACTAAGTGGGCCTGAGAAGATGCATAACTTATATTGTACCATCTATCATGATTTGTTAGCATTACTTTTAAGAGGCTACAGAAAGTGCAAAGTGGGCCTACACTTGACACACAGCTCAGAATGTGCGGAGGAGAGATGGGGCATTTGAAAAGAAGTATTCAAGGTACGTTACTGCTGGCCATACCATCAATGCTGAGGCAACACTTACCAGGGTGCTTTAGATATACATGGCTCTGAGAACTAGCCATCATTGGCAACAGCCTGAAAGACCTACCAGAGAAACTAACATTTGCCAGTGCTCAGAAAGGTTGGGCTAAACCCTCTGTGCTAATTCCCCATAAGTCCTCATAGATCTCAGTAATGTGCATCCACTATAAAATTATGTCTATCACGCTTCTCCATACATAAAATACTCTTATCAAACGTATTCCTTTATGCACAAATAATACCATACTCTATTTTAAAATTATACTTACTGGTCATACCACAAACTGCTACAACGTCCTGCTAAAACATGGTTGTGTGTGCTACATATTTACCTTCAACTGCTGTGGCATATTGTGGTTTGACTTACGCTATTGTATGTGTTGGATTGGTTTGAATACCAGTAACTCACCATATGGCACTCTTACAAAGTGCATTGGCTTGTGCGAAGTTGGTCTTGTTTCTGTGTTTCATTCTCCAAGAGTGTTCTGACCCAACTAGAACTGAAACCTTATTTGTACTTAAGCTAACCAGTTCCCTAAACTGTTCTACAATAAATAATTATGATTTTTGATTCTGTATAGTTCTTAATTTGCCATCTGGTACTTTTTAAAAGAAAAATAGCTGGCATCTATGTACACAATCAATTTGGTATGGTTTCCAAAAATGTTTCGCTTTGGTCTAACTTAATGCTAGTCATGTCTGAAAACCCCACCTGCCATGAATTATTTTTGCTCTTTCCTGCTTGTGGAAGAAAAGAAGCACATAGGCTGAGGGGGAGGAAAGTTAGCCAAAAATGTCTGGAGACACAATGATGTTGACTGGGGCATAAAAGTTAAGATGACATAAGTCTAAGAAAACAAGTTACTGGTAGGAATTTTTCATTTGTTACACTTCTCTCACATTTTCTTAAGGAATAGCTGACACCCCCCCCCAACCCAAAAAACAACCCAGAATCCACAAAGAGGCATCAGTGAAAGATCAATTTCACTACAAGGTGACAGATCTAATGCTCAGTGCCCATGAAGAAGATGTTGCATGCAACAAGTTTAATAGGTCTTCATATACCTCACTAACTGAAAATAGTAGGCCAAATCCAAAGTGACAGAATGACATGGCCCAGCATTAGCAAGGAACACAGTAGGCAACTCTCAAGGTGAATCTCTCACAAACCAGCCAGATGCATTCCCTTACCAGGTAAGAATGCAAAAAGGCTGAACCTTGAAAGGCCTTAAAGTCTTGGGACAGGAAATCTGTGCACGTGTCTCAAGAAACTGAAGGCTCTTTGAGCACAAAATTCAATTTAAAAGGTCATAAGTAAACTAACTTGTGGTTCAGTAGAGAAGTACAACAAAATAGGAGGAATGATGTTACTTCAAGAGTTACAGATCTATCTGGTGGAAGAAATTGTTTATAATCTTTATTTATAACCTTTCATTTTGTTGGCCAGATCTGGACTCCCTGTAAAGCTTAACAAAGCTTTGCCTAGCTGCTAAAGCAGTGGTACTACAGCTTCTAAGGTAGGAAAGCTATGTTATCTATAACTACTTCTTGCCTAGAAGGTGTTGACGACAGTTTTGAATTTCTAGGTATAAAAGAGTGGGAGTAGACTTTTTTTCAGGTCACAGAACAGTCCATTTGACAGAAAGAAAGATTTTAAACCCAATCTTTTCATTAAAGCAGCCCAACTTGGAAAAACTCTTGTAACTCTCTTTAAAAAAAACCAACCAAACTTAAACAAATAGGACTCATGCAAGCAGGGAGATAGAGTACTGCCCAGGCTATATACAGAAGAAAACTTAAATGTTTTCCTGTATCATTTTTCTGCAGATTCTGAGTTGGTGTGAGGTGGGTGAGGGTCAGGACACAGCAAAGGCCAGCCGTTCCCTAAGGGCTGGGGAGCTGGGAGCCAAGCATGATAACAAGGACAGTAGGGCAGGGGCCTTATCAGCCCCATGCTACCCAAGTGAGTTGAGCAGGGCCAGCCTGGGCATGGTGGCCAAGGATAGCCCAGAGCCTGGATCATATATGGGGATGAGGTAGGTATAAAGGATTTAGAGCAATTCACTGCATCTTATGAATTAGGCAGTAAGTAAGCTCTGCTGGTCAATCCCTAGGTAGAAAGGAAGCACCAGCCACCTCCTAAGATTATCCTCTGTGAACAGCAGTGCAGAATCTGCAGCTTATCTCCTTGCCAGGATTCTCTCTACCTGCCTGCATGGGTCGTATTTGTTTAAGGAAAGATAAAATATGTTGTAGGACAAGGACCCTGTTTTCCTGTGTGCTTTCTAAGGCTGGTGCAGTTCCATGATTCCCATCTTGGTCAGTCCATAGAAAAGCAACATTAAAAAAAAGCAAACCGCAGGCAACACAGCATGTTCGTCTGCCTGTTAGGCTCATATTTAACTTCTGTATTGTCTGTGTCTGTGAGAAATGTTAGAGCATCTCCCAGGTAAAAGGTACCCTGGAAGGAAGAAAACAGGCACAACAGCAGCTTTGTGAGTAGGGTGATCATTAAAGATTTCTGCCAGTGATAAAACATATGCTTACATTTTATTTCACTGCAAAACATTCAGTAATGAGATCAGGTATTCCAGTTGAAAAAAGTAAGGAGGACTCTTCCGTTGGCTTTAGTTGTTGGGTGAAGAAAGGAGGAAGAAAGCAGAGCAACTTTTGCATTGAGACAATAGTTAGGCTAGTGCTGCTCTCTACTGGTGAAGAACACACATTGAGCTAGAAGTGTCTGGGTACTTGTGTTAGCGATGCTTGAATGGTATGCGAGCTATTTTAATAAACTTTAAATTAAACGAAAGCTGTAATAGCCATGCAAACTAATATATTGTCACTAATAAAATTAAATACTTATCATTTAACTTCTGTGTGTGTCTAAAAACTTGATTTCGTCTTCGGACTTCAGTTGCTTCAAGTAAATCCAGCAGCTTAATGTAAACATTCTGCCATTACTGTATAAGCAGGACTAATTCTCCTTCTTCCTTTCTTTCTTTTTTTAATAGAAATTTCCATTAACTTTCACTTAAATGGGAATTTGAATAGTCTGAATTGTAGCTGCAAATTTAGAGGCCATATTGAAGAAAGTTTGAAAATGGGCTCCCAGAGGTTTGCCTTAGGAATGGCTAAAATCATACCCATTTGCTCTTCAAAACAACAAAAAAAGCGCTGCTCTATTTATCATATGACACAGGTACTTTCAACTACTTAAAGATGGATGGTCACAGAATCATAGAATAGTTTGAGTTGGAAGGGACGTTTAAAGGTCATCTAGTCCACCGCCCCTGCAATGAGCAGGGACATCTTCAACTAGACAAGGTTGCTCAGAGCCCTGTCCAGCCTGACCTTGAGTGTTTCCAGGGATGGGGCATCTACCACCTCTCTGGGTAACCTGTTCCAGTGTTTCACCACCCTCATCATAAAAAAATTTTTTTCTTATATCTAGTCTGAATCTACCCTCTTTATAGTCTCAGATCCTAGAGATTCAGTCTTACTTAAGGTGAGGATAAGAAGATAAATATAATGCTCAGAATTTAATCTTGGATAAAATAATAACTGAGTTTGTGTCTCACGGAGCCATGCCTGAACTAGGTGACAGGCAAAGATAAGAGCATTAGCACTTTCATTTACGTAGCAAAGTGGCCAATAATGCCTTGCTATCTTTTCCTGTATATCTCGAAACACGAGGTTCACCTCACGTGTGCTCAGAAGCTAAATGCAACACCTCACTTGCCTCACCACACCCACACAATATATTCTTAGGGTAGTTCTCCCAAGCGTCTTCAGCATCCTTCTCTACAGCCTTTTTTCACAGTTATATCTGCTGTAATCTGGATGCCCATGTATTCACTACTTTCATTTAAAAATCCAGCTATGAAACACAATCCACCTTAAGTAAAACAGAAAAAAAATGAAGCAGCATAGTGCCTATACAAGCAAACAACCCTTTCTCTTTCAGCTTCTGTCTCAGCAGGGAACTCGATGGGCAGCATTTATTTAAGCAGAGATGCTTGCAAAGGTCTTCTAGGAAAGGCTGACAATGCTTTTTGATAAGCATGGATTGTGTTTGTGTGGTCCTCTCCCTCCCTCCACTCATGTAACTAAGCGAACAGTGGAGCACCAATTCGAATGGTGTTTGCTAAGCCCAGCATGGTCACCCAGCTAAGTGCCTCCATGGAGTAAGGTAACAGCAGTACTATATATTCACGTGGAATGACAAACGAGTCTCCAAAAGACATTAGGAAATGTCCTGCAGTGCCTCGTTTAACTGCAAGAGTAAACTGGAGATGAGACAGATGGGCATAGCACACAGGGCGCATTCATCACAAACAGATGGCTCATTGTTTTACCTAAAGTAAGATCTAGGAAGTTTAAACGTCCCCCTCTCTCCTGGAAGGCTTGGGTCACAATGTCTGTTGTGGGACTCTGCATAGAGCCCAGGAATTTACAGCTAGACAGTCTCAAGCACAGTGGCCTCCCTGGTCCGATTGCTGACTCTATGTAATGATTTTAATTCTTTTTTGACTTTTGATGTGTGGCTGGGATACAAGTTCAGTACTTTGTTCTACCTTTCGCTGTGGCAGCCCTGTTTCTTGCCATCCTCAGGAAGGATTCAGAGTGATTATGAACAGGCTTACAGCCTCTTCTGTGGTAGTGATGGCAGCATACCAGAGCTGATGAGAAACTGGAAGAGTTCAAGAAAGAGTTGCCCCTACTGTGGATGCGGTGTAAGACTATCAACTTTTTTGCCCCTAGTTATATGGAGGCTCCTGAGCTATAGTGCTGCCCAGAAACAGCTGTAAACTACCACCAGAAAGCGACAGTTTAGCCTCAGGGCAACCCAGAGGGTACATGAGACAACATAAAAGTGCCTTCACATATCCCTAAGCTGTGTTTGCACTGAACAGAATTACATTCTGAGGACAGAAATGGAACTGATGAAAATGTCATCTTTGTTGTGTTTGCTTTCTGAGAACAAAAAATCCACTGGAGGTTATCAGAGGAACAATTTTATTTTTAGAATACTCTTGTTCCCACAAAACTCAAGAGAATTCTTATCTTTGACTTGAATAAGAACAAAACATTGCCCTTGGAGAATGTCTTCTTGTATTACCAAAAAAGAAATATGATTAGGAAAACCTGTGGAGTATATTTTCTCCAGTGGATTGCTCTTGAAGAAATATATCTATAGAGAGAAGTGTTTATGTTAATTCTGAGACATTATTTTGTCATGCTGTTAGTTTTATAGGGTACTGGTTTGCAATTTCTTCCAGTGCCCATTAAAATCAAAGAGGATCACAAGTTTTTAGTCAGCACGGGATTAGAGGAGTGAGTGCTCTTAACAGAATTTTACAGATGAAAGGACAGAATACAATTTTATTAATTTGTTCAATGCTTTTGGAATAAATTAAAAGTATCTTCCAACACATACAAATGTAAGGAAAGATAAAGATAACAATCCCATCCAACAAAGCTCTGTACAGCTCAGATCTGGAAAAGCATTTGCACATTTACTGGAGATTGTGTATTTGCCCTTGTATAGCACTCCTTATATTGAAGAAGCCTTCACATTTTTTTCCTTTCTTTAGTAAGCCACGGAATAAAGGTTGTCTTTAGCCCAGGGGTTGTTAAAGCTGCACTAAAACTAAAACTCATCACTCCAAACAAATACACAGTTAAAAGTGACAATAGACACCTGTAAAAATGTCTTTTCAAGGAACGATTGAATAAAAGAAACATATCACCGGAAGATAGTTTTCCTGTATTCACATTTTGCTACCATGTAAACCTAATTTCAGAGATTGTTCATCTAGCAGTGGAGAGGTGATTAGTCTCCAAGTGATTAGTTCTGTGGCAGAGAGAAGTGACTGGTTACAGTTAAGGTTACAATTATGTCTGGGATTAGGGTTGATGCTTTGGAGAGGTGGGGGGTGAGCTGTGTGGCTACAGTTCAGGTTTCAGGAAAGGAAGAGCTCCACAAGTACATTTACTGTGGGATCTTGTCAATGTAGTAAGTCTAGGATGAGGGCTGGTGATGGCAAGGACATATGCCTTTTGCTAGTTGTGATAGGAACTGGTGGCAAGAGTGTAATTATTAAAGGCAGTACAGAGGTTGGATGCATGGTCTGAATTTAGGAAAGCAGTCTGTGGAATTGTGTTTATCACTGCACCACAGCAGCACTTATTTCAGATGTTTTTTTATAGGAGTGAAGATCTGATGATGCATCCCAGCAGCAATGGGAGTGACTAAGTGTAAAGTGACTGTCTTGGTTGTGGTTAGGATTAGGATTCTGGAAGGCCAAGGTGGGAGATCTGCTTTTAGTGTGGGGTCTTGGGGAGGTGTAATGATGTCCAAAAGGATGGTTGGCTCTGATCTGGGAATTGATAAGTCTGTAATGAAGTAAATGGTTGAAGTTAGGGGGCAAGCAAGAATAGGACAGAGAACTGGGAGTATTAATGAATCCTGTCCATCACGGGGAGGGCTGAGGTTGGCAAGGAAGAGTGCAGTCTGTATGTTATAGCACTGAAAAAAGGATTGGTAGGATTATTATTATGGTAAGATATTATTAAGATTAGGGTGGGGTGAAGGATCAGGCTTTAAGAAAGCAGAGGTTGTAAACAAAAATTTATTGCTGAAGCCTACCAGTCTTTTACTCTTCATTTAGGGGTGATTTTGCAGCAATGAACTGTCAGTGATTAACGTGTGACAGGACTACAGATAAAGCATCTGGCAGTTATGCAGACAGAGTTCAGGGTAGAAGAGGACAAAGACCTGAAATTACCAGTAAGTCCTACTGAATTTAGAGACAGGTCGCGGCTGATGCTAGAAAGCTACTTAGCTTGGCATTAATTTGGAAGTTTGTGGTCGTTGTCAGTCTGTCCAGAAGCCCATCCTAAGGCTAGCATTCCCTTTTTCTGCAAAAGAAAGCATGGAGAGCTAAACTGAGTGTTGGATCCTGTCAATCTGGGAAGGGATGACTGCGAAGAGGGTTGGTGCTTGCAGAGGTCAACAACATCTGGATAGTATTGGCTTAGGACAGGGTGAGTAAGGTTACCTGCAAGTCAGGGCCATATTTGGATATCTGGTTTCCGTTCGGAAAGCAGAGGTGCCTGTTGCTGGATCCTGCCAAGCCTCAGGTTCCAGTTTCAGGACTAGTTCTCTTAGCAGTGAATAATGTATAATTCATCCTGTGAAAGAAAACAGTAACTGGGCTAAGGATGTTAAGAGTGTTAACTGTTAGTGTGGCTTAGGATAACAGTTCTGGTAAAAGATGGTTAAGGTCTTGGTTTTACATTAGTTCCTTAAGAAGCTAAGGAAGAAAAGAAAACTTTGGTATCGGAGAAGACAGTCATTCTGGTATGAACTCTGTAGTACAGATCAGTATTGTATTTAGAAAACATCCTTATCATTAGTGCTTATGTGATGGTCCAGGAAAGGGGAGACTAGAAGAGCAAGTTAATAGGTGGACCTACTAAGTCCTGTGGAAATAGCATGTGGGCTATTATTTGTAGCGAGCTGTGTGTTTCTCTCCAAACTTAATTTTTAGAGTGTCCAAGTTGGTGGCTTTTTATTTTGTTTATTGGCTAAAGTTGTGTTCAGGTTTAACATAAAGAAAGCTGAATTTAGATACTCAAGTTTCTTGCAGGATCCTAACAGGTTGTGGCTGGTCCTACCTGTGAGTAATGGATGATCAATGCCATGGCAGGAAAAGTTGAATGGGTTTTGGATATGGTGACCAGTAGGACTGAATTTGGAGCTAGGGATCTGTGCAGCAAAATTCAAATATTAATGCGGTTTCTTGCAGGGCATTGAGGCCTAGAACAAGGAGTGGTTCTAAGAGAGGAGGAGATCTTTTTGGAATTTATGAAGAAATGGAGACTTAATGTTAAAATTGCTGTTCAGGAAAGCAGGGGCTACAGAGATCAGTTTATTATTGGAGTCTTTCAGTTCTGTAGGGAAGGATGAAAGCTGCCGTTAGGAGTGGTGCATGCTTTCTGCATGGGCAAGTAAGGTTTTTACTGAGAGGAGAGCAATGGTTGCTGCTATGTTTTAGGTAAACAGAGTCTGAAAATCTTGTTTCATTGCTGTGTTCTGAGAGACCAATAACTCCCATTTCACTGTTGATCTTTTCAGTCATGAGGAGCAGGTAAGTAGTATGTGACAGAAACTGGGGCATGAATAAGACTCTGGACAAGATTTTAAAATGGGATTTTCTTTAGGTCTTCAGTAATTGCTCCATGTTCAACATGGGTTTCTATAAAACTGAGATGAAGACTGACATCAAGAAAGGTGAACTACTATTCATTTCAGTATGGCTGGAAAGGAGGATCTGGAGAAATGTGATGCTGCCAGTTCTATTGGGGTAAGCTAGGGACTGGATTTGGGGATGGACACTGGATTTAAGCCTTCTGGTTATTTTTGGAGAGGGGCAGGTATTAACAGGGGTCTGATGAAGGATAAGACAAGACTTTTGTGATCCCTTTATGGATTATTTTTTAAACTGGATAGAATTATTTGCTGTAAAGAAAAGAAAGCAAGCAAGAAATCACAGTTTTGAGCTGTTTGTGAGGCTGGTAAATAGCATTGCCATTGTTTCATCCTATTCATGCACCTTTCATCTGACCATTTAAAAAAAATCATATTCTTTCTTTTTTAAATTTGAAATGTATATATATTTTAAAATGTCAAAAAATGATTTTAAACCAAACAGTAAATGAAATACTTATAGCTGGGACAAAACAAACGCTTACATCAACCCTCATTTTTTATTTTATTTCCTGTGTCAGGCTTTCCAAAATAATTTTTTTTCCCCAACTTTTCCATTTGGCCAACTAGGCTAAAAAATTTTTTCATAGTGCTAAATCCCTTTGCCATACCAGATTTAACTTCATGCATGGAGGCTGATACAGATACAAAAATTAAAGAGGAAAACCAGAATGATACATAGTATTAGTGAAAAAGTAAACACTTCAGCTGTTTATCACCCTAACACAACACAGAGGAGCACATGAGACGTGTTAATAGAGACTCTGCATAAGCTTCCGCTGTTCACCTCTGTTCCTTTCCTTGTTTTGCAGGTGAACGCAAAGTTTCAACATTCAGAGTCATCCTTCTGGCAAATGTTATGAATAGTAAATATTTATGTATGAAATCTGTTCAGATCCAACCTTGGAATCATTTTGAGTTTGTTTATGACCAATTAAAATGCCATATCAATTTCAGATTCTGCCATCTGAGTAGCCTGAATGCAGAGAATGAAGGACAATATCCTGTACTCCTAATTTAATTTTCCCATCAGTGTTTGTTTGAACTCTGTCTGTGGGTCAGGACAATGGATGTCTATGCAAATATTTTCCGCTTACACCAGCCAGGACTGTGTGCATAATTCCAGCTGAAATTTCAGCGACAGTTTATAGTCAGTTAAGCTGACTTTTCCCACATAGAAAATAACACTTTCAGATTGAGAACTTTATTAATGAGATATTTGTGTCACGTGCCTGTGGCAGAGCTTTGATTTTATGCAAACTGTACCCCCCCCTCTAGCTCCAGATCTCAACTGGATTTTGAGGAATCTTATAACATTCAGAAAATGAAATTTTATTGAACTTGGAACAGTCCCACAAGCATCAGAGATTTGCTGTGCACACAGAGAAAACAGAAGATAAGTAAATGGCAGAAGAATGTAGTGAGTCACTTAACCTGCAGAAAGAAGGTAAAGCATGTGGAGGAAGACAGTAGCAGGCAGAGGATGCAGTTCCCCTTTGGGTCAGCTGGACATGTTTTTCCGTTAACTTCTAAATTTCATCTCTAAGTCCAAGCATCATCAGCCTTGAACTTGTGAGTGACAGGGAGGTGGAAAGAGGTGGAAAGGGTACTTCCATGCTTCTCAGCCTGGAAAAACAAAGTGGGAATGTCTGCCAAAGAAATCTGGACACTTTGGATTTTCTTGAAAGACCCAAACATTGTTATTTCCTCTGATTTTGTATGCAGTATCTGAAAGAGACTGACTTGTAACTGTTCCCATGGTCTTTGCATACACAAAGAGGAATGAGACATTTTCAATACATTTATTTTAGACTGATGGAAGGAACAAAGAGCCAGGCCGCTTCCAGGAGGGTGTTTCCTCAGTGTGACCCTGAACATAGTTTGAGAACAGTCTGGCAGCTCCCTCTGAGCACAGGCACAGCTCCTGGAAACTGAAGAAGTGCCTACTATGAGCAGTAGACAGACATGGCTGTCTGCCTCTGTGGGCAAGATCATGCAGCAAAATTCATATATTAACATGGAAATGTCCTCAGAACAGGGACAGCTGGAGTCAGGATTTTGGTTTGGATCACTAAGAGAGAGGCCCATTGGAGAGACCGGCCCATTTGCAAAAGCTGGACGCATAGTCAGTTTTCAGGCAACTTGAACACTCAAAAGATACTCAGAAATGGACAGTGGTTTAGGACCTTAGAAACACAGCATCAAGTGTTTTTATATTTTTACTGCCAGTACTGTGTACAGAATAAATGTGAAATAAATTCAGATAACTACAAGAGAGAAAACTAATTCCTTTCCCCCACAGTGTGTCTCATACCAAGACCACTTTGAGCACTGACCACTTCAAATCTCCACCTGAGTTGCAATCATTTGTAAACAGTTTCAGGCCCAGTCTGCTCGGTCTGTATTTGACATCACTTCAGTTTTTTGCAGGACAGTCAGTGCTGGTTTCGTTAAATACTCCATCCAATCCCCTTCTACAATTATATAACCCTTTCGGTTCCCTCATAAATTAGACAGAAACTAACAGAAATTTCATAAAGATGTTGTAGATCTCCACTTATTGAAACAGTAACATCCAGAGCAACTGGCAGACTTACACAATCCTCCAGGTGTAGGCTTGGTAGGAAGATCATAGTAGTTCAAATTTTATCCATTACAGAGCAGAACTTAAGAGAAAACCAAGAATATTTAAAGTAACTGGTCATTGTCCAGCTTACTTCTCCTTCTATTATAGTGAAGTTTGTTCAAGGCTAAGATCCTATTTCCATGTAATCCAGATTCTTCCAGCCTATTTCTACATCAGTTTACTGGACCTTTTGTGATGATTCCACTCTTCCTATGTTGCCGAACCATGGAGCTTTTCACAGTCATGATTTTCTTTAGGATGGAAATTGGAGAGTGATGGAATGAAGAGGAGAAAGGAAATAATACCACCTCAGAAGGAAAAATAGGAAATCTGAAGTCGGTTTTGGAAGAGAAAGTATAAAAAACCCCACAATCTAAATGTTACATTTTGGTAGTATCAAAACAAAATTATCTTGACTGCAGAGTGGAGGTGTTTGGCTCTGTTTGCCTTCTTAAACTTCTACATATATTTGAAGTCTAGGAATACTGAATCCTGGAAGACTGACTTTTCAAATCATAAGAGCAAGCCTTGAAGCTGTCTGGATTCTGAGCTCTATTTTAGAAAAAAATTGCTCAAGACCTTACTTGCTGGCATCTTTAACACCCTTGTCCCAGAGCTATTCAGATAGTGAATGTGCTCCAGAGCTGTGACTCAGGAAATGAGGGCTCCCAGGTGAGTTTTTCTCACTGAGTAAGTCCAGCCAAAATCCAGGTTTAGCACCAGAGCAAGCTTCTATTGGAAGCATGTTAGTGTAATGATGGATCCCTGTGAGATACACTGGGATGACAGCCATGATGACATTAGCTTTTCCCAGTCAGTCTTCCTCTGCCTCTATTCAGTCACCCTCAGATAAACAACATGAAAGCTGACAACCACATTCCACGAACATTAGTTAAGACAGATTTCGGTGACTTCAGCTACAAACATTTCCTCCCATTTTTCTCATTGTCGTAATCATTGCATGACTTCAATAGCTGTAAATACTCACTATCACAATCGGTTTAACCTATCTGTTTTTACCAGCCAATCTATCTGCTTCTAATTTATTTTTGCTTTCAAAACGAGTTTATGTAACAGGCTAAGATGGATTTTTGTAATTTCCAACTCCAGACAACTAGACTTCTACGGATCTCAATCACTTGTAGATACTAGTGGGATAATATCTCCAAATGAAACTTTGTCATGACAGCAGCGTGGCAGGTGAAACTGCATAAATGAAGGGTCTGCAGAGCAATACTTGGCAGAAGAAAACAGTATATTGAAGACTTATAACTGTTCGGTTCAGTATACCAGGACAGAAGTCCAAATGGAAAAGGACTGGCATTAATACATTTGGAATTGGAAGGCGATGCCTGACTTCAGCTCATTTTGTTTGTCAGCATTTCTGACTCTCTGGCTGCAAGCTCTGCAGATCTGCAGATCTGGCTTTAAAATGCATTAAACCGAAGCTGAACGGCAGCATGTTTGCTGAGGGGAACATTTCCGTCAAGAGGAGGGAGAAGAAGCAGCAGCACCTGCCGTGTCATTTATAGCAGCTGTCACCTTTCTAAAGCTACCAAATTCTCTTTCCACCTACAAAAGTAACTCTGTTTTCTTCTCACACCTCCAGGCATTTGAAATATTAAGAACCAGTGCAGTTGTCTTTTTTTCCCTTACTCTGTTCCTTCTAGCTTCCTTTCCTTATTACCCTATATGTCTATCAACACAGCCTTTTCTGTACCATTTTTCCCAGCTACTGAATGCAGGACTTTGTAAGAAATTCTTAAAACAATTTTCATGGATAAACTGAATTCCAGATTTAAAAAAAAACCCAAACCACAGACCCGTGTCTCAAGAGTTCTGCATCTCTACAATCTTCAGAAGCATTTCAGGACAATGTCCGAAATATGTAATGCAATTAAGATACTGTGTTCTGGAATCAGCACAGTTGACACTAATCCTCTTCAATGCTCTAACTCAATGATAAATATTCCTAATGGCTGTATTTATTGCAAACCTGGGGCTCCTTGTATCTGGACACGGTTCCTATCAGGCAGTTTAAAGCCTTGGATTAACTTTCAAGCAATCAAAGCATTAACTCTTTTTGATTGTGAAGAACTAACTTCCCCAGCAGTAAGTAAGTATGTGGCTCTTGGCTAGTTCTGAGATATATTTTATATCTTACAAATGAGGAAATAGAGACAAAGAAGTTTGGGTAAGGCTCACAGCCAGTAAGTAGCTGCGGTGATCACAACCCCAGGAGAGCCTTGCTCCCCACTCACGCACTGCCCCTGGACTGGCAGGACTGATGCTGTTTGCTTGCTCTTGTTTTGCTCTGAAACGAAAAGGCATGAAGAGACCAACTATTGGGAGCAAGAGCTTGTAGGAAATTGCATGTTTTAATTTACTTCACCAGTATTCTGCAAGTAAAATTTTTGAGAGTTTATATGTTTGCATTTTCAAACATAAATGAAATACACCAATTGTGCCCAGAACTAGCTGAGACAAATACAATGCAGCATTTATTTTCCTTAAATAAACAAAGCTTATTTTTCTCATTTTTTTCTTTCATTTTTGTATATGATCCTATACCTGTAAAAAATTAAATGATGAATGGAAACCTCTCCAGGGTGTTAAGCTGCAATGAGTGCAGCATCTGCCATTTGGTAATGAAAGAAGAAAAAGCTTTTCAGTTCTTTGCAAGCCAGATGCAAAAGTTCTTGGTATTGAAACTTCAAATAGAGCAGGGAGAAATGGTAGATTTTTTTAGAGGTAATATTTTTCCCTTTTGATGCAAGACAGATTTCTATTTAATTTTGAAATTTAAACTGAACATAAAAGTCTTTGGAGTACAGCCACAAAAACTGAGGCTGTCGTTAAATATATCTCATTAGAGTTAAGGAGAGATTCCCTATAATGCAAGTACTTGGAATAACATCTTACCACTTCTGTCTGAAGCACAGACCTGTTTACATAAGCGGGTTGATCAGAGACAGTTTCTGGCCAAACAAATGTTCAAGAAGATTAATGACGAACACATGTTGTATTTTGTTATCTAAAACAACACCCAAATTCTCAACTGAAATCTAGGTTATGTGATGACATAGAGTATTGGTTAGGGGTATTTCCTGTTTTTGGAGTGCTAACCCGCTGTGTCCACTTTTGTTGCTCTTTGGAGAAAGCAGTTGTGTTTTTGTGGACGGATGTCACTCCATTAATAGGGAAAGGGTGAATTTTCCTTTCTGCTGTAGGGCTAAGAAATGTAGGTCTGAGAGGTGGCCCAGATGTGAATGCAGAGAACATGTAATTGTTTGGTCCATGAGAAGAACAATCAGATTACTCGGAAAAGCACCTCGTCCCTCATTTCAAGCTATTCTGCAGTTGTAGTTGTAGTTCTGCCATTCTTATGGCATAGCAATAGATTTGGGTTTACCATGGTTCAACAGAAAACACAGTAACTTGCTTCTGCTTCCGTTTGCTCTAGGCAGTTAAGTATGAATCCAGTCTGTTAAACTGTCAACAGCCTGGAGGCCTTTTTAGACCTCTCAGTGCTACTGGATAATTAAATAGCATTGATGCAGAAACAGTCCATGCTATTCCACAGACCAGGCATGTTCATCTATGTATTAGAGAGAAATTCAAGCTATTAAATCCAGGAAGCTGAAGAAAGCTACAGCTGCAACTAGCCATTAATATAGAACTAGACATCAGGTAGCAGACCTGGGTGTCCTGGCGGACAACAAGTTGAACATGAGCCAGCAATGTGCTTTTGCAGCAAAGGTGGCCAACAGCACCTGTGGTTGCAAAAGGTAGAGTGTGGTCAGTAGGTCAAGGCAGGTGATTCTTCCCCTACACTCAGCCCTGGTGAAGCCGCATCTGGAGTCCTGGGATCCTCAGTATAAGAGAGACATGAAAGTACTGGAGCCAGTCCAGTGAAGGGCCACAGAAATGACAAACAGATTGGAGCATCTGACATAGTAGGAGAGGCTGAGAGCTGGGACTGTTTACCCTTGGGAAGAGAAGGATCAGAGGGAATTCTTAATAATAGGTATGAATACCTGATACAGCGGGTGTAAAGAAAACAGGGCCAGACTCTTCTCAGTGGTATCCAGTGGAAGGACAAGAGGCAATGGACACAAATGCGAATACAAGAAATTCCATTTAAACATCAGGAAACATTTGTTTTTACTGCAAGGGTGATTCAGGACTGGAGCAGGTTGCCCAGAAAGGTTGTGAATCTCCATCCTTGGAGATATTCAAACCCAGCCGCGTATGATCCTCAGCAATCTGTTCTAGTTGAGCCTGCTTTGAACAGGCAGTTTGGACTAGACGATCTCCAGAGGTCCCTTCTCACCCTAACCATTGTGTGATTCTGTGATTGCAGGCTTAGCCATGCAAGTGAGTCTGATACACTGGGGATTCACTGTCCATATCACCTCTGCACTCAATACAGAGACTAGCTTAAAAAGCTGAGTATTCAAAGTCCTATGCGAGTGAGTATCGCCTAGATATTTACTCCACAGCACCGTCTTTGACAGCTACTTTATACCTCACAGCTCTTGTTGTGTCCCATCTGTCAGTAGGTGAATCACGAAAATGCAAGAGCAAGAGCTAGCAGAGGTTCTGGTGTACTTGTGTAACACAGACTGCAGCAGGCAGTCCTGCCTGGCATGAGATTGATCAAACACATCATAGTTGCTGGACCTCCAGCCCATAGTCATGTCTTCTATTTGGCACTCCCAAAGCTTTGCCTCACAGCCTAGCACAGCCACGCTAAATAGTGTGCAACTTCCCTTCCCTTATAAACCTGTCAAGCTATTTCTCCTAGAGAGAGGCTAGAAGAAGAAAGATTTACTTCTGTTTGTGACTGTTTTGGGGCAGCTTAGAGTCTGTAGCAACAATGACAAATACAAAATGGAACAAGTGGCACCCAAGAATTTAGCAGAACCTAACTGTCTGCTCTGCCAGAATTTGCACTTGTTCTGTCCAGGACTACATTACATATTTCAGGTTATAGACCTGCCAGCGTTAGTATTGCTTTTCCATTTTGTGTTGTTTCTCTTCAGCAATGGCAGTGGCATCACTGCCAGTGAAGACTGAAGTAATACTAGCCCTTGGCCCGTACCAGGGACTTCAGACAAGTCTGTCATGCACCAGTTGGTAGCCATCTCCATTTTACAGAGGGAAAAACAAAGGCAAAGCATAAACTAGCACATCTATGGGCTCCAACTCGTGACTGCAAGTGTTTCTAGGAGTGACAGCTGAACAGGGCACTCAACTTCAGCCCCACAGCTTACAGCCCAGTGTAAAAAAAGTAAACGGTGTGATTTGGGATGACTGGGCCTAGTAGCTGCCTACACCACTGCCAATAGGCCTGCCTGTGTCAGAGCAGCATGGGAAATGTATGGTACAGTGGAAAGAGAACGCAGGACTCCCAGTTGCTGGATCTGATCTCCACTTGATGTTTTCTCCAACAATATGTCCATTCCTTGCCAACTAGTTTTAAATGATTCACTGGATAGTCATATTTTGTGGGTAGCCTCTAGTCAGTTTGAGTTATTCACTTTTACAAAATACTTCCTCTAGAAGGTACTGTAAACAGAATTAATTTTTAAATAGTTTTGAGTTGTTTGAAAGCCATGAGCAATGGTTATTAATATTGGCACAGAATAGGTCACATGCTGATGATTCAAGGGATAGAAACTGGAACATTTTGGACAGAACTGATGTTTTTATATTCACTTGCCTTATTCCAGACACTCTGGTGGTAGAAGTGTTAATTATACCCAAGACGGGAAACTGGGGAAGTTACAGGTACTAATACATGTGGACATGTGGTAAAATAAATCTTTAGATGAAGAAAATCATGTATGTTCAAGTAATCTAGTTTCCATTTCTTGGTTATGACATGCAATTTTATCATGCATCTCTTCTGAAAGACAGAGGAGGAGGAAGGAGTTTGTCTCATTGAAGGCAATGGAAAGTACGCTTGATATAGCATGCACAAATATGGACATGAAACTGGGAGGCTGAACAGCTAACAGCTCTTACAGATGCAGAGAAGCACGCACCCAGATTCCCAAACAACATACAGTGATGTTTTGACTTGAAATTTCTTGCACTGAAGCTCATTCTTGTGATAAAAAATGGCAGGTCCCCAACCAGCTAGCTCAGCAAGCCAAGAAAGCTTGCCACTTAGTGATTGCAGCCTAGTTACCACTAGCACAACTCAACACTGATCCGCTTCCCTAAAAAAACCCAACAAAACCAACATCTCCAAGGCTTGCCACTGTTTGGAAAGAACCTGTAACTTTTTTGCACATGTCTAGACTGGTTTACTGCTTTTCAGTGCAACTTCTTGTCATGGTATCACAGCCAGTATGTACTTATTGACTGCTGCTGACCAAGGCAGACTGAGTGGTCTTCATAAGCAAAAGAATTTGCCAGCAACTGAGTCAGTTTAAACTGCCTGCCAGGAATTTGCTGCATGCCATACAATACATTTTTAAGTCACCTTCTAAAAACAGCCTTGACAAGAAAAAAAGTCTGACATTCCCACTTGATCTTACGCCAGGATTCTGCCATACTCCCTTTCTCTCCAAAGTCAAAGCACTTAACCTGATCTCAGCATAAATGGCTATTCAAAATGTCACGTTCAATAAGAAGCATGACCAGGGGCTGCACACTGGGCCTTAATGAATGGGGCCTTCTGTGGAGAGGCACAGGAGTCTGATGCAACAAGACACACACACGCATTGCCTGGGACTGTAAAAGAAACGAGGGGCTGCCTGGATGTCTGGAGTCACGAGGGTAATGCCCACACCTCTCACTCACATCACAATCTGACCGAGAACAATGTGCCTTTGGAAAACAAGTGTGAATTCTGTAGGAAACAGAAGTTACTGGTGTTTAACTCACCGCTAGGTGTCACGACGTCTTCATTTTTAAGCAGACTGCTGAGTTTTATTATGCCTAGGGGGAAAAAAAAAAAAGCTCAAGGTGAAGGCAGGAAGCCCGTGTATTAGCCAAATACCTGGGCCGGCTCCAATCTAAACACTTTTCAGTAAAATCAGGATGGTAGATAGCACATTCAGAGAAAAATGAGAAATCATTTCCATCTCTTTTGCAGATTACTGCCATCTCAGGCCATATTGAAACCCTAAAAATGTCATGAGTGCAGGTAGCTGTAAAGTTCAGCATGCTCAGTGCACCGTGGAGTTCTCCTTATATTTGTTTGCTTTACATCAGCCCCAGATGCAGTAGGGCTACCGCTATATGAAAGTGAAAAAAGTTTTCCCCACATCTGTGAAATGACTGTTCTTTTCAGCGTGTCTAGAATAGCTGATTTTGTTAAAGGTCTGTCCCTGTTGTTACTGACAAATGCTGTACTTTTTGTAGCTTTGGAGACCGATAAATACACAGACACAAAACTATGTACATATTTTAATATATATTCACAGGGAAAACACGGGTCAGGAAATGTTAACGCAACCACCCCTCCCTATGCCACGCACTTTTCTTATGCTGCCATGCTCTCCAGGGAGGTTTCACCACCTCCTGCTTTGTTGGCTTTTCTACTGAGTGGAATGCAGTGGAAGCAGGCTGTTTTTGTGCTCTCCACTGAACCGAGAATCTTTACCTCCTTTCTTGCTAGTAGACAAATTGTCATCAGGGTAAGGCTGGAACATACTTGACTTTTAAGCCTGTGGACTGGACGCAAACCAGCAAAGGACTGAGGAGCTTGCTCTCCCTCTCAAGGTTTCCACAATCCCCTTCAAGTAGGATTAAAAACTTAACATAAGAGGTGCAGCCTTGTCAGGAGAAAGACAAGCAAATGCTTCATGAGTGCTCTTCCTCTTCTTTCTGTATATTCTGTGTCACGTTTAATGCACAAGGGTCTGGGGTGGACATGAACCCACCGGTCCAGGAAGAAGCAGGAGACCTGGTGCATCAGACTGGGTACTTCTGGGCACTTTTTAGGAACTTGGCAACAAGAGGGGACTGAAGTGGCTGCCCAGTATGGGCAGATGTTTTTTCCTCTGACCCCTTGTAGAGTACACATTTGCTGGATGATTTACAGCTTGTTCTCTGAGCCAAAGGAAAAATCCAAACATTGCTGGCTTCAGTCAGATTTTGTTTGACCTCTTAAGTAGTTTAACATGGTACCGGCCTTCTTTCCCATTTTAGGCCTTTCCCTTCCAGAACAGCAGAACAGATTCAATGATGCAGCTTCTCAAGCACCTACATAATGCCCTGGGCTGGAAGTAGTGGATGTGTATGATAACGGCCTTTAAGACAAGAGCTCTTTTGTTCCCTTTTGGGGACATCCCAGAGAAGCACAGGCAAACCCAGAAGGGAACTTCACAAGTGACTTTCTCTTCTAGGTGCAAAGGGTGGTTTTACTGTAATGTGCTATAAGTTTCCATCTTCCTATTCTGTAAGTTAGGAATTTGAGAATCAGCGTTTGCGTGAGAATTTAAGACTACACGGTTTCCTCCGTCCTTCAAAGTAAAGCCATGTCACTGGGTGGTCTGGGCACCAAGCTCTCATATGTGGCCAATAAAGGTGATTTTTGTAAGTACAGAACCTGAGAGATCTGATTCACATTAAAAATGTGTAATTAATCTACTGCATAAATTAAGATTGATTAATATTCCATATTCTGTGTTGAAGCAACACAGAAAGATTCCACCCATTAGGATTCAGTGGACATACTGGGCATTTGTTTTAAAGGGACACCATTCAACTTCTTACCTTTCTTGTCAGAATCCTTTCTTAATTTAATATTGTTCACTTAATATTCCCTTTGCTATTACTGAAAATTATATATAATTTTCTTAATATTTTTCCAGTTTATTTACCTTGGGCATTTGACAATATCTTGAGTCTAGTCTGCTTCACTTCTTTTAAAATTGGAAAGTGTAATAGTAAAACCACAGAAAAGCAGGGGAGTTCAGCAGCAGGTGCTGGGACTAAGAATATTTTCCACTCATTCTTTAAATATTTGGAGTGGATTTCAAACTGCCAGAGACTTTAATCTATAGCTGCAGTTTATTGATCACCATACTTAACAAATATAGGGTAATCTGAATATCAGATATTTTTTATTTATTGCTTGTTATAGGGAACTGGAATATAATGCCTCCATTTCTTTTCTGCCCCCTCATTTCCATCCTCTGAAGCACTAACACAAAGCCCCATGCCTCCTAGATCTCAAAACCTGCCATTTCTACAACTGTATGCTCATTTTCTTCCAAATGTATTCTGCCTATGTCTTCTCTGGTGCAGATGGGTGGTTTCTGGTTCCCAGTAGTTATTTTTTGCCTTGCATAAGGACAAATTAATCAGTAGTATTTTTGCCCTATGGGAAGTAATGCCTGTCTGGTGAGAAGACATTGGAAACATCTTCCAGGAGATCCAGATGTCTTGCTTTAGCCAAAATGATGTCTGGACATCAACTATGAGTAGAAGAAATACATGATTTTTCAAGAATTTCAGGTAAACTAGATGAACTGCTTGGGAGTAAACCCTGGAGATCTGCTAATGCTCCTACAGTAGCATTATTAATACTACAAATTGACTTGGTCTGCAATACATAAATCCTACCAAAACCAGTTTACAAATGGTACCTGAATTAGACTGTAGCAGAAGGCTGGGGTAGGAATTACCAGAGACATCAGATTAAACTCTTGAATGGCAGATCAGAATGGATGAGCCTCGCCAAATCAGAAGCTGCCCTGAGCATATGCAGAAACACAGGTTTAGCACTTGGGAGACCCTTTCTTGGCAAAGCTAGAGGATGTAAGTGCTTAACAAAGTCAGATTCCACACTTGGACCCGTGAAAGGGCTAGTAGGTGCTAGCTACTCTACAGCAGTGAAGTGTAGCTATCCTAGAGACTATGAAGTACTTGTACACTGTGACAAAGGGACAATGACAAGGACCTCAGATTTACATGGATCTGCTCCTTTCTTATTCTCACACAACACAACCTGAAAGGTGAACTTGAAGAGGAATAGACGAATACCTGGAGGGCAAATAGTGAGATTTCCTTGAAGCCTTGAAGACAGACAACTGCTGATTCTGAATGACACTTTTGACTCCTTAGGAGCAAGTTTGCTTAAAAGTGGGAGATACATAAGCATAGACAGACCAGTTTGTAGACAGGATTAAAGTTATGGTACTTCCTACCATATTATTAGAGTGCCTCCCAGTCCTTGAAAAGTTACACCTTAAAACAACAAACTATAAGATGAGGAAGACTGTAGTATTCTCATTATGCAGAGAGGGATCTGAAGCACTGAGAAATCAAATGACAAAGAAAGAAACGTAAGAATACGGCCTTGATAAACTGTGAGTTGAACACCAGTCCCTGGAGACTTTGAGTAGGCAGCTGGACTGCTCCTCTCTTGCAAGCTTTCTTAAGTGCTGAATGGAGACATGTGCATCTCTTCCTAAGAGATGGCTGTAAGCTAGGAGATCACTCTGGCTTGTGAAAAGTTGACTAACAGTATTCACTTGCTGCTGTATATTGGTTTTTGGCAGGTGGACCAACATGTAACCCATGGATATGGTTAATTATAACTCCTCTGAAAAAAAGAAAACTAGTCAGGACTGAATTGTTAGAATACTGTCCTCTGCATGCATGGTAACGTCAGGAAAAGTCTCTTACGAAGGAAAAGAATGTGGCTGAAGGCTAAAACCAACAGAAGGGGTGTTACTCGGGAGCTAAGATAAAACCACTGAAGTAGTTTAGTGACCCCAGCAGCAGGCAGAGCTATGTCTTGGAGGGCCCACTTAACCCTGGAACATGTCACTCCATCAGCACAAGCATCTGTTTCAAAAATGCAAGTCATCAAAGAGGCCGCTGATGAAATTGCAACTATTAGCCAAATACACGCTTCATAAAAAATGCACTCAAAGCACAGAAACCAAACTAAAAAAAAAAGGTCTCACTGTTGTTCCATAATGTTCCTTAAACAGCAGATGGGAAAAATAGTTGCATGCAGATCTTAATGAATGAAATCCAAACTGCTATCTCCAAGCTTTCAACTGAATGCCACTGGCGGGTCATTCACCAATGATACCGTTCAGTTTATTGGCCTTTTTTTCCAGACTTGTGTGCCTAAAGCACTCATTTATGACAATGGCCTGATTTTCACGGCAACTGTTCCCATATGCTTCTGCTGGAACTGTAGTTTTCAGAGTCTCTAAAACAAGTCTGCTTTTTTGAGTGGTTAAAGATGGCTTTTAGTTGTGTAACTTTCAGGCATCCCATATCAGAGAGTTTAGGCCAAGTGGAGAAAGTTACAGCAGATCTCAGGCAGTTAGTAAGTCCTGCCAAACCCCAGGGGATAGCTTATTCATCAGATTTTATAAACTGAAAATTGTGTCTTTGCTATCTGGGAGTTGCATAGTCAGTCAGAAATCTTGTCAGGCATGAACACTGCAAGCAGCACAGAAAACAATTTTTTTTTTAAAATGGCATGTCTCCAGCCAGCTGGACTAAACGTGCTGGGCAGCCCTAATGTGGACTGGCCTCCCTGAAGACCACAGAAGCTGCTGATACCAAAGCAGAGCACATTTTGGGCATCGTAGAGAAATGATCTCCTGAATGGTACCCTGCTGACCAATGGCAGCACTGAGCAACTTGGTCTTGGTTAACATATTGCCAGTCAGTGTGAACTGGTCAAACTTGAGTTCTGCTTCATTTTGGGCATGCTTTTCTTGCTTTGATTTTATCTCTTGGCTTTGTAGAGGTGTCTTGGAATGTTAATGAAACGTTATTCAGGGAATTCAGGTGGTATTCAGATTATTTGGGTTTTCTGTGGCAAGTAGGCATAAATTTCAACCTGCTTGTCTTGTTCCTTTACCGAGGGTCCAGGAATTTTTCTTTGCACTTTTTTTCCCCCTCTTTTGTAAAGGAGGGCAAGACAGATGTGCTGGTATCTGCTTTTTTAAAAAAGCCAGCTGCATCTGATTGGCCTCACTAGGATCAAGCTGTCAAGGCAACGAAGTGCCTGATGGAGATCCATTCAGGAGTAAGTAGGGAAGATGGGACTTAGCTTGTTTTCAGAATTTTTTGGGGAGCATGTGTTTGCCAAGCTGTGACAGTTTGTGCATGCTGAGCTTATTGTGTAGGGAATAGCTTCTGTATAGCCTGAGGGAAATTACATTTTTAAAATACCATCTCTTAATTTATCGGGCCATCTAAGGCATACTCTCAGAGATGTCACTTTGGTGCTGGTGTCACAGTTCTGGGATATGAGCTCCTGTTACTGCGAATTAGCCACTAATCAGATAAACTTGCTGACCATTTCTGCTCTCATGCCATTCCATCACACTCAGGACAGGTGAGGACCTATTCAAGGCTGCTTCTGGCCTGAGCAGTAATGGCTCCAATAAGCCACCAAAATCTAGCACACAATCTCCCAACTTTCTGGAACCAAAGCTGAAATGTGGCTAGCTCTACTTCATGTATTTGACAGAAATCATGTGTTCTGACCCTTAAATAACACTGTACAATTCAGTACAAGGCTTTGATTGCTCAGCTTCAGAGCCGGCTGTGATACAGGCCACATAGGCAGTTGCCTAGGTCAGTGAAATGTTGGGAGATGACAACGCAGCCATGGACCTACTGCTTGGCGTGCCTGTGTTGGTCAATGAAAGACACATGCTTGCGGCTTATGCTGTGTTTTGAGGCTTATGCATGTCTAAACTGCCAGCTCTATCCAACCCTTTTCTATGGCAACAGTGGCACAGCAGGAAACTATACTCCAGCTCCCTCTTCTCTTGACCTTCTCCAAGGCGAGAAGCAGCCAGTCCCAGGCAGGTCATGCTCTCTGGTCCTTGGATGGCAATATTCAGCATTGCCTATGCAAGTAGGGGACACACTTACCGGGCAAAGAGTACATAATCTTCGCAGACGTCCATTAAAATGCAACAGTGTCACTCATGCATCGGCTGGCTATCGTGAGAATGATCGGCCTTGTTTGTATTTATAAAAGGTGGGCTAGCATCCTTCTCTGGCCTTTTTCCCTTAGAGGAATATTGTTACACACACATGCCTCAACCAGAGCAGCAAATTAAACTGTTTTCTTGCCCAGGTACCTGTGGCTTTGGGGAGACAGAAAGAACTCCCCTCAAGAGTCTGTGGAATTTAAATCACTTGCAGGAGATAGCAAACCAGGAAAACGTGTCTCATTTGGAAGTGGGGAAGCCAAAGGGAAAGAAAGTTTACTCTTTTCACAGAAATACAAGGACTTTACAATTTCACTCCCTTATGAAAATGAAGTCAAAGAGATAGAGTGTCAGTGAAGAAGAGCAGAAGCTCTCTTGAATCCACTGGGCTAGCACCCACTGCCAGCAATGATTCAAATCCCAAACATTTCACTATTTTAAGCAGACTGAGGTTCCTATAAACCCCTGACAGTACTGTTATGGATAAATGCCTAGTGTTAAAATCCAGAGAACAATAGGATGCAAGAAACGGGAGGTATGGGAAGTACTACATGCTTTCCTTGTAATGTACCTGCACTATCTCTCTGATGACTAGGCATCCTTGCTCTGAGTGCCAACTGGGTCATATGAGGTAAACCATCTATTGAGCAGATTTTTCTCGCCAGACATTGGCAGCAAGAATTGAATCTGACATCTTTTACTAGACATTAGTTTCTGGTTCTCTGGCTCTGGCTCATAAATGTGTTCGCCAAGAAGCTTTGGCATTCTTTTAAAACTAGTGTTATTCAGAGTTATAATTTATTTGAGCTCCTGTGCTCTTCTTGTCTTGACTGGAGTAAAATAAGATCCAGAGATGTCACACTTCTGTTTATGACCAAGAAAAATACTGCCAGTGTAAAGAGGCAGAGGGGACAATACCTAGAAATAAGAGGAGGAAATTTTAGGAAATGATATTGATGTAAATAGCTAACACAAGAGTCTTTCTGAAAAGGTGACTTTAAAATGAGGGATCTCATACTCCTGAAAGGGCAGGACAAATGTGATGTTAATACAACATATCCACTTAATAATAATGAAGCAGCTTTGCTTTTAAAATCTGTGCTTGAACTTACCCTAGGAGCAGTCAATTCCATTAAGGGATTGTGTACACAGATTGAAAGGTGAGGGTTTAGTCGAAATGTGATTGTGCAAAAATTAGTTCCACACTGATAAAAAAACTTCAGGACACTGTCATTAACCTGGGCCCTCAGTGGAAATAGATTCAAGATCTAGAAAACTAGTCTTTTAACTAGTTTGGCCACTAACATATGCTATTCTCATTCTCCTTCTGGTGGTGCCATTCAGATAAATTTGGCATACCTTAGTTAATCAATACCCCTGGTTGTAGGACTACTTTTGATCTCCGTCTCTGTAATATCAGATGCATGATTTTAAGGCAGTTTTCAACACCAGTTTTGCACATTGCTGTCCATGTGATCCTGATTTGCCTACCCTTAAAAAAAACACCATCTAATCAATCTAGACTTGGTAACTTCCCCAGATCCTGCAGAAGGCTGACTAAAAGCATAGCACAGATAAATGCTCTACTTACGTTTGTTCCAGATCTTTTCAAGTATCGTCGGACACAGTCACCAAAAGGCAGTTCTTTGAATCCAGGTTGCTTTGCATTTCAGTCAAAATGCCTTGATTATCCCAGTCTTTTTGTCTGTCTATTAAACAATGTTTTGAATGCACAATCTCCAAAAAGCAAGAAGTTGTTGCAAAGAGGAGATATATATGCTGTTCTCCACAGCGCACTGTGGCAGAAAAAAAACCCTGGAGATTCAGAGAAGACACAGGAAAACTTTTCAAAGCATTAAGTTATTTCATCCTGGAATAAATGGCATGGGAAAGCAACAGAGTTTTCATGGAACATTTTTAGTATCAAGCTGGATTTTTTTCCATCAGGAATAGCTAAAAGTACAGTATAGTACAGTACAGTACAGTGTAGTTCATCCTGCCCATGGTAAAGGGTAGAATAAGCAACCTTCTACAGTCCCTCTCTTTTTCTATGAGTATAGGATTGCAAGGACAAAGAATATCTACCTATTGTAACTCAATCTTTTGATTTTAGTACCAGGTTTGAAAATATTGTCATATAACTCTAGGAAGTGGGGATCACTCAGTTTCAAAGACATTTCTATCTATACTCAATGATTCCTTAACTAAGTACTACATGCTGAAAAGAATTCTGTTACCTTGGACAAAATAAGACAGACATTGACTAGACACTGTTATTATTCCAAGGATTTAGGGTCAGACTACTGATGAATACTCAAAAGCAAACGTTATCTATGTAACATTTTAATTACAAAAGAATTTCATACACTAACAACATGCCTAGCACGCTATTAAAAGACCAGTTTTTGATAGATCTAATAATGGAAAATTAGAGGAACATCACTGAAGTCACATATCAAGATGATAATTATGCTCAATAAAAGATTGCAGAGTAAGGTCTACAAATCTTCACCTAATATACTTTATGTTTACAAATATGAGGGAAAAAAAATGAACATACAGCTCTTCACCAATGCTACTGATAAAATTATTAGCAGGTACCGCAGTTAATACATGCCCTATTTGCTCTACAGCTTCCATGGGAGAGATTAACAAGTAAGTTTGTGTCATGCCTCAATACAAATCTAGAGAAACCCTGCTGAAGTTAATTGTGTGTGACAGGATTAAATTTGGTGCAAAACCAAACTTTGGCCCAGTATCTGTACTAAAAATATAGCTGCAGAGGGAAAAATAGGAATGTTTTTAACAACTTAAAATTTATTGGACAAGGAGAGGTCTGAAGAGCACAGAATGGAAAATGGCAAACATCTTTCAAAAAAATAAGAATTATCCCTCCTTCACAGGCCTGGATAGTTTGCATGTGTGGTACAAAAATGTGTAATGGAAACCTGGGAAACAAAGAATGCTTTTCAGGCTGAGGATTCCAGCTGTTCACAGACTGTGGAAGAGAAAACAGACTTTATTCAATGTCTGCAGATGTTTCCAAACTTTCATAGTTCTAGAATTTAAATTCAGTTACCTAATCGATATTAAATATCTGAGGGAAAATGTGTTGCCCATTGGATACAGTTTAGGTGGTGAGGAAAACAAAGGATTCAAACATTCTCAGGCAGAAAGAGCTGGTGGCTCAGAGGCAGCAGCAGATGAAAACAACGACTGGAGACAGCCCATGCTGGAATGATAAATGAACATTCATTTCTCAGCTACACTGATGCAACTCCACTGGCTTTACTGGAGTGTGGTGTAACTCAAGTGCAGTTTACCTGCTAGGCCTTATCATCTGTAAATAAGGACAAATTCTGTTCATGCTTACATAGTTATGCTCTTCTAAAACAAAGCTAAGTCAAAGGAGAATGGGTTTCAGAGCTCTTTTCCCGACACCCTTAAAGCACACATAAAGAGGAAGTGCAGGAAGATGTACTAGTAGGGATTGTATAAGGTTGCACCACGGGAGATGCTGAATAAGGAGCAGTGGTGGGACAGAATTTCTGTTGTGAGCACTACTTTTGTGCTGTCTCAATACCCCATGTACATTGTGATTCACTGGTGCTACGGCTCAGTCTTTAAGCAAATGACCAAAAGTCCCAAACTCCAACTTTAGTGGGGCCAGGATGTAATCCTGTATCTACAGGACTCACAGCTGACAAAATACCATCAGCAGTGTATTTTACGAATTTGGCAAGAAATTTATATGCAGCCTGAGACTGAAACACATGGATTTTCTGGTCTCCTCTCAAATAGGCATTAACTTTGACATTTCGCAGGCAGTAACTTTACATTTTCATATAGCATCAACAACATCAACTATTCTTTACTGACAAAGCACACACAGAAGGAGTGAGGCCTCTTTTCATCTGACAAGTAGATGTATTTTCGGCCGGTGTGCACAGCAACCTCCCTTTGCCACATATCTGACTTCTGTATGCAATCTGCTGCAATGTCTATGCTGAAGATTGGTATCAGTGTTCCCCCCAAAAGAATTTGATCCCTGAAGCACTCCATTTCATGGAAACAGATCAAGCAAATCCCTTTACTAAATTATTCCCAAGGCCAGATGAAGCTCCAGTGTTAAAAGGGACCTAAATATATCTCACCTCAACCCTACCATGCTAGGCTGCATTATGGGATAGAGAAAATCCTTTCCTCGCTACCATCTCACATGATGACATCAGCCCAGAGATGCTGAAAAAAATACGGGAACAGTGGCAGACCCTCTCTGAATTTGGTAAAGACAGAGACAAGCTGGTGCCCTTTGCAATTTGTGAGTTTTTTGGTTGCTACTATTATGGAAACTAAGGAAACTTCAGATTCATATGCTTCTTAATGACTTCTGAAAAGGACCAAGCACTGTATGAGTTAAAGCCTCTGGATAAGAGCAGTTCACGTAAATAGCTGTTCTTTGGAAAACCAAATTCATACAAGAATGAATCCAGAAGTTTTAGCCTGACCTACGTGAGGTGGTTCAGTAAAACAATACAGGCTTACTTGGTCTATTGTTATATATAGTTTAATTTAAAGGTTTCTAATTTTCTTCACACGTATAAGAAAAATCAGTTCAATTCACCCATATTTGCATTCAGGTTTCAAATCAATACTATACTGCTGAAGACCAGACTTTGGTAAATATGTTTGTTAGAAAATAACGGAGAAAAAAATGACAATGCTGAAGTGTGCTGCCAGGGATTCAGGAGAGATCATCCTGTGCTGTGTACATGGACAGGCAGATAGTTTTATGTGCCTAGTTTTTAATGATGTTGAGAAGCATCTTTCTACCACATCACTGTATAAGAGGGGAATGAAGTAGGGTAAATTTCCCTTAACACTCTGTCCAAGGTCCCTTTAGAAAACTCAAGCTGCTAAGCCTGTGAGAAACAGGCTTTAGCTTGTCTAACTTCCAATGTGTTCGAAAAACTTCTATATTATAACTGGACAAACCCCAAAGCTTTAATGCTTTTTGGAGAAGGAACTTTTTTTTTGCTCTGTGTTTGTACCAAAGCTAGTGTGCCCACAAGCGGGGCATTTATTACCAATTCCATTTCTCCTCATAGTGAACATGGAAACATGTAACCAACCTTGCCCCCCACATCCCGAGTTACACCACATCCATCCAAGACCTCTTCACACAGTCCTGCCTGTGTGCATGTATGTGTTACTCTCTAAATAAAAGTTACATTCAATTTTGTAATTTTGTTTGAGAGCAATCACTTAGAAAACCACCACAACAAAATCCCTGTCCTCCTGATGGCATAAATGGCTTTGTACTGCACATGACCTGCAGGTCCCTATGACTGAATAACCTCTGCCCTGCTGCCAAAAACATCTGATGTGAAATTTTATTTCATTTTAGTGGGATCCTTGTTGATGAAGGCAGCCAGTGACTGAAAATCCTGCTGTGGTTAAGACAGCAACATACTTTGCTCATTGTACCCATCCAGATCGTAGAAACATGTTGATTTGTTTCTCACCTCAAATGGCCTTTCTTACATCTCATCTTCTGACACAATCTCCAATTCCTATGCATTTTTGGGTCATTATTTAATACCTTTTTATAGTGAGACTAGTTCAAAACCCTCCCTTCCTTACAAATCTAAATTTTCTTATTGCTTCACTGTCTAGGGCTGGCACAATTATTTCAAATGATCTACTTTTCAGATGATTCCCAGACCATTCCCAGACTGTGAGACAGCCTGTTTATGTGATGGAAAGTACCAGAGGTAACTTTACACTGATATGTTAATTGTTTGCATGAGTGAAAAAAACCAAAGTAATTTGACTTTCATACTCTGCATGCACCCATGCTTCTGTCTGATTGTATCACCCTTGGTTTCCTGTACTCTGCTTTGCAGAGTGCCATCAGCATCATTCTGTCAAGTTCACTTCTCCCCCTTCACCTCTTCACTGTGGAGTATACTCCCTGTACAGGCTACCTTACTTTCTTGAAGACCTCTGGCTTTCTAAGCAAGGAGCTAAGCAGATGGCATACTTACTATCTCAATATTCTTGTGGACAAGACAGGACAACTGTAAGGAAATAGCAGGGTGATGACACCGAATGGAGAGTGAACTGATGAAGGCAAAAACGAATGAACTGAGTCATGGTAGGAAGCTAAAGGATAGGGCATTTACACATCTAGAAGCAAAAAGTCATTATTAGCCAGCCAGCCAAAAATCTTGCACCTGCCTGTGCCCTAGTCCCTTTATTTGATATTACAGCTTGCTCTATCTCACCTTTGTTTTCAAGACTATTAAGATCTGTGAGAGAGGAACAATTCCTCTACTTGTGAAAAGCACCTTTTTATATTGTCATATTTCCAGAAGTCCAGAAAGTTAGGCCCTGACAGTATTGCTGTTTAAGTGAACTGGGAATCTTACACTGCTGTTAACTGAAGCTTTTGTTACTGGGTGTCTGGAGAAAAAAATTTCCCAGTTTTCCTCTGTGGTCTTGGCACGCACATTTCACTCTTCACTTGGAACCATTCCTCTCTTATTTGTCTACTTCTATTATTCTCAGAGCTAAATTTAGTTTCTCCTGCTATTTCTTTTCTGAGACTAGAGCAGCTACTAATCTGTCCCCACTTAGTCTGTCACTCATTGTTTATGGAGTTGGTAAGGAGCACCTAGGAAGCAAGGTACTGCAGAAGAGGATGAGAAAGATAAAGCTAGACAATAGAAATAAATAGCAGGGAAACCCATTCTGCAGTGGAGCAAAAAGAATATCAATGGAAGCTCTATATTAAATATATGTTTCTGGGAATATTTAGAAACACAAATGGAATTGACAGTACCTGAACTCTTTTATAAAGCAAATTAGGACATTTCGAGGAGCCTGCCCATGAAACACTGTTCTCATTCACTTTGATGTTTTTCTGTGTGGACTCAGCCGTTGGAAATCTTTCTTTGGTTTGCATTTCAGCTCTTATTTTTCAGCACTCAGGTAATTTTAGACCATGTTTTATAAATTACGTGCTGAAAAGGCAGAGGAAACAAAGCTGTCTTGGGGCCGGGGAGGGGAGAACCACTGCAGTTCTGATCAAAAGTTCTAGCCCAGCTGGCTTCAGCCCTGCAGTGCCCCCTGCACTGAACAGCTTCTCTGTGGTAAGGGGAGAGAGAAAGGAGGAGAACAAACAAACTTCAGCTGAATTAGTCCTGACAGCTGAATTTGCACTTTGTTCAGCGAAACATAAGGTGCATGATTCTGTTCCATTAACTAGTACAAATCTAGACTAATACCATCCCAAATAACAGATTTGTACTATGTAAAGGTTCAAAAGGGCTGAATCCATCCTACACTTGTAACTTTCGTAACATGAAAGAAGAAAAGAGATAGTTATGCTTGTGCAGGATGACTTTGTATCTTTCAGTTGACCTTGCTATCAGATTTTATTAAAATAGTCTTCATGTCTTTTCCAGCTCAGAGGCAATTGTTTTAGAAATTGCTTTCTAAAAGATAGTGTTAGGAATCAGAATGTTAAGTTTTACACGGTTGAGCGCTCTTACCTCCCACTAAGTTCTTCTGTTTTACTCCAGCCTTGCTGGTGATACTCTCTTACAAAGAAACTGAAGTGTAAGAGAAAAGATGGTCTAAGGGTACCCGAGAGAATAAACTAAACCATAAAATACCTTGCTAAACCAAACCAGACAAATCTGTTTGTGCATGTAGGTTTTCTGGACCACCTTCGAGTATGAACTGTGCTAGTTTTTGAGAACACACAGATCCTTCTGCTGAGGGAAAAGAAGAAATTTAATTTGTTCTCCCCTGGGCAGGTTTGGAGGGCAAAGTCAACCTACCAGTAAAGGAAATGCTTCACACTGCTTGGTGAACAGAATTAGCAGCTGGTGTGATGCTAGATGAAGGAAAAAGCCTTGAAGCTAAAAACCAAACAAACCAGGGCTCCAAGAATTCTTTCTTCAGGTCAATTTTGTGCTGTCAACTGGGATACAAACAGTTTATTGAATGTACTTGAACCGTATGAGAGATGTGCAGAGATTGAAATAGTTTTCTACACTTTCCTGACACAAATTTTATGACACAGATTTTGTGACACAAAAGTAGGTCTGAAAGCAAACCTCTGTGGCACTGCAAAAAATCTGCCCTCCCAAGGTCTGCATGAACTCACATCATAAAACACCTGCCCACGTGGTAATCAACAGAATTGCACCTTGTCAGCTTTCACAGGAAAATTTTAGTAAAATGGGTTTCAGTGCTCTAATTTTAATGCCCCTGGGGTAAGGTCACGTTTTTGTCCCAAGTCTGGAGTAGAAAGCAGTGTGCAGTTACAAAGCTGCAGTAGCACAGCAAGGGCTATCTGGGGTTCCCATTGCTCTTTATAAGCAATAATCACAAGCTGCCCCACTGATTTCAGTAAGCACTGTAATATCTAAAAGAAGCAAAAGAGAAAACTGGGCAATAAATTAGTCTGATTTTCTAATCCTCACAAGCTAACAGTAGGGCTACGATATTTAGCTTTCAGTTACTGCAGAGGAAGGATAATACCCTTCCCCTCCTAGAATTAAAATAAAAATAATCTTTGGTTTCAATTTATGGAAATAATTCTCCCAAACAATTTTCTTTTCATCCAGCCTGATTTTAAGAAGTGTGCCTCTGGACTGGGACTTAAAAATTAGTCAGTCTGAAGTGTGTAGGACACAAAGTGCTGGGACAATATACTAGTATCTGTGAGAGCTATGACTAGACTTGGGTGTGTCTGAAGTTAGGCTCATAAATCCATATTTAGACAGTTAAATAAGTGGCCTGATTTTCAAAAATGCTTATGACCCAGCTTCTCCAGCTGACTTCAATAAAACGTGTGTGTATGTCTGTGTGCATGTGTGTGTGTGTGTGTTCAGTACTTCAAAAATCAAGCCACATATTTAGATGCTTAAATCTAGGCATCTAAGGCTTGAAAATATTGCCAATAATAATTCTCCTGGCTTTACCAAGGGGATAGCACACAGAGTGGATTTTAAGTACAGGTGCTTCTACAGGAGAATAAGCAATGTGAGCAGAGGGACCTGATGTAACTATTGGGTTTTTTATTCTTTCTGAAACAGTTAGGGAATTTTGTTTTTGAAACATCAGCACTGCCTTTCCTACACCTGAGCAAACAGCCCATAGGAAAGCTATCACAGAGAATTCCCTGGCTCATCCTTCTGATCAATGTTTAATAAAACCAATCATAACACATTGCCTTGCATGAATAACATGTAACAACAGAAAATGTTTCCTTAAACTGTATTTCTGATAATCATGTTTGAAGCAAACTCTGCTTAAAAAAAAAAAATCACCTATAGATATTCATACCTAATTCTTTAGTTTCAAATAGAAATAACAGGTTACCATCTTTAAACAGGTTACATGTTTTAATAAAACTTCATGGACTACAATGTATACTTCTGGGGAATGGCTGACTGGTTCATTTGGAAAATTATTCAGCTGTAAACCTAATCTTTGAGCCACCCTTGTGCTGAGAAACTTAAATTTACTCAGTGACTTTTAGTTAGCAGCTATACAGATCTGAGTGCTGTGGAATGATTTACAATTTTTGTGGAAAAAAAAGGAAGAATACACTTTTTAAATTGAAGATAAAAAAGTAAGTGTCCTACTCAATAATTTTTGCACGCTAGTTCTCTATATGTAAAATGACCTGCTCATTTCCGTGAGTCACTTGAGCTTTGGGATAATACACAATGGAAAACATCGTGTATCAGGTTAAAAACCTGCTGTGTTCAAGCAGAAGACACTTGCCTGGCAGAATTTGCCAAACACTGACCAGCTCCCCACCACACTCTTCATGTTTGAAGGCAACTTCAGCGAAAAAAATTCAGCAGAACTGTATTAACCAATCTGGCTTCTGGTTATGTTGCAGTTAGAAAACTTTCTAGTTTTATTATGAAAAAAAAATCTTCCAAGAAAAATAACAAACATTTCTTTGTTGCACCTCCTGAGGCACATGGCCTCAAAAATAATTTTATACTTACAGAATTTTTCCACTGGAAAAAATTATGTGAAGCCTAAGCACAGGTATCCAACAACAGCTGTAATCAAACTTACCACAGAAGGCATTTAAACTAAGAGGCTAGTGTCTGCAAAACTCATGTTTCTTTGATTTCCTCTAGGGAGAATGATGCTGGTGAGAAGCAGGCCAGCATTCTCCTTACCCCCTACTTACTCCACTTTCTTCTTACACCCTCTTTTCCATGCTAGATTTTCAGATGAAATCCACTGACTACACAGAGGTGGATGGGTCTGCTGGAGTGTGCAAACACAACTGCCCCAGTAAGGCAGTGATGTTGTGGAAGGTCAGGGTCCCACTTTCTGTTATTGCCACTGTCAAAAGTGCTTAGCTCCTCCAAAGCACTGGGCACTGTACACTCAGTGCAATCTTTGAGACACAGTCAGAATATTACCATAGGGTAGATCTTATTATTTCCACTCCTTTTAGGAATGCATAGGGGACCTGATATGCAGTGCCACTAGACAATTTGCCCAAGGCCATACATAATATCAGTGGCAAACTGGATGTTGGATGTGGAAACTCCTGCCATCTGGCCTTGTTCTCAGACCATTGGCCACACAACTTCTCCCAGTGTAAGTAATACATCTTAAGTGAAAATGAAAAAAATGTGCAAAGCAGCCAGGAAAGTAATGAGTAATATTAAAAAGGCAGCTATGAAAATACTATTTTTGAAATCAAGGCACCCAGATGAGGACTGAAAGAATAATTGTATTTGTGTTTTTAACATTTTCAGTTGTCAGGAGGGCATTAGTCTTCCTGAGCGAGCTGTAGCAGCAGGAAGTCTCTAAGTCCTTCATATGGAGTCAAACGGACAGGCAGCCTGGGAGGATCCCTGCAGCAGGGAAAATGAACATACTCTAAACTAGACAATGAATGAACCTTAGAGAAGACCTTGACTGTCCTGGGAAGGGACTTTACTCTTCCTAGGATGGTGGTGAATCCAAGAGGAAAACAGGAGAAATGTGAAGTCATTGTCAAAATAAAGGGACCAGAGTGGGCCTTGCCTTGGCCTCTCACTGTTGCTCTGAAGTTATTTTATATGCCAGAGCTGCGCGCCCAGATGCTGCAGTGCCACTGTGTGTGCTGGGACGTGTAATAGGAGCGGGGCTTAGGGAAGGTGAGGCAAGGGGTCCGCACGTCATGTCAGCACAGCGCGTCAGTGTTTCTCTCTGGGTTCAGAGCTCAGCATCCCATGTCCAGCCAAGGCAGGAGACATGCTGTATGGCAAAGGAAGGAGTTGCAGAAGCTGAGGCTGGGGAGTGGGAGACAGGGACAAGTGTCTCAGTCTCATACCAGCACCATAGGATTTGTCATGCCTGTACATGGTGGTCCCACTATATTTAGTTTCACTGTGCTGCTAAGCAGCAGCATGGCTGTACAGAGCACCATAAGGTAGAAATACAGAGCCTCTTATTAATACCACAGGATGTTTCGGCTCCCATAGCTGCCTTGAGGTGTTAAGCCATAATAACACAGACATTTTCACTTCTCGCCTCCTGTGCCATGTGCCTCAGGAGGTGCAACAAAGAAATACGTGAGAACTCAAATTGCACTGTAAATTACTTTCATTGAGTAGACATAAGGGAGATTTTCATGTAGCAAAACGATAAGAAAGATACTTGTGCATTTTACATATGGACTAAAGCCTGAGATAAGGTCTCTAGCAGCAGGGGAACAGTGGGGTTGCCATTGGGTTAGACAGAACCAACTCATTGTACACCTTAGTCCCTTGGTGACTTCAGTTAAGTTAGGACAGCAATAGCACAAATGGGATACAGCCTTTCTGGGTATACATTAGAACCGACAGTGTTTCTTTAGCATTAATGAAAACAACATTTTCTCATTTAGATATGCTGCAACACAAGCTCTCTTAGAGTAATCCAAATCTCTTGCATAATTCCCAGCAATAATTGCTTTCTGAGGTTCTGCAAAATACACACTTTCATGACCTTGAAAATCTACTTCTTCAAAGCTATTCTTTCATCACCCATGTTCTAGTGTAACTCTCCACATATTCCTCATGCCAAGACTTTGGTCCAGTGTCTTGTTCGTGCTTGCTTCAGACTTTCATCATTCAAGACTTACAGATTTTATTCACTTCAGCATTACTGGAATTTTAATTGTTGCTAATGATGCATACTGATATACTAGCCTGTTGGAGCATGTAAGAGAAAACTTAACCATAATGGTGTATGAGCACAATTTATTACCCAAAATCACAACAAATTAACTTGCTGAGAATCAGAATTGTAACTTCTGTATTGTAAATATAGTTTTACTTCCTTCTTAACATTAAACTTGTAACACATATCACTCCTAAAGATGTAAGCAGAATGGAGATTTTCCTCCAACGAATGCCACTCATCAGATGAGATCGTTTAGATAGGGGACACACTACCACTAGACTTTGGTTTTGGTCAGGTAAATCTGTAAGTTAAGTATATAGCACATCAGTAACTTTAACATACTGTCCCAGTTTTAGTAGATTAGTTGTTCAGCAACTTGGAGAAGTTGCAGGTCTTGTTATGAAGAAAAAAAAAGGAGAAGCTCCTGTAGTATTACAGATTATGGTACGTAATTGGCAAAACATCCAAGTGTCCTCCTGAAAAAAACTTGAACATACTGATAAGAGCTTACAATAAAGGAAGACGTTTGCCTCCATTAGGACTTGTCCTTTTCAAGAGATTTTTAACAATGATTTCAACATGAAACATACAGAATTTGATTTTGGCATCTTTTGGAAACAGTGCTAGCACGTAGACATGTGGCGAAAGGGAAAATACTTCTGAGTTAGGTGACATCAGATCAAATTTTTCATGCTGTAATAAACATTCTCTACCGTGGCCAAGTATCAAGAATAGGCTTTTTGAAAAATAATTCACAAAGTTATGTGAACTGCAGAAAAAAATATGTGAACTAAACAGAAAACAATATGGCATAAAAAAAATGAATGTACTAGTCATGTGACTGCATTAGACCTAGACCCAATTTCTCCTCAACCAATGCTCTCTTTTTCCTGACACAATTAAACACAGTATCACCTCTGCTTCAGATGGTCTCTGAATTGCAATTTGCTAAAAAACATGACTATGCTGACAGTGTATTAGTGCAGAGTTGTCCCTTTCTGATGCTCTTCTCTAGGCTGGTTTTAGTCACTTTTTGGTTGCAGGATCCTAGACTAGCTAGAGTTCAACTCAATTCAGTCTGATACAGCCATTCATCTTTCCATGTATAATTAGCCCCCAAATGCAAAATGTCAGGATAGAGGTAATTTAAAAATGACGTCCTTCAAGACTGAAAAGAAGGCTGCAGCTGTTCAAATTACAGGGAATAAAAGGGAGGCAGTTTCTTATCAGTAACAATTATTTTGCACTGAATGCTTTTGTTATCCCCTTTTTTAAAGAGGACGTCTTTTTAGCAGAGACGAAGGGATGTATTGGACATTGTCAGTAGGAGATAAGACATTGAAGAGCTTCAAAAGTCTTTCTCTCTCTTGCATTTTGAAACCTGCTAGCTGGTACTCCATTGGGGCTCTGAGCTTCCCGTATTAGTGAAGGTTCAGGCTACTTAGCCTGTAAGTAAGCCATAAGCTGCTGGTATAATGGCTCTGGTGTATTATCTCTACGTGTGGAGACTCCAACAGCCTGCAAAGCAGATACTTCAAAGTGGAGTTTAGAAGGGGCTTTCAGCTGCAGAAATGTAATCATGTGGGACTTATGGTGAATAAGGCAAACAGGTTTGTACCCTAATAATAGGTGCTGCTACACATAAGATGTAGTAAAGATAGGGATTTCTTAAAAAAAATCTCATGATTTAAAACTCAGCTCCCTGTGACTCCAGTAGTAGAACTGTGGCTGACTGGAGGGAGAGCAGAGTGCTTCTCCAAAATCCACCCCAAAGAAGTCTCCCCTGTCATTTGGTGCTCTCACATGGTGGTGCCAGTGCCCGTGCGGGGGCAGCATGGCTTCCTGCTCTGTGCAAAGGGTGGTGCTCACAAGTCTCAAATTCTGATCCTGGCTCTACTGCTAGTGTTTGGGGTAATCCTTTTGAGGCAGTTTACAGTCAGTTATCTCGGTTGTTCCATCTGCAAAATGGAGAGAAGATGAAAGACTTGGTTTGTGAAACACTTAGAGACCAAGTCAGAAAAAAATGCCAAATATGAACTAGCTTTTATTACTACAAATAATATTATCTCCAGGTCTATAGGGACACCATATTACTGCAGCACAGAGCCTCTTTATTTCCAGAACGATACAACATAATTAGTTCTTTCACTGTTTTTTTTAAGGATACTTTTGGCAAACCTCTCAGGAGTTAAGCTTTCCAGGGCCCCTGCTATATTGCTAACACAATGCAAAAGCCTAAATAAATAGTTTTCTTTCTATTCCCCCCCACCAATTTGCTAAAAAATATATGGGATTGGGTGAGAAAAGATTACATTTGCTGTTCCAGAAGGAGAGATTTTTCTCCCCATGCTACAGCCAGACTGTGCATAACAGGTCATTGCTGGGCAGAAGAGACAATTTTAAACTAATTGTCTGAGTTCACAATGGAAAAGTTTTCAGCAGGGAGAAGTGAGAAAACATAATTTGAGAAAGAACGAGCTCATTTCTAAGGACGGAACAGAGGCTGACTGGGACAGCACAGTTGGGTTTCTGTTTTATTTTAGGGCCTGATCTCTACTTAAGTATTTGAGGCAATTGTAATGGTAGGTGTTCAACACAGCAAAAAGCTAGGTGCTGCAACAAGCACGAAGTTGCTAATGTCACAAATCACCAATATCAAGTTCAATATCTGTGTGCGACATCCCTGTTTTGTGGTTACAGCGATTGATGGTTATCCTTTCTGTTGCACTAAAGAAATTATGATGAACAAGGTGGGGCTTCTCAGCTTCAAAAAGTCCATCTGAATGTCAGTTATTGTCCCTCACAAAAGATGGTAGGAAATCGAATCCTTAATACTGATTTTACTGGTTTTATCAAGTAAAACTCTACTGGGAATACAGTGCAGAGACTGAGAGGGAGAAAGGGCCTGCTGTATCTAACAAGTTATGCTGTATCTAACAAGTTATTCAACTGTAGTGAAGTAGAATCTTAGTATGTTCCTTATGGTCAGTTTTGAACAATCTCTATACTTTTAGCCCGACCACATCACTCAGCCCCTCTCATCCTCTCATCCTCTTACTCTGAACCCTCAGGTACCTTTTCTTTAAAAAGATCTATGGAATATGCAGTATTAGCAATCCTTAGGACAGCACAGTCCCTGCATGTTATGTCTCTTGGTACTGCATGGAGAAGCACTGTAGGCAATTGGAAGTCTTTTGTCTGAATTTTGTCACCCCTTGAGAAAAACATCAAGGTGGCTACCTAGCCTTATATCTTCTATGAATAATAATAAACAGCCTCCACTAGAAACAGACACCTTTGGGGTTTCTAAAAATACCATTTTCAAATATTTATAAAAAAAAGAATGTAAGCACCGTGACAGCATCCTTTGTCCTGCAGGTTTGGCTGCTGGGGCCCGGGGCTGACTTAGAGGTAATGCAGCCAGGGCTGACCCCCCCTCCTGTGGGAGCTGCTCCAAGATGAGGCTCCTCTTGGCCCCAGCCTGAGCTATGGTCCCCACCATCGCAGCCTGTGCCTGCCCATGGACCCCACTGATCCAGACCCTGACCCATAGGCTGACCTCTTGCCTGCCCATCACGATGGATGTGTTTGGCCCTGGCTACCCTCATCAGACCTGAACCTGACCCTTGACTCACTGGCTTGCATTTCCAGCTTGGGCTTGGACCTGCCACATCACCACAGAGGTGCCCGATGCCCAGGACTGGGGCTGCCCCCAGCTGCCCCTGAGCCTGGCCTGCTCCCTGGCTAGGGGCGGTGGGATGGACTGAGGCCTGATGAGACCCTGCCCTGGGGAGCCCCCGCCGCTCCCAGCATCCCAACCCTTAGGGAGAAGACGATCCTTGTTGCTCCCTGACAATGAACGGAAGATATTTCACCTTCCCTTGGCAAAAGGACAAAGATCAGTAAGAAAGAAAACAGAGCATACATCCTATGGGAAAATCCTGCTTTGATAAGATTTTTATCTCTAGATAATTATCTTTTTGCCAAAAATTTTCTCAAGGAAATAAAAATAACTCCTTAAAAAAAATCTAATGAGTATTTTCAGATTATAGTTTCACAACTAAAATATATGTCCATTCATAGAACCATAGAATCATTTAGGTTGGAAAAGACCTTTAAGATCATCTAGTCCAACCATCAACCATGCCCGCTAAACCATGTCCTCAAGTGCCTCGTCTACGCGCTTCTTGAATACCTCCAGGGATGGTGACTCCACCACTTCCCTGGGCAGCCTGTTCCAAAGCCTGACAACCCTTTCAGGAAAGACATTTTTCCTAATATCCAATCTAAACCTCCCCTGCCGCAACTTGAGGCCATTTCCGCTTGGCCTATCACTAGTTACCTGATAGAAGAGACCAGCACCCACCTCACTACAACAACCTCCTTTCAGGTGGCTGTAGAGAGCGAGAAGGTCTCCCCTTAGCTTCCTTTTCTCCAGGCTAAAGAACACCAGTTCCCTCAGCCGCCCCTCATCAGACTTGTGCTCCAGGCCCCTCGCCAGCTTCGTTGCCCTTCTCTGGACACGCTCCAGCGCCTCAATGTCTTTCCTGTAGTGAGGGGCCCAAAACTGAACATAGTACTCGAGGTGCGGCCTCACTGGTGCTGGGTACCGGGGGACGATCACTTCCCTGCTCCTGCTGGCCACACTCTTTCTGATACAGGCCAGGATGCCGTTGGCCTTCTTGGCCGCCTGGGCACACTGCCGGCTCATATTCAGCTGGCTGTTGACCAGCACCCCCAGGTCCTTTTCTGCTGGGCAGCTTTCCAGCCACTCTTCCCCAAGCCTGTAGCATTGCGTGGGGTTGTGACCAAAGTGCAGGACCCGGCACTTGGCCTCGTTGAACCTCATACAATTGGCCTCGGCCCAGTGATCCAGCCTGTTCAGGTCCCTCTGCAGAGCCTTCCTAACCTCGAGCAGATCAACCCTCCCTCCCAACTTGGTGTCATCTGCAAACTTGCTGAGGGTGCACTCAATCCCCTCATCCAGATCATTGATGAAGATATTAAAGAGAACCGGCCCCAGTACTAAGCCCTGGGGAACACCACTTGTGACCTGCTGCCAACTGGATTTAACTCCATTCACCACAATATCTATGTCAATAACAAGGATGCCTACTCCTGCATCACAGAGATATCAGATGTAAAGAGGGAAGCATCTTTTTAAGATCCTGTTAAGACATCAGCATCTTTTCACTTGATGTTTAGATATTACGTGTGGAAATTACACAACTGAAGAAAAGTATTGTTAGAACAAGCTGGTAATACTGAACAGGTACAGACAAAAGAGAGACAGAAAAACAATGGCTGTTTAAAAAAAAATGTTTTAATGGTATTTCCTACTTTGATATACTTTTAAAGGGAACGTTTTTCAGTGTCTGTATCGCCTGCAAATCAGGTTCATTTAGAATATCTGATGGTGCCTTCCCCTCCTCCCAAACTGAGAGATGTAGCATCAGCAGAAGTTTTTCTAAAAATCTTGCTTAGTATATTTTCTGTTGCAGAGTCCAGTAGCCTGGTTTAGAGCTCTGGTATATCTCTATGAAATCTGTCCCTCAATTTCATCGGCTTTCAATTTGTAAGCAGATGCCAGACAGAGCAAAAAGGCCATAACCCTTTTGCTCACTGAGAGGAAGCCATTTTGCTATCACTCAGCACAAAGGACAAGCAGAGAAGCCAGTGCAAACCTTGCTGGAAAACACATGGCAGGACAGGGCCCACAGGCAGGCTAAAGTGAAAATTTGTGTTGTTCCTAAGATGTGTCCCCCCCCGAAAAAATCATTATTGCTTTAACTTTGGAGATGCACTTTGGAATATATTGGAAACACTGACCAATTCAAAAGCACTGCTTTTCTAATAACTGTGAGCTGAAAAACTAACCAACTCTATATAAAATTATTAAGATCATTCTTTGCTGGAATAGTAGATGCCAAAGAAAAACAGTCAGAAAGGTTGACTTCCAGAAATACTAGCAAAAAGATATCATATTTAGAAGCTGGTCTCTGTTAAAAAGTTGGAAATAAAAGTACTGTTTTGAACTAAGCACAGCTTTTCCCAAGCTTTTGACAGATGTGACTGGCTTATTATTGCAGCACAGCTATTATTTAGAGGCTTAATAAAGGCTGTTTTATCTAATAGATTCTACAGTCAAGTTTCATGATAAACAGAAGCAGATATAGATGGGGCTGTAAACGATGGACACCGGGTTCAGTGTCTTACAGGTCAGACTGTGTGGTAACCTCCCCTGGGGAGTGGACTGAATATTTATCTGTTTGCAAGACTGCCTGTGTGCCTCACCACAGCCGATGTAGACATGTAGATGCACAGCGCTTTTGCCTGTGGGTTGATTACTGTCAGAGACTGACGAATTGTCAGTTAACACAGGGCCCCTAATTTTTCCTAATGTAGTGAAGGGAGAGCTTTGCAGGCACGCTGGCCTCCCTCTCTTGTGATTCAGACTCACATCTTTGTACTGGTGGGCAAACCTCCCATGCTTCTGTTTTGAGTTTAGAGACCCATCAGACTATTTTGAATTGGTGAACTTTTTCTGCTTGCAATTCAAACACATTTGTTTGCTTTTCCCTCAAGGGAGGTTCAATGTGAAATAGAACGTGTTCTTTTTCTAGCTAAACAGAAACATATTCCTGGTAGTGTTGAATGAAGGACATACCCAAAAGATAAGCAGGTACAAGTGGTCCTTTTGTGTACACACACAGAGACACACTCAGCGGGCCTGCTCAGGGTTGGAGTCAGATGGAGTGGAGATTGGCAGGAGGAAGGGGAATAAGACTTTCGATAGCTGTTAGTTTATCACGTGAACTTTGAGTGGGAGAGCTATATAGGGTATTTCCATTGGGGAATTATCATTTCTTTGGCCTGCTCCCTCCTCCTCCTTCCCAAACTGAGTGATTCTTTTCTCCCTTTCTCCACTTGTTTGCTTCATACACTTGAAGTATTTCTCATTTGGTCCTATGTCCATCAGATGACCTTTTTATAACACATGATGTGAGTTAAGAGCTGCATCAAAATCTCTGCATGGTCTGTGCTTTCATACAGTTGCAAGGCATGTAGGTAGCATCCATTAATATTTTAAACATGTTGAAAGGAAGGGTACGCTTGAGCCAGATCCCATGGCTTGGCTAGTTTCAGTGCATATAGAGCATTTCACTACATCTATTGTCTGTTTCTGTTTTTCCAATGAGAAATATGAACCCAGTAATTTTAACAACCTGTCTTAAAGGATCATCTCTGACAGCCCAGAGCACACTGACACAGTGGGACTATTCCATGGGGAGGTAGCGATGCTGAAGGAGCCCTGATGGGGACAGTGGATGATAAATTTCTACAGCTGCGCTGTAATATAAATTCAGGAAAGGAAAGTTAAATGCACTTCTGCCCTGTTTCTGCAGAGGTACCTCATCACAGCGCAAGGGAAAAATAACCTAAATTCTTCTTGGCTCCAGTACACATGGGCTTTAAAGGCGCTGCTTAGTTCCACATGCCCAGTGATTAAAAAGACGGCAAGACTTCAGAGAAGCAAAAAAATGGCTGGGAAGAGCAATACCCAGAGGAAAATGAAGGTGACAACATATAAGCTTCTGAAAGAATGAGAAATATTTAAACACAAGGAGTGAGACTGGTTTATTAATATATTATGTGAGATTGAATTAAGATTAACAGGAAAAGATAAGAGGAGAAAATTTAGGTTGGGATTAGGGAAAACTTCATGAGATTGAGAACTCTCTGTTGTTTAATAATTAGATTGGCAAATGCAGTAGTAGAAACCCTGTCATTTGGGAGATTTAAAATGAGACAAGGAAAAGCACTATCAGCATGCAGTAGGGAAGATTCTTCCACTGTTGGGAGGTGGAATGAACCATTCATTAGGATGTTCATCTATGCTATTTTAATTGGCAAAGTGCCAGCAAAAATCAGTGGAAGGTGGAGGCCGATGCCTTATTTTCATCAAAAAGAAAAAGGAGTTAGGCTCATGAGCCAGTAGTGTCCTCCCTGGTACAAATGATGGTGAATTCAGTCTATGGTAACTTGGTGAAATATTTTGTGTCACTGTAACTGATAGTCAGAGGGAAAATTTTACCGTTATAATTTTACTGCTATCCTTAAAAATTTCAGATTTTATAAGCCTTTGTACGCTACCATTTGCTTCACAAACTATTGACAAAAGAGCAGAATATTCTCAGATTCTGAGAATCATTTATGTTGGAAGGGACCTCTGGGGGTCATCTTGTCCAAGGCCCCACTAAAAGCAGATCTGTCTTTGAAGTTAGGGCAGGTTGCTCAGGTTCATAGCCAGCCAAATCTAGAATATTTCCAAGGATGAAGTTATAAATATTTCTGTGGGCATC